>JAQJVK010000003.1:65082821-65454751 GCA_035578135.1 Flexamia atlantica | reverse complement strand
AAACCAAGTTTTATTGTCTGTCCTACCCCCAAAGAATGCATCTCTAGCGTTTAATGGTAAAGTGTTTAAAATAGAAAGCTTATCCAAATGATTTAGTTTGTGTTCTTTCTTTAAATTGTTAAAGTCACACTCCCACATCTCTACAACTTCCCCAAGCTTTTCAATTTTAGATTTGGTTTTCTCATAACGCAAATGTAATGTATCAGAGGGATCCTCCTTTAGAGGAGCCTCTCTGTTGTAGGGATAACATTTTGGACACCCATGCCAATAGCACCCATGAAATTCATAAATATTCTTCCCGTCAAACCCATCAACTTTCAACCCCTTAATTTTGACTTCCCTCCCTCTGCCTGCATGTTGAATTTTTACCCCACGCTTTTCCTCTTCCAAAGTCAGCCACTGTAAAGCCAATGCTGATTGATTGTCAGTTAGTCTATAACCATTTTTAGGGATCAAGCCAATAGTATTAGGTTTTAAAAAGTTACGGCGAAAAACCAAGTTACATGCACTTGCTATAGTGATTGATTCTAGAAATGGGTCTACATTACACTGTTCAAGAAGTAAGGCTCTAAATTTAATACAGGCTTGAGCCAAGATTTCAACATCTGAGATACAATACTCCAAGATTTCTTTTTTAAAGTCAAACACATAGTTTTCAGCTACTCATTCACTGTACCATTTCTCAAAGTCATTGTAATTTTTCTCAAACATAGTTTCAGGACAATAGTACTTTTTGTCAGGCATAGGACCAACATAATTTTGATTTACTAGGGTGTTGAACAAATGTGGAAAATAACCCTTCTTTTTCTCTGGAGGTAGGTCAAAAGCTTTAGGGAGAGCAGAAAGAGACATAGGAAAATAACTCAATGAATCAACAAACCTTACATTATCTACTTCAATTAGTATCAATTTTGTTCCCCGGGGAGTGATGTTTGGTATAAACTTGGTTTCTTCTATAATGTACTTTAAAATAAACTGAAAGTCAAAACCCTGTCCATTATGAGCAATTACACAAACATGTTTAAACTGTTTCCTCACTGTCATTACATAGTTCATAAACTCCTTAACAGGGTCTTTTTCAAATACTTTTTGTCTCTCTGAGCAAATTTCACACTCTCCTCCATTGATACACTTAAAACAATACTGCTGAGACACACATAAGTTAACCTTGTGAACATTTTTACTAGGGTCTGAGGCCAAAGTCTCATCCTGTCTTGTTTCCAAATCAAAGAAAATAAAGAGAAAGTCTCGGTTCTTTGGACTTCTCCGGTCAACTTGTATATAACACTGATGTTTGGGGTCTTTAAAAGCACCACATGGCTTACAATAAACCTCTCCACAAACATGAACATCTTTACGTTTAGTCGGGAAAACTAGCTTTTTACAATGCTGGCAAAGCTGTATAGTCTTACAAATCTGCCCTTGGTGAGCTATAAAACACCGTTCATTTCTGAAAAAACGTTTGCAAAACCGGCATGTTATGCCTCCATGTTCAAGCTTACAAGGTGGGGAAATAGAATGACAGGAAGAACAGCAATTTGTACACCTATGCTCACCCTTATGATCATAGGGAAAATGACAAGCTTCACAAAAATATTTGCAAACAAACGCAGCAGTTAAATTAGTAATGACATTATAATGACCATCATGAAACAATAAGTTAATTTTAAATTTTGCATCATCATTTCCACCGGCAAAATATACTTCTCTACCTTTACTATCATAATTATATACTGTTATTCTATACTTTTTTAGATGAGCCTGGAATTTTTCAAGCTCAGGGATGCCAGCTCCTCCCTCTGGTATTTCAACTTGAGACTTAGCCATAAGTTTTTTAGCTCTAAGTGTTTGCCTCAATCCTTTATCCTGACGAATAGCCTTGTATTGAAGATCATTTTTAGCATAAGCCTTACCTACAACTATAGCTCTAGGGAGACATAGGTTATCTTTGTTATTAATGACAACTATACCACGCCTTGCCTTACATTCTTCATCGAAGGTATTGAAGAGGCCAGTCTTACTCTACCTTTTCCTACAGGGACATTTACCCTTGAAACATCTACTCTAAAAGTATCAGATGAAGTAATGTTTCCAGAGTTACTTTGAAGTATTCCCCCAAAAATCTGCCAAATGTCATTACTAGTTACTTCAAAAGCTAGCCGCATGTTAGTATACCCCGGTTCCTTCCGCTTATCAGTCAACCATAAACCACCAAACAGGATACCGTACTTCCTGTCGATAGCTGAATCAATACTGAGTCAGTCTTGAACGCAATGTGGTGTTTAGTGCAGTGTTTCGGTTGTTCGCTCGCTTGTTTTAAAGACTCGCCACCACCACCGACCTCACAGGAGCCAGAGTACGCGGAAATAATCGATAGGCCCCCACCTCATCGGAACCCGGTCAATGCTGTCATGAATCCCGGTTACTCTGGCTAAGTAAGTTACAGTTATTTCTGTTTGCTTGAGTGGGGTTTGAGACCACTCGTGTTTACACACCCAGGTTAAACATTATTCCATACATGGGGAGTCCAGACGAAAACTTCACTCAGTTTTCCCGCTTTCACCCAGTATGAACTAATGTCCTCTCCCTTTTAGCAAACAAAGGACAGAGGTTTTTTTTATGTAGCCAATGGCCCCACCACCGCCATGGCTCGTGGAGGCCTGCCATAAACAAACTAGTTGCCTCCTCCGTATTTTTAAAGTTTTTTTTTAATCACCCCACCGGGCATATTAATTGAATGACCCAGCCAAGTTCTGAGCCAAACTATTAACTTTGCCCTACCATTCAAGGTTTACGGGTTTTTACACCGCGCCAGTGACCTTCATTCAGGTTTACGGGCTTTTACACCGCGCCAGGGACCTTCATACACTCTGGGCCGTTCAAAGGTGTTACCTAGAATTTTCTAAGTTCTAGGCGCCACAGTCTACTAGACCCTTGATCCACATTCACACCGGACATCAAGTCCTTGTCTGTAGCAGACGCAGGACATCATTTTCTACGGCAATCAAGCCAACCCGCTCATCTGCAAGTGGACTTATGGTTTTTTAAGCCAGCCTTTATGCAGGTGTCTGTCCACAGAAGAAGCTTTCAAGACTCAGCCTTACTAACTTCTCACATACACACTCACATTCACACAGTGGGGTTTTTTATATTACTCATGATCTAATACATGTTCAATAATATTTACAAAGTTATGAGAGGTAAGGATGCAATTATATGCAGAGTCATAGTGCATACCATATCTGCACATTACTTCCTTAGCTCTGTTCAAGATATTTATACCATTAGGTACATTTTCTCTAAAAAAACATATCTCAAACCCTTCTTCCTTTGCTTTTTTCAAAGCATAATTAAAGTTTCTTTTTTCAGTACGAATACATTTGTATTCGCAAACTCCATACATGTCAAGAAGAGTATCTTTAACAAGTACACAAAATACATGCTTCAACTCGTCATCCTCAGGCACCACCGCAATGCGTGGTGTCTGTTCAGACAGAGATTTTCTCAAAGTTTCATTAATAGTTTCTAGCTCAACTTTACTAGCTTCTAGCTGGTTATTTACAAGAGCTAGCTGTTGGTTATTTTCAATAGCCTTTACAAATAGCTGAGATAGTTCAGTATTTTCCTGTCTTATTTTATATTCTCCACGTTTTCTAATAGAAGGTAAGACTTCTTCAAATACCCAATATTTGAAGTCATATGCTGTGGGTAACTTTGATGAGAATATCAATTCGTATAATCCAGGCTCGGAAATGTATACTTCTAAGCCTTTATTATGCAATAAGGGGTGGGCCCCAATTTGGGTCCCACCTATATTAGCTAGATTTTTCTTATAACGATCACTAACATGCATTTGTAAGGCCTTTTTTAGATTGGAATATCCTAATATTTCGGCTACATCTTTACCCTTAAACCATGGGCTATTTTCACAATCAAAGAGGACAGTAACTGGTTGGTTGTTAAATACAAACGCAGTAAGGCTAGACATTTTCAAGTATTAAAGGGAGGTTATGTAACAAAAAGTAAGGTTATGTTACACAAAAGTTAGGTTATGCAATATCAAAGAGCAAAGTAACACAGGGACGTCTTACCTGCACAAGAGCAAGTAAGAAAATGAGTTGAGGGAAAAAGTTTTAAGACCTCAAATCTCTCAACCAATCAGAAAGGAGGACATCTATTAATAACCAATCACAGAACAATATATTCTGACCAATGAGAGAGCTTGAAAAGTCAGACCCGTCTGAGGGACGGGTCTGATTTTTTAAGTTTAAACTTGTTTATTATAGATACCAAGTATCAACCCCACAAGGTTCATTAGCATCAGGATGGTCAGGGCTAGAAATAACATAAATAACCTCAAGAAATTCTTCAAAGGCATTTGGGTAGTATGCAGGTGTATGATTATAAGCACAATAACAGTTTAATATTTTATAAGGATGCTCTACTTTCATTTGATCCGTCTGCATCAACCAATACATTCTTACAAAGTACTCAAAAATTTCCTTTGGTAAATTACGATGAGCCAATTGCCGTATACAAGTAATACTATCCCAAACAGTCTCAGTAAAGTCCTCAAATTGCTGTCTCATGACTTCTTATTTATATGATAGATCACAATTATCAGATGCCATGATACCTCACCTCCAGCTGACAAAACAAGAATGAGACTCCAAAACAACTTGGCCCTAGTTAAAAGTTAGTTACATAATCATGCCCTGGCCTTGGTTGAAGGTTAACCACCTTATAGTTCCGCCCACAGCAGAGTGGGGAACCAATAGGAATTTAACCATTCAACTGTCTAACTTTTGAATTTTATAACCAAATGGTACTGTATTATTGCCTTCAACTATTTTTCTCTTGGGTCCTGTAATTTTAAAAACTTTAGTTTCACTTATAGTTACTATATCCCTGTTTTTAGTCCTCCTAATTCTCCTATCCTCAATTTCTAATGTTTGTTTTACTTCACTTAAAACCATTTCTTTTAGTTTTTCAAAATTCAGGGTCTTAGAGGTTTTACAATTTAGTGTAAGTCCTTTAATTTTACAGACTGAGACAAGGGCTTGCTTGTTAGTTGACCAGACAAGGAAGGCATAGGTTTTAGGTCCCCCTGAGACAAACTCTACAATATAGGATCCCGGGCCATACTCTGCTAGTTCATCAGTCATTTCACCCAAATAGTCACCTGTAGGCACCCTGTAAAGGCCTCCCCGGAAGTAGTAGAGGCAACTGTCCGTATCATAGTATAAAACTTGGCCTCCTAAGGCATCCAAGTGCTCATAGAGCTTAAGTCTTGCCTGTGCTGTAGTATAGGCTGCTATGACAACATTTACATTTCTCAAAGGTTCACCCACCTCTTCAATATACTCCCAACTAACAACAACAACTTCTTCATTAACCACACTAATATTGTTTACCTGTACCTCAGGGCTTATTAGCATATCAAATAACACTTTAGACTCTCTTACTATGGTTGCTTTAGTCTGGTTTTCTCTTTGTCCAAATTTCCCCCAAAATGAATTTAGCATTAATTTAGCCAATGATCTCAAACCCCCATTCTTAGCAATTTTATCCTTCTCTAGTTTTATTCCCTCATGGGTAAAATAATCCAAAATATACTTGTCCTTGTCTTCCTCAGACTTGCACCAATCTGGAAACCCTGATGCCTCTTGTTTCATTTTCAAAAACTTGTTTATAAAATCAGTAAATAGTCCACCTTTCTCATATGTAGCTACCTCATACTCCCATAGCTCATACATATCCAAAATAACATACCCCTTTTCAACTGCTTTTCTTAGCTCATCCATAGTCCAAGTCCCCACTAACACCCTTTCCTCACTCTCATGTTCACAATCCCCCTGATTTAAAGTTTCCCCACAGGTCCTACACAACACAAACATCAATTTATCATTCATTTTTGCCGGGAGCACAGGATGATAGAGATCCCTTGGGGGCAGGACTTTACATTTTAGCAAACCATCTACTTCCATACCTCTCTGCCTACACTCCCTGTCACCAACATAAATTGTAGGATGGCCAATAGGATACTTCCCATACTTGCAAACATATGGGTAGAGAGAACAAACATCCACATACTGTATAGTTTCTCCCTCCTCACATTTATAGTATGTTTTTGAATTTCCAGTTCTACCTCCAAAGAATGACTGGCGTGGGTCAAGGGGAAGGGTGTTGAGGATAGGCAAACTGTCCAAATACTTTAGCTTGTTCTGCTTTTTCAAAGCTCTAAACTCACACTCCCACATCTGTATAACATTATAGTCACTTATCTTTGAAATTTTTTTCAAAGTCCTTTCATACCTCAAACTTAGTGAATCAGAGGGATCCTCCTTCAGAGGAGCCTCTCTGTTGTAGGGAAAGCATTTAAGACACCCAGGCCAATAACACCCATGAAATTCATATATATTCTCCCCATCAAACCCATCAACTTTCAAGCCATTAATTTTTACTTCCCTCCCTCTGCCAGCATGCTCAATTCTTATACCTCTCTTCTCCTCTTCCCATGACAACCATTGAAGGGCTACTGTCGACTGATTGTCAGTTAGTCTGTAACCATTTTTAGGGATAAGTCCAATAGTATTAGGTTTTAAAAACTTTCGGCGGAAGGCCAGGTTGCAAGCACTAGCAATAGTGACTGCTTCAAGGAAGGGATCAACATTACACTCTTCTAAAAATATTTTTCTAAATTTAAGACAAGCTTGAGCCAAGATTTCAACATCTGAGATGCAATATTCCAATAGTTCTTTCTGAAAGTCAAACACATAGTTCTCCGCCACCCGATCAGCATACCATTTCTCAAAATCTTTCTCAGTTTTTTCAAACATGGACTCTGAGCTATAGTACTGCTTATCAGGCATAGGACCAACATAGTTTTGATTCGCTAGCGTGTTAAACAAATGGGGGAAATAGCCCTTCTTTCTTTCGGGAGGCAGATCAAAGGCTTTGGGAAGTGCTGAGAGGGCCATGGGAAAATAACTTAGTGAGTCCACAAACCTCACATTATCAATCTCCATCAAAATAATTTTAGTTCCCCTCATGACTAGTTCAGGAGTAAATTTAGTCTCCTCAAGTACATACTTAAGCAAAAACTGAAAGTCAAAGCCCTGTCCATTATGGGCAATAACACAAACATCCTTAAATTGTCTACGAACTTGCATAACATAGTTCATAAATTGCTGAACCGGGTTAGAGTTAAAGACTCTTGTACGGTTCTGGCAAGCCATACAATATTTTCCATCAATACACTGATAACAAAACTGTTGAGAAACACACAAGTTTACTTTATGTATTTGTTTTTCAGGGTCTGAGGCTAAAGTCTCATCCTGCCTTGTTTCTAAGTCAAAGAAAATAAAAAGATAGTCTTTAGTTTTAGGCTTGCCCGTGTT
This sequence comes from Flexamia atlantica, assembly GCA_035578135.1. Classification (NCBI taxonomy): domain Eukaryota; kingdom Metazoa; phylum Arthropoda; class Insecta; order Hemiptera; family Cicadellidae; genus Flexamia; species Flexamia atlantica. The sequence continues at coordinate 65,447,351 of JAQJVK010000003.1, read as the reverse complement.
ACATTTCATAAAGCACTGATGGTTAGGATCTACATATGTTCCACAAGGCTTACAATATACTTCTCCACATTTGTGAAGAGTCGATCTATCTTTCAACCAACAAAGTTTCCCACAATCCAAACACTTTTTTACATTTTTACATCTATCAATTTGGTGAGCAATAAAACACCGCTGGTTTCTCATAGTCATATTACATTCTGGACAGGTTATTCCCCCGTGCTCCTCCTTGCAGGGAGGTGAGATGGTTTGACACTGTTGACATATATTAGAGCATCTATGTTCACCCTTATGGTCATAGGGGACATGACAAGCTTCACAAAAATAGTTACAAACAAATGCAGCTGTCAAAGAGTTGATAACATTGTAATGACCATTATAGAAAAGCAAATTAATTTTATGTTTTGGGTTTTCAACAGATCCTTCAAAATAAACCTCACGGCCTTTATTGTCATAATTGTATACAGTTATTTTAAAATCTTGTAATAAGTCCTGAAACTTTTCAAGTTCCGGAATACCAGCCCCATTCACTGGGATCTCAACCCTCGCCCTGCGTATAAGTTCCTGAGCCCTAGAAGTCTGTCTTTTACCATAATCTTGTCTAATAGCCTTATACTGCGAGTCATTAGTTACCTTAGCTATAGCCACAACTAAGGCACGAGGAAGGCACAAGTTATCCTTATTATTAATTACTACAATCCCCCTCCTAGAATGACACTCTTCCATAAATGAGTTGTAAAAACCAGGCCTTATTCTACCACTTCCAACAGGGAGGTTTACCCTTGTACATTCAACTGAAAATGTATCTGTAGACTTTATGTTTTCAGCATTACTCTGAATCAAACCAGAAAAAATATTCCAAATTATATCAGAGTCAATTTCACTAGCTTTCCGGAACGCAACAAATCCAGGTTCCTTTGATTTCAAATTTAAACTGCGTAAAGTAAAACCAAGATGGTAATTTTCAGAAGCCTCTTCTTTCATTTCATTTACAATCTGAGCAAACCCCTGTCTCAACCAATCTATCTCACTAGTTTCTGGAGGTGGGTTGGAAAATTTAAAAGTAATTTTTGTCCCATACAATCTAAATTTTCTTACATAAGCCTCATCTTTAGCAAATAAATAAACAGGATTTACAGCCATTTTCCCAACAATTAAATATATAACTTTAATTATTAAATAAATATAAAGTAATATTTAGTCAAAGATATAAAATATATAATATTTACTCAAGGATATTAAAATATATAGTAATATTTAGTCAAGGACTAGTATACAATTATTATTATTTATACGTACAAAAATGCTAATCACCAAAGTATAGAGATGTTAACCGCTCAAGCTCTCAAATCAAAGTAATTCATAACATCAATTATCTAGCTTAAATACCACTAGCCCCATAATTATAACCAATAGGAAACGACATAATTATCACCAATCAAATCACTCCAAATTCTTCATGTTACGACCTGACCACTTGGCACCATTCCAGTCCAGGAGGACCGCCACCGACACCTAATTGATTACGTAATACATCCTTGAACTTTACAGCCAGACAGCCACAACCGCGTGACCTTGGCCGCGCCGCAGCGCACCGCTACTCGGGCAGATGCAGTAGCTAATTAATTAAAAACATTCATGTCTCAACATGTCGCAGTTATACTCCTGGGTACCCTACTCACAGTATTGTTCTGCTTTTTCAGCAAGTCAAAATAAGTCTATCGATAAGGCCATCAAGAGTCCATGATTTAAAAAATCCTTACTTAGGTTAATCTACATGTTTTAGTGAAAATATTTTATTGGAATCTGAATAATAAATTGCATGAGTTTAGTATCAATAATAATATTTTATTAAGTTCCAGCAATATATTATAATGCTATCATAGTTGTGAATTTTTTTTCACAAATGTTTAAAAAAGTTGTTTTTGTATAGAACCTGAATACTTAAGAGTCCATCACAAAGCTAGCAGAATATACCTTTATCTGAAAATGGAAACCACTTGAAAATGACAGTTCTTTGATTTCTTTATACTTATTTGTCAGGTTAACAGTCATTGTTTCCCTCCAATGCAATAATATTATATTCTTATTTAAGTAGACTATAAAAATGTTATTTTTATTTTTAGCGAATTTCCCCTATAGGGAAGAAGCTGTTACCGTAGGTCTCATGGTAAGACCTAAGCCTAAAACCATCATAACTTTTCTTTTTGAGGTCCTCAGATGCCAAAAACACCATTCGTTCACTTTCATAAATATATATATATATATCTATATATCTATATATCTATATATATATCTATATATATATCTATATATATATATGTGTCTTTAAGCACGATAACTTGCGCAAAAATGGTCCAATCGGAATGAAATTTGGCATAGACGTGTAAAGTAGTAATTATTCGGACGAGTTCATAAACCAGCCCGATCGGACCACCGGAAGGGGGGGTAAAGGGGGGTAAACCCCCCCAAAAATGGCTTTTTTGAGATTTTTACATAGAAAAATAAAATTTTTCAAACTTTTATTGGTACCATTGAATTCAGCCCAAAAAAACAAACAATTTAGTATTTTGAATCATGGCTCTATGTCCATTGGTTGCCGAGATATTGAAAGTGGTAAACGCAGTACGTTGTCCCAATGTTAACCTTATGGGAAATAAATAAAATTCTATATCTCGCTTATTTCTCAACATATCTTGATAAAACTTGGTAAATGGCTTCTTCTAGTTCAGATCTACTAAATATTGAATTAAAACCACCCAGTTTTAATATACCTGTAGCAGCAAACCTGCATACTCATTCCCCATGTTATTCTTATGGAGCTTACAAAAACATGTCAAATCTCGCTATGTTGGATCGAAATATGTTGTTTTGCACTTGAAATTCGCTGAGTATGCAGGTCTGCTGCAACGGGGGTATTTATTTACTCCATAGCTTAATTACACTATAATTAATAATCAAGCGGCAGTAGTAAAGCCTACATATTAAAAAGGAATAGAATCTCATCTAAAGACAACCAAAAATAACTAAATACTAAACTTTGATGACTTAAACTCTTATGACGCATCTACCTTTATTTTTGTACTGATTTTAGGGTGGTTTTCAATTTGAAAATTTCTGCCATCCTTTTTTAATATGCTTTGCGACTTTGATTTATAATACTCTGTTTTACTTCATATTTTAAGATACTTTGTGATTTGGTATTTTTCACTGGTGATTGTTGAGATATGGATGGGTTAAAGATAAATTTTCCGATTTCAATAACGTAGAACCACAAATGTTCCCCCCGTCATTCCCAAGTTTTCTCATGTTTTATTTATTTGTAATCGGTAATTTTGGATGGCATTTTCCTCAAAGCCACACGAAAGTCTTATGGGGAAAATCAAACATCCATCCTTAATCGTTGGTTTTATGGAAACATTTCAAATTTGAAATTGTATTAAAATAGCATGTTTAATTGAAAAACATCATAAAATACTGGGTGAAAGAAGAAAAATAAATTAGGTTTGGAATCGGTTTTCGAATTGGAAGTCACCTCTAAAAATTAGTAAGATAAGAGATGTCCCATTGACACCACCTCTTCATTGTGATATTATAAACAAGTAGGAAACAATAAAACTAAAAAAATAGAATTTAACTTATTGTAAATCTAGTATACCAAAACATTTTGGGTGCTGCCCACGATGAGATGAGGGGTTTAGCCACAATTTGGTCTCATAGCCGCAGTCGACACAACCAAGTGTTCGGCAAGCACTCTATCCGATTTACCCAGATTGGTTCCTCAAATTACTAGATTATCAATGTGACGGTAATCAACGAATTCCACTCTTAAATTATAGACTTAATGGTTATTCATCAAAATGTTTCCGTACGTTAAGGTTATGTTGTGGTATTCTAATACCATTATATTCAGCGTGAATGCTCAATAAACAATGAGAAATGTTTATTAATGTAAGACCTTAACGGTCCTTATGATTACACGATTTGATTGCATTATGATTTGTTAACGCTACCGAAAGATCTGTAACGTAGTGAATATATAATGACAGTTCTGGTAATATAAAATTAATCACATAAGTTTCATGTAAAATTTTATTCAGTATTGCAGCGATTCCCAACCTTTTTTATGTTCTGGCACGTTGTCAGGCCTGTTGACACTGGTATCCACGTGGACAAATTTGTATAATAAGGTTTTATATGTTTAAATGTAAATGTACAGTAGTGATTTTTTAAGTACAAAGTGACGTGGCCCTACAGGCGAAAAATAAACAAGATGGTTAATCATATGTAAATGATTTTATTCGAGGTGCTGAAGATGGCCTAGTGCCGAAACATGTTCACCAGAAAAAAGATCAAGAGATTGCAACGACGTAAGGAAATAAAATAATTAGTTATATGCAATCAGTGCTACATCACAAATTAACACTAACTTAGATCCAAATTTAGTTACCGGTACGGTGCTCCTACGTACCGGTATTTAAAGAGGCCATTTTGTTTTATTATGATATAATTTGTATAATTTATTATTAATATCTCATTTTAATGAAAAGGAACTAATGAAAACTGCTTTTTGGTATGAATAAACATTTATTCCAAGGTTAGAGAATCAAATTGATAATATTAACCAAGTGTTACAAACATTTCACGGCACACCTACGAACGCCTCGTGACACACTGGCTGGGAATCGCTTCAGTATTGTATTCTATTTTCAATGCTACAATATCGGTTTTTTATACCTGTAAGAGTAAGAAGGAACAAAATCGCAAGCTGCCAAGGAGTTTGTGTTCAATATAGGCCGATTCAAATTATAAGGCCCAGTCCGTCCGTAAGGCTATGTTAATTTTAGCATTGGGCTTATGGTCAACGTGGGCTTGAAATTACAATATTGATTTCATAACAAATTTATTTGAACGTGAATTATTATAACTTATCAAAATTTAAAATAAAAAATCAATTAATTTATACCTAGTTTATTCTAACAGTTTGCATGTTACGATGACGATATTCGTCAATTAAAATAAACTTAGTGTTCTACTCAACAACCACTTAGACATATTCCCACTTCACGTCTGAGTCGGTATGATTGATTTAACACCAAAGCTGGAGGTATTTGGACTATAATTTCCCTAAAGGCTTGATTCGACTGTTTGACAGTAATAGGATGTATATATTTTCGTCGAACTCACATGTTTAAAACAACAGACAGGGTGATTTCGATACATTTCTCTCACCTTCAATTGAAAATACCTTTTAAATGAGTTTTACATAAGCTAGCGTGAACCAAGTGAACAAGCTGCAACGCCTTAGCCAGAATAGCTTTCATTAAATCCAACTTTGTTTCTATAAAACTTGATTCTTTACAAAAGAATACCCATTTAAATAATATACTGTATAGATAAATATGTCTTTACTATATTTTACAAACTATTTATTGAAAATGTACTTCATTGTTTTTAGCTATATTCATAATTGAATGTAGAAGCTGGGTGAGCCAGATATCCCAAAAACGAATAAGCTATCCCCCTAGATGCTGCACTCCAATGAAGAATGTACAAAGTTAAAATTAAATAAAATAATAAAAAATATTTCACAAAAGAATTATAAAAATCACTTGCAAATCTAATAAGAAAATTGACTAGAAAATATTTAATACATGTTTAACTAACTTCATGTTTTATAGTCATTTATAAAAGTATAAGACTTTTAAATTAAATTACGTCACAATCACATTTTATCTTCTTGCAACATTTAAGCTACGCTAAATAAAAAAGTCCTTATGCCAATATATTTTATAAAGCTCGGGATCGTTTGCGTCCCTCGAGATTTCATGACCATTAAGGGCTTGACTTACGCCTCCGTAATTGCCCTGCTTCATAAAATCCTAGTCGTTTGTGTTTTTAAATCGCATTTAGATAAATCCGGATTTTCTCTCAGTTAATTTCTGTGTGATTGCTTTTTAATTATTTCGGATCTAGTAATTTTCAATATTATAACCAGAAACTTTTTTGGTTTAAGCAAAACAGCCTTTTTAACATATTTATTTCCAATATTTTCTTTATTTAGGTGTTTTTTATTCACATCCAGTATATTTATTTTTTGTCAACATTAACTGAACTTGTTTTAAAATTGCATTGATACTATTTTTTTTATTACTATTGTATACTGTTCTATATTTTAGGTTGTCTATATATATTGAAATCGCTAAAGGCTTATCGCTTAAGTCATAATTTAAAAAAAAGTATATCGCATATCGCAATATCGCTTAAGGCTAATCGCTTAAGTCATATTGGCGAAGTAAATGTTATCATTAAAGCATATTATTTTTCTTTCGGAAAGTTATCCTTACTAAATTGTAAAAACAAGTTTCAACATGTATGAAATATAATCCTGTCTTTTTTTGAAAATGTTCCTTGAACATTACTTATTTAAAGATGACCTAATCACATCAGATTTAGGAATACGAGATGACAAACTTAACTTCTAAAAGCGTTTTAATTTTCATAAATTTTTAATGCGCGTTTTATTTTCCCAGATGATTTTTCGGCTGCCCCAATTAAGAAAATAGTTATTGAAAAGAAACTTCTAATTTTGACTAGATAGCTCTACTTGCTGTCTTCGAGGATGAACATGTCATTTTATGTTTTATAGGGGCACAGTTTACTTCTTTGAACCAACCTCAGGACACTGTTAATCAGTTTACCATTTACGATTAGCTAGTAGAATTGCTAAAGATAAAAATTTTGATGCGGCGAGAAAACCTGACCTAAATACAATCAATACAGTAAAAGATGTAGATAAAGTGCAAGCCTATGTACTGATCGTTTGCACCGTCATTTATACTTACAGCCAATTAAACAAATGAAACAGTATCAAACCGCTCTGAACCTCTCGATGTCATAAAGGTAATGGAACACCCACATAGTGACCTCTTCAGCTGTGAATGTTGGGTAAGCGATAAATGTGGACGTGGAAACTTTTCATGTAGTGGCCTGTGGATTTATTCACATTACAGGCTTTAAGCTATTTACCATCAACGGTTCGTTTTACAGGAAGTGTATGATCTAAGGATTTCTCGTTAGAGTAGAGGTTTGGAGTGATCAAAGAATATATTCAAATCTGTTTTTGTCACATTTATGACTTTTAAATTTTGAAATGTTCGACTCTTAGAGAACGATGTTTTGCTAAAATATTTAGTTACCACCCTTAAATAATTACTCTTGTGTTAATTTATTAATAAAGCAGTTCTGTGCAACATTGAACAAGGTTTTTTTTTAAATAAAAAAAGAACCTTTTTAGTGTTTCATCGGACACTTTTAAAAGTAAGGAGATTTTGGTAATCATCTCAACTTCTGTTTTCAATTTTATATTTATTTAATATTATTATTTTTGGGTGGATAAATGAATAAAATGCAATGAGTGATGCAATATTGTGACATAAATCCACTTGTATTTCAAGATTAAATATTCAATTGTAATTGCGACGTAAAAATTAATTATAATTTGCCCTTTAATTTTATTACTATTTTGTACCAATTTTGTTTCGATAATTTTTTCTCACAAATCAATAAATGATTACGGTTTTGATTCCTCAAATCGTAACGGGTTACAAATATTTAAAAACAACGGACTTCATAGATGTATTCAGTCGTAGTGATCGGGTAAACCGAAAATATGATGAATCTCTACTAAGGTACTTTAACCAACAAAGAACTAGGTTATTCCACCTTCACAAAAAGCTCTATCACAATATTCGCTTTTGTTGGTAATCAATTTACGTGATTTTATAGGTTTCAAGAGATAAATAAGGTCTAAAAATATCCTATACCAAAAGGAAGTGTATTAATAACGTAAAACGTATCCTTAGATAAGATTAGCTTTAATAAGATTAGACAAAACTTCACCTTGAACGTTTATCAAATTTAATTTTGTTGCTATATTTTCCTTGTAATGTGAAACTTAATTAGAACATTTATTTCAGTGATATTTCAAAATTTTGATTGACTGAGAATCAGTATGCTGATGAAAATAATGGGATTCGATCATGAAACTTAGTAAATTAATTTGAATTAACCCCTTAAAATTCAAGTTGACAGTAAAGAAAGTCGTCTCATCGTCTTCTCTATCCGATTTTCACCATCTGCAACTTTACAACTCATAACATTTCGCTGTATCAACTGCCTAATTCAGGTTAGTACCGTATTTATATTACAATATGCATGCATTCCACTTGTATTACTGTCCATTGATTGTAGGAAAGTTAGGTTGGTAATCCCATCACACGAGCAGTCCTGGGCCTGATCAGCTCAGCACCGGCGACTGCTCAAGCGTGAAACACTTCTGAAACTACTTCGTCGTGATCAACAGCGAGTTAAATTCCAGACTAACATAATCTAAAATGTAACTTGATAATTAAAATATTTTACTAATAATCTTTGTTTTAGAGATTCTTAAAAATATTGTCGTTCTTGTAAATAAGTGGATTATTAAAAAAAGTTTAATTTTGCTATAAATACGCCTTAAGGTTGTTATTAGGAACTAATTTGGAACGATCTTAATCATGCTGATCTCGTGCGATCATTTTTACGACAATGTTTAAAAATTTTTCACTGGTTAAAAGTTGATGTTCTTTTACAATTAAGCTTTTTAGCGAATTTCCCCTATAGGGAAGAAGCTATTACCGTAGGTCTCATGGTAAGACCTAAGCCCCAGATCATGATATCTTTTCGTTTTGCAACCCCCAGAAGCAAAAAACACCATTCGTTCGAATTTTTAAATGTATACATATATATATATATCTATACATATATCTATATATATGTGTGTCTGTTAGCACGATAGCGGGCGTAAAAATGGTCTGATCTTGATGAAATTTGGTACAGACATGTAAAGTGGTAATCGATTGGACGAGTTCGTGAACCAGCCCGATAGGACCACCGGAAGGGGGGGTAAAGGGGGATGAACCCCCCCCAAAAATGGGTTTTTTGAGTTTTTTATATAGAAAAATAAAATTTATCAAATTTTTGTTAGCACCATTGAATTCAGCTCAAAAAACAAACAATTTAGTAATTTGAATCACTGCTCTATGTCCATTGGTTACCGAGATATTGAAAGTGGAAAACACAGTACGTTGTCCCAATGTTAACCTTATGGGAAATAAGTAAAATTCTATATCTCGTTTATTTCTCAACATATCTTGATAAAACTTGGTTAATGGCTTCTTCTAGTTCAGATCTACTAAATAACGAATTAAAACCAACCAGTTTAAACATACCTGTAGCAGCAAACCTGCATACTCATTCCCCATGTTAATCTTATGGAGCTTACCAAAACATGCCAAATCTCGCTATGTTGGATTGAAATATGTTGTTTTGCATTTGAAATTCGCTGAGTGTGCAGGTCTGCTGCAACGGGGGTATTTTATTCATACGCTTGTTATTGTTGTCGATCTTGATCATAACTACTACATTTTTTTGTCTTGCTTTGTTTTTGTATATGCGATTGTCGCGACTTTTGATTACCGCGGTATAGACTGACATGGTTTTACTACCTTAATAAAAAATTGTGTATTAAGTTTAAAACGTCCCATGAAACCTCAAGTTATTTAAGTAAAATATACTGTTAAACTATCAGTAAAAGAAATAAAACCAAATGGTATCAAATATTACCTAATAAACCGAAGAAATCTCATTTTTTTAGGTTTTTGGTGGTCCTGCAGGATTGTGGTCTCTAAAGGCATTATTTGTTTAAAAGAACAGGAAATAAATACTAATGCTACGAAACTATTTTCCATCAGTGAAGTGTTTTTTTCTTCATTACGTTTCCTAGAATTGTTTTTAAAACTTCGTTTGTTGTTAATTAAATATTTATTACAAAAATCACCGAAAATTAAGTTGCAAGGTGCAATGAAATTTGTATTTCTAAATACCATTACAAATTTTTATACCACTACGAATTTTTAGATGACAATTGAAAGTAGAATTATTGTTTTTTCATAGGTAAACTATGTTCGCTCAAGTATGTTTATTTGTACTTTATTAGTGTCAATGCAGTTAAATTTTAAATTGAAATGTAGAATTATTCGATTTTATTTTATGTATGTGTCAAATACATAATTTGTTATGTATTTGACACATACATATACAATTATGTATGTGTCACTATGTATTTTATTTAGTGTCAAATAAAAACAACCATGTCTATTAATTTATTAATAATTGTTGTTATTGAAAGTTCTCTTGTTAACCATTTAGTTATCCGTGTTCATAGGATGTAACGTTAATTCAAATTTTTGTCGTATTTTAAATTTAAACTAGAGGACCCACGCTGCTCCGCAGCAGTAAATTTTGGTACTAAGACACAAAATCAACTCAAATCAAATAATTCTTCATTTACAAAATTAATGTTACATGCAATGGATCTTTACAACTTCAATGTGACTTGCCCGACTCTTGCCTATGTTGAAAAAGAGGTGCATGTAGCTGGGCCCGGTTATGTTGGAATTTCAGAAAACCAATTAAACATCGATTTATTACGAAGTTGGTAATAATTTGTTCAACAAAGGAAAACGTAGGACTTTCATGAGATATTTTGTACTTAAGTTTTCGGGACAGCGACATGTCAACCCGGCACATACGACTTTACAAACTAACTATATACCATGCTAAAATACCCTCGTTGCAGACCTTCATACTCAGCGAATTTCATATGCAAAAGAACATAGTTCAAGCCAACACAGCGAGATTTATTGACGTGTTTTTGTAAGCTGTAAGCTCCATAAGATTAACACGGGGAATGAGTATACATCAGGTTTTCTGCCATGAAAATGGAAATATCGGGGATTTTAGACTATTATACATTAGATCTCATCTAGATGAAGACATAAACCAATTTTTATCAATATGAATATGTTGAGAAATAAGCAAGATATAGAATTTTACTTATTACCCATAAGGTTAACATTGGGACGACTTACTGTGTTTACCACTTTCAATATATGGGTAACCAATGGACATAGACCAGTGATTCAAAATCCTAGATTGTTCTTTTTTTTTAGCTGAATTCAATGGTGTCAACACAAATAGGATAAATTTCGTTTTTCTATGTAAAAAATTCAAAAACCCACTTTTGGGGGGGGGGTTATCCCCCTTTACCCCCCTTCCGGTGGTCCGATCGGGCTGGTTCACGAATTCGTCCAATTGATTACCACGTTCCACGTCTTAACCAAAGTTCATTAAGATCAGACCAAAAACGGACTCAAAAAAAGAAAACCTAATTTATATATATAAAAGATTTGTGTTGTTCGGAATTCAGCAGAGTGCTCCAGGTACGTCCGATCATAATAATCAATAGCTGAAATGAAAGGTGGTATTTCGCTGAAGGTTCTTAGACCAAAACATACAGATTTACGTAATTAGAACTGGGGAAATATGTCTTAAATTGAATTCAAAATCCCAGAAATAATAAAATTAACATTTTTTGGTCGAGTAATACAGTAGATAAACGAATGCCGATGCCTGATGGCAAATCTGTGCGTGCATACCTTTAATTTAAGACCTCAATTATGAAGATCGGTTGAGTAGAAGAGCCAAACGAACTTGGAAAAGGAAAACCATATTTAACTCCCATAAGAAATGTACAGGGAGGAAGTTGCTTTTGAGCATAACTCGAGTAATACGGCAGATAAATGAATGCCGATGCCTGATGGCAAATCTGTGCGTGCATACCTTTAATTTAAGACCTCAATTATGAAGATCGGTTGAGTAGAAGAGCCAAACGAACTTGGAAAAGGAAAACCATATTTAACTCCCATAAGAAATGTACAGGGAGGAAGTTGCTTTTGTGCATAACTCGAGTAATACGGCAGATAAATGAATGCGGATGCTTGATGGCAAATCTCCGCGTGCATACCTTTAATTTAAGACCTCAATTATGAAAATCGGTTGAGTAGAAGAGCCGGACGGACTCGGAAAAGAAAACCCAATTTTTTTTAATATATAGATATTAATTTAATACAGATAATTACTGCAGATTGAAGTGCAAATTCTATTGACTATGATTAATGCGCACTGACCCGTACGAAGGACGGGTGCAGACAACACCGCGTCCGTGGGTGTGCGTGCGGGTGGGTGCGTCCGTTGTTGTTGCTAGTCAAGACAACATTTTTTATGGATAACTTCCAGTAGATCGCATATGCTATTAGAATATCTTATGACACTCAACGATTATTTATTAGAGGGGAAAAGAACTTAAAGCTTTAGTTCCATAAGACAGCTTCAATCACTATTTTTAAACCTATATTCTAGATATTGTTTTGCTATTACAGTAAATTAAATATTCTCTTTGATAGTATGAAACAGCATATACTGCTTTATCTTCTAAATTTTCATCCAAACACAAAAATAATTGTGATATTTATTTATTGAAAGATATTTGTCAAGACTTTCAAACGTAATGTTTTATGTAAAAATAGGTCTATGTAGTATCACTTTAAAAAGTGAAATTGTCAAAGGATTTTTCATTTCGTCACCAAAAGCCGTTGGATAATAAGCCTTCCTAACGAGATTAAAAGCTTATATAGCTTATCCTTTTCCTTTAAGTTCAGCCTTTCTTTGATAATTCTTTTAAAACTCTTTTGACCTATCAAAGCAGATTGAAAAAAGGTGGAAATAAAATCACTCTCATGGAAATTTGGGCTTAAACTACGCCTGTAGGCCAGTTACTTTATTTCAAGTAAAAAAATAACTGAATACTTATGCTGAATCTTCAGGTTAGTACATTTCGTATTAAAAGATTCAATCTTTTGACTACTTTAATAGGATTTAACCTTATCATACAAATTTTGGTGAGATTAAAATACATATCGTCAGCTAAATGTGTCGTGGATTTATTTGTACATTGTCTTTTGCTGACTTACCATATTTGTCATATTAAATATGTATTTTTAAATGCCTTGTTAGCAAAGGATAAGAACGAATTTTATATCTAGTGTTATTTACAACATACTCGAAAGTGTATTTGTATTTTATCATAATCTGCTTGCAGATGCTTACGTTACGTTCATGCAATTGTTCGTAATCTGCAACTGCTTATGCTTACGTTCATGCAATTGTTCTAAATTCACAATGTTTTGGCAAACAAGGCCTAATATGAGACTTTGTCTCCTTTGTATGAATGGCTATTCCATTACACCGAACCAATTTATCTGATAATAATTTGGAGGGCGAACAGCTCATACAGTAACGACAGGCATACTTCCGTATAAAAGATTTTTAAAGGATTCTTTCCTCCGGACTTAAAAATATCAATATTAACCTAAAAAAAGTGTAAATATTGCTAGGTAAAATATTGAGTTGAAGTAAGAACACTTGTTTCAAATGATTTTATAATCTTGTAAGCTCAAAGCCGTTATATTATGGACTAAATGACCACTGAGTATCATAATTTTTTAGCGCATGCAAAGAACAATCATAACTAACTTGTTGAATAATATGTAAAGAAATATTCAAAGAGCTTGCGTAAGAAGTTCTATGAGTCATGTTTAACCGTTATTAATATAGCCGATTAAAGTAAAAAAAATTTAACGTTCCTCTAAATTGAATTGTCAAATATTATGATTAAAAGCTATTTATAGTTTCATACAATCGTTAGAATTTTACATTCGTAAAATGTAAAAAAAATCCTAATGTGAGATTGTTTATAGTGAACATTTCTCGGCTTAAGGTAATTTTTCCATTCTGAAAAACCATAGAATTGTGAAGAAGCTCCGCAACCAAATTCTGATTACTCATTTTTATTTTATATAATTTTCACACAGCAATCAGAGTTGAAAATACCTCGTTGAAATCAACTAATACAGCAAAACCGTTATCTAAGCCAACCATCCAAAGAGTAACCAACCACAATAAAAAAATACAAAATATCGAGAAAATCGTTATATTTGAAATTGTTTGTTAAGTAGTAAAGTGAAAATACTACAAGTATTTTCTTTAACTTGAATGTAACGCAACATTACAATATGCAATTGAAGAAAACACAACTGTGCTGAAAATAAATAACCAAGGCCAATTATCCCAGCGACTGACACAACTGTCCCTGATATTTCTGTGCACAGCGTTTTACAAGGAAGTATATTTTAACTACATTTTACCTGGCCGGGTGCGTTATCTGTGTTTCGCAGGCGTGAGAGCTTAAGTATTCACACCTACACTTTGACTTCTTTAATTTCTCCTAACAACAAAATAAATGGCCGTTAAAAATTGAATATGGAATTTCAACGGAACACATTTTACATCTTATAAGTAAACACGATATAAAAAGAACAAGTATTAAAGTCTATTAAATAATAAATAGATTTATTAAGCGTGCTTTTTTGGTCCCGGACAAAGTAGATGTCGATACGTTATGCCAGAGGACCAGTGAAACCTTAAGTCTGTTTCTTCGATCTTAGGTAGAAATCTATGCAGGATTTCTTTCATAATAAAGAAAGCACTTGGGCTTTATAAGATAGCGCAGTGGTAACGGGGTATGTACTCTTAAGTTAGTATTGTCTTTATCGTTTGGAATTCAATATAATAAAACAATTTGGTCTGATTATGCACTAGTTATGTCTTTGAAACTATATTAAATAACAATATTAAATTGCTAAATATTTTCATTAATGACTTTTTTATACCATGAGGGAATACTGAACGGTTATTGTTGCATCACTCATCAAAGGATTCTAAGAAAACACTAAGAAATCCAATTTTCTAAATTGAAAGTAAATTGTCAAAGAGTCGGTACACCTTCGTGAGCGAAAGTTGTATCAAAGGCAGCGCAGTAACAGAATTAACAGCTCATGTCGGTAACCTTATTATAAGTTTGGCACCTCTGCGACAAGGCTCTGTATACTGTACGTGGCTCGTGGTAGTTATAGCTTAAGTGACTTAAGGAAAACATATTAAAATATATTTTAAAATAGTTTAGAAAAACGAACTTAAAATATAATAATTAACTCAGTGTTTGATTAAAATCTCTATTTGTATTTTGGAGAAAATCTTGAAGTGCTACCTCCCGATTTTCTCTTGTAATAGTAAAATAAGAAACGAATAAATGCATTTTCATTAAATTTTTTACTTACCCTCCATATATTAGACACTACACGGAAAACCCCTACATCACTAGGACATCTGATACCAAATTAAAGATATACGACGACGTTATAGTAGAATATATTGGAAATATCTCCAAATTAATCCGTGTGCACTACTTAAAATGGATAATTATACAAAATAACCACTACCACATTCATTATTTGGGAATCGATCAGCTCTTTGGATTAAGCAATTCATAACCTTTAAATGAATATATAACATTTTACGAAACCAGTTAACAACAATAAACATTATTAAAATAATTTGAGTAAACAACTTTAAGTGCTCATTTAATAAGTTACATTTTAATAAGCTTGAAATCGATTGCTTGCAGTAACATTAAAAGAAGATATTTAGCCTAGTCAGAAGATATTGCAGAAGTCAGTTCAATGGCAATTTTCCCCAGTGCTACCAGAGCTAAGTAATTACGTAATGGACCTGAAGATACATGTTAAGTACATTACTAGGCCAGTTTGGCTAGTGCATTTCGTGAGTGCTCTCATTGACTTGAAGTCCTACATCACTGATCAATTAGGGAATTGAGGAAGAAAACTGATACAAAAAATAAACAATCAATGTTTCAGCTCAACCATGTGTATTTAATTAACATGTGTATAAACATTAAAGTTGATCCAATAATTGTACATGTTGTGTACTAGCTGGTGGTGTTCCGCTTTGATAGAAAAAATCTACTTAAAAAGAAATGCATCAGCTATTCAGCCCTTATCTTTATATAAAAAATAAAAACATATTCAGTCCTTTGGAAAGGTTTTATCATAAAACTATTGTATTTCCTAGGAATTATCTTACCAAGTCCTTTCGTTTATGTGTAGGCTTGATTGGGGTCAGACTTATGGTTTCTCAAAAGTTTCGGTAGTTTGGGCTTTGATATAGACTTACAGCCTATTTTGGTATACTTTTATCGTTTTCAGTGGGCAGAAAAAATTTAGAGGGCGAATAAGTGATATTTGTACGTCGGCAATAGGATTTCAAGTTCGATCCTGCTTTGTAGATTAGAATCTGTTGATATAAATGTTTAAATACTCAGGTTGTTTTATTTTCAATAGTTAAAATGAAAGTTTTGTTTGGTGTAAGGTGTTGTTTGACAAATATTTAATTTGTCCTTCAGTTCCATACACAACTTAGGAACTCTAAGGCCTGCTTTCACCAACCATCAGTTAAGGGTCGGTTAATAAACCGTTTGTTAAAGATAGGAAAATAGTATTACTAAGCTAATAAAATTAAACTAACCAAGCCTTAACAGTGGTTTAAAGTTTGGTGAAATCAGGCCTAAAGCGTTAGAAACCAAGAGTTAGGCTGAGTTCGAGGATAAATCTTTAATATTTTTTGTATAAAATTACGTGTAATTAACTTTATAACACAATTTAATTCAAAGACACTTTATTAAAGGTTCATGATCGGCAATCAAAATAATATAATTTGTATGATTTTACCTGATTAAAGTGTTACTGCTATAAACACAAACTAAATCTGAAATACAAAGTAAATTATCAATTTAAAACCGATGAATGTTTATGTGATTTCGCTAAATGTGATTGCTTTTCATTTTACACGATAATGAGCAATATTACTTTATTGAGTTAAATATCAGTAATATTTGATTGTATGTTGAGATATAAAATATCAATTAATTAGTTTTCCCCAAACTTGCATTATTTTGGAGCAGTTTTTCTTCCATAGAATGAGCATTTGATCAAGATTTACGCCTAGAAACTCTTTACGCATAATTGTTTATGTTTATAAATTCATAGACGAATATAATTAATTGAATTTGATTTTTTCTTTGTTTATTTAGTTTTGAAAAGGCGAATCAATTTATTCTTAGGCATTATTTATACTATATTATACATTACCATACTGTCATATTAGTAGCTTATATTTCGTCACTTTGGCAATGCCAGATAAATAAATATAACACCGTTCCCACCTCCATTAAAACACCGTTATCGCTCTGGACAGCAACGGTAACTCTCGGCCATTACACGCTGAAACGGCGGCTGCATCAAATTGTTGGCTTTAGCGTACGATACTTATGTAGAGCAGAACTATTAAACGTCTGGTAAACTGCAGTAACTGAATAAATCGTCACTATTGAGCGTTTTGGTAGAAAATTGATTGATATTGAGTATAAATTACATGTAGGAAATTGATTGATATTGTGTATAATTTACATGTAGTACCATTGAACTAGGCGGTGTATAGCCGTTGTTTATTATGCTGTTTGGATGCAATTTCAATTCTAAGCATGTGATATTGCTGAAATACATTTTATTTTAAATCTTCCATATAATTTAATTACAAACGTCAAAAATAGTTGAAATTAGAGAACTTTCGTTTAACATTGTCATACTTTATTTCTTATTTTGAACTAGTAACGAAATATTTTAAAGTATTTATTAATTTCATATCATCATGAAACCTGCTACATATATGCTCTATACGTAAAATTAATTCACTAATAGCTTTGGGTTTCATTATTTCGAGGTTCCAGAAAGCAAAATAAGTATTGCACTGTATACTTAGTTTTCTTTAGTATATGTAAGAAACATTTATGCAGAGTAACGTTAAAAATATAAAGGAACAAAAATGTTAATTCAAACCTTGTTTTTATAAATAACAAGGATATAAATAAAATTTGTGCTGCATGCAGAACTGTATTTGAGCCAGTGTATAAGTTAATGCTAAAGTATTCCTTTACAAGCTTTTGAGGGGAGAGTAAGTATACGTTAAAAATACTGTTGACATGAAACCTACCTTAAAAGAGTCAAACATTCGACTGTATAAACCGTGACAATAGTTGAACGATGTATTAGTAGGGGCATAAGTGATATTTAGTTATTTTTAATTTGAGGGGCTCAGAAAATTGTTTTTAACTTCTCTCAAAAACTGACATTGGAGTTCACACAAGAAGAAATTTAACACAAAGCAATGTATATTATTTGAATTTAGTACGTTTGTAGAGTGAATTTTATTTATTCAGCCTACCGTAGCGATGTAGCTCAGGGAAAACGCAATGTGCAGGTCTGTTATTTTAAAACATGCTATCTCACGTAGTTTATATTCATAATGCGTTGTCAAGTGAATACAATATTTCAGCTGGCTCCAGATAACACCATCCAACTACGTCACACCGGCTATCTCCAACGATAAGGGCGACCACTATTTTATATGATGAATTTATTAAAGAAGAACCTCTATCGTTCTTTTACATTAAAAATATAAATTTAAACATATTTTATTGGTTCATAAATAGCGTTTTAAATGTAAGCGTTTGAACCAACGAACATTAGTTCAGTTAATCGTACTAATTGACTGATCCAAAATATTGTTTATAAAGAAAACAACTGACTCAGAACTTCAAATTATAGTTCAGATTCGAAATTAACATGGACAGATTTTTATTAAAATAAAGACAATAAGACAAGCTATGTCGGGAAAAATACCTGTGAGCTCTCTTTTGAAATATGAACCAGTTTTAGTTCACTGTAATAAACTTATAAGATGCTTAAGGATCAATAAAATGTTAATTGTAACAGAGTATATTTATTCTTAGAAAAATAGTTTTTGCCCAAGCACTAAGACATAAATGTAAAAAATCATTAAAATATTTCAGTCTAAATTTAATAGTTTAGAATCACGTGCATATACGTAGCAAAAGAAGGGTTGCTTAAGAGCAGCTTACAGTTGAAATCTGTACATTTTGGTTTTCCTTTTGGCCTCTTGTGGAGATTTTTCTACTTAAGTTTGAATGATACTGACCAAAGGAAGGTTAATGCTCTGATTATCTCATAAGTGTATGTATGATAATAGTCATTTAAAGCCAAACGAGCTAGATACTTCCAAAAACTTGCAGGAAGTATAAGGAATTGTGTCTATTAAAGCTAGTTAAGATTACTTAAAAGTTGGATATTCTTGATGGATAGTTTTCAATAGATCTCATAACATTTAAAATCTTGTACGACAGTATAATTTGTTATTTTTATATTTAAGGGGGGAATTATTTCACGCTTCCATTTTAAATAATATAACAGGTTATATTATTCAAAACATGATTCAGGAGGCAATCATCATTAATGAACTTCAATTTTATTAGACAGATTAATGAATAATTAATTTTTCCAACCAAATCTTTTCTTTGCTATACTGGAAAATTTTAATGTTTTCACAGGATAAAATTGTTACTTTTTTTACTTCTAAGTTTTTACCCAAACGCAAAAATAATTTTTATATTTTTTGTGAGATATTTTAATACTTTCAAAAGTGATGTTGTACATAAAAATAGGTCCATATAGTTACATCTCAAAAAGTACAGTCAAAGGACTTTTCTTTTCGTCACTAAAAGCAATCACCTTCCTAACGAGATTAAAAGCTTATGTTGCCATTTTTACTCTTTTAAGCTTGAAATTTCTTTGATAACTTATTTTTAACTCTTTTGACCTCTTGAATGGCTTAATAGATTAAAAATGGGCATATTTAATTTCAAGTATGAAGATATGGGCTTGAAATATACTTGTAGTTTTTTTGACTACCTTCATCAAATGTACCTCTTAGCTTAACATAAAAGAACTAAGATAAATGTCTCCTTCTGTGCTTTTTTTTTGTGACTCACTGTAAGTGATATATAATAAGTATTTAAAAATGTGATTCAAACTAAGGTTAAGAATGAATTTAATTTCTAGTCTTTAGTCTTATTATATTCGAGAGTGCACTGTATATGATTATAACTTATTTATAGTTGTTCATGCAGGCGTTCTAAATTCACATTGTTTTTACTAAAAATTGCCCAATGTGAGACTTTGGCTCAAAAAAGTTTCTCGGCTCAAGGCAAATTTTGCAATGAAAGCTTCTTGACTTGTCGTAAATCTATTACTTTAGCAAACTTACTCGTAAGCTACCTAAAACGGGCGGTGGTAAAAATTTACTTAACATTTATTAATAAAATATCACAAAAATACTTTGGTGTGCCTGGGGTTATAAATGTTTTTATTATTTAACGTCGCCTTTTAAAGTTCAACTTTTTTCAATTAAAAATGCAATCTGCATGAATATGCTATCAAGACCTGAAGTCGTCTATTATTTCCGGTGAAAATAAACACATCTGCTATCGAATTCTTTCCAAACCAAAGTAATATAAGGGGCCTATATAAGGAATGTAAAATTATTGTCTATAAATATTTTTTTAAGTCAAAATCTATTTTGAAAACACTACTTGAAATCATATAAGTCATTTCATCACTCGGGCAGGATTATGACTGACAAACATAACATTAAAACATTCTGTAAATACTATTTTTGTAGCTATGTTAGCCACAAGGTGATATTCAATTTTGGAGTTAAAAATCTTGTTCGGAGAAAATAAGTCCTCCTACTATCATAGCTTTGAACGTTTATGCGTTTGTATGTGTGACCCTCTATCACACTAAACCAATTTAGGCCTACCTGATATTAATTTAGGAGGCGAACGGCTCAAACAGTAACGGCTGGCATATTTTCGAATCAAAACATTCTTTAGGACCCCTCCTTCGGGCTTCCTGAAAATGTTAATTAACCTGAAAAATGTAATAAAAGTTACTGAAGAGTAAAAAGCCTTATATTTTGCACTGTAAATGTCGAGTCGAAGCAAGAACAGCTGATTGAAATAATTTTATAATTTTAGAGGTTAAAATCCGAAATATCATGGACTATTAAAATTATGACTTTCTAATCCATGCTAAGAACAATTATAACTTCTAGTATAAAATGTAGAAGAATATTGAGGATGTTTGAGTAAGAAGCTCTGTAATGAGTTGGATGATTTACCATCATTGGTATGGATCAACTCAAGTAAGAAAATATCTATAAATGTATCTCCTAGAGTTGTCAAATATGTACTGTAGGCAAAATAACAAAAATAATTTAATTTTACATGATAAAATATTTCTGTTAGGTATTATCAAAGTCGCAATCCAATTTAGTTTGGACTTTAAGACAAACATTAAGACAAAATAAACGTTGTTTGTGTCCACTGTTGGTGTCCGTCTTACAAACCGATAACCCTGTTACAGGCCCTGCTTTGATCAAACTTTCACTGACGAACAGAATCAAAATCCTTTGACAATTGATTGTCTTTAAGAATTAATTCATTGATCGTGTTCCTAAGATAGGTCTCGTACGTTGTCTTTAATTGAAAGTCTCCAGCGTTGGTAATGAACTAAAGTAGAATTATTTTGACTCTAAGCTTAGCATCTACAACAAAGTAGTTGATGGGTGATGCTTCTTAAACAAAATTAACGAACGATTACGATTATTACAATAATTGAAATAATGCCTTTATTTAAAGGCCAGACAGGAGAGGTTCAAAACAGGGGTGTCGTTGCAAGAATGAAACTGATATATATATATATATAGAATTCTCTTTAAAAAGGATTACTATTACACATATAATAAGAATCATTTTAACCCAGTACCCTTAGTTTCATTTTTATTTAAAAACCCAACATGTTCCGGACCTTTAGTTTTTTTACCCTTGACAATGCCCTAAAGGTCCGAAACATGTTGGGTTTTTAAAATGAAAAATGAAACTAAGGGTACTGAGTTAAAATGATTCTTATTATATATATTTTAATCTTGTTAAATGTGTAATAAGTCACAGATTGAAAGAGGTGATGTGAAAAATGGCATACACTAAATTTAAAACTTATGTATGACTATCGGTCTAAGATGACAAAAATTTTGACCGTTCTACACATTTATAGCCTAAATAGGTGCCAGGGTGTCAGGATGAATGTGGCTGAAATGACCAAAACAGACAGTTGTAATATCAGCATACTTACAAACTTATCTCACTGGTTTTTTATTCCTCCATTTTAGATTTGTTTTATATCCAGGTACGACTGGTACTGAGATTTAAAATCTTATCTTTTTATAATTTTTTCCTACCTGTGAATGGAATCAGATTCCGAATCTCAAAACTTCGTAAACTTTTTTCAAAACTATAAACTATCACTAACAATGAATTTCAAACAAACACAGAATAGAAAATATCTTTGTGTATATTTAATAGTATCAAATTATTATTTTTTATATTTAAAATAAAAAATATTAACTTTTAATTTAATTTGATGTTATTTGTTCACAAATCTATGCGACTGCTAGTCTAAGAAATCTAAGAAGGCGAGGTAAACCACTATTTAATTTCCCCTTAAGAATATATTTGCATAAGAAATTGACGTTAATTTAATTATAAATTATATTTTTTTGTCTACCATCTTTAACTAACCATTGACTTTCAAAACTTACGTCAACGTAAAATTACAAATATTCACAACAATATTCATCTTCAATTTAGAACCATTACTAGATAAACTATTATTCAACCCAAAAGTATGTGCTATGAGATGTTTTTAATTACTGTACCCAGTATTATTGTCACCCCGTAACGAGATTTTGCTTCTAGTAAAGTGTAGGCCTATGGTAAATTAACATAACTCAAAAGAATATAAAACGAGGTGGTGTTATGCAATAATGCCTAGGGAAATCAGTGACTTAGCCAGTGACTGCAATAATCACACATTGATTCTGCCGTGTTGTAGGGACCTAGTAAAGTGTGTAGATATGATGACCTTTTGCCAATCATTATAATTGTAGCCTGCATTTATGTTCGTCATAGTAAAAAAATAAATAAATAAATTGGATACTAATTTTATTATACAATTTTCGTGTTTGATACTAAGAAGCAACATTTAATTAATATGTTTTATGTTCGTAGGTCAGTGTAACTAGGCCAGGATTTTTCTAAATTTATTATTTTTTATTAGTTTAAGTTTATGTTAATAAGAGGCCCACTAGGATTCAGTGGTAGGTATTTATATATAAATCAAGTATTTTTTACATTTTTAACCAACACATTAACTAAAAAAATAAATCTTTGAAAGACTTGCAAAGGACCCTAGGTACAAAATGTGTTTTTTCCCCAGGCCATGCACAATTATACCAAGGACCACCAATTCATTTATTTTAAAAATATATAATACTAAATGTAATAATTAAAAAATACAAATTATAATTTTTTTGTAGATTTTGTATTTTAAGAAATCAAAAACACATAATTTATTAGCAGAAAGGTTGATCTACTAAGACACTACATTTTCACAAGTATGGAGCATGATAAATTGGCTTAAAATACCTACTTTTTATCTCATCTTACAAATCAACAAGTTTTATAGAAATACTCATTTTAATCTTCTGAGTTAACTTAAGCAGAGCAGTTGTAAACAAAATTATATACCAGATGTAACAAATGGCAAAATGCAACATTATTATGTGGTAAGCAAATAGCCCTTGGTGCACAGATTTTGGTGGCCCTAGCTACCAGTGATAACCAATTTTCAAAAGAATTGTTTTTATAATCGAAAACGTCGACCACCCTAACTTTGAATACAGCATTATATTCTGCTGTTAATGCATTTTCTAATATGCATTCTCTCAATTAATTTTTGCAATGAAAATCTCATTCGCACTCTTCAGGAATTAAATTTGCATAAAAAATCAAATAACATTCAAGCCCCTGCTCTTAACTCAACACCTCTCCCTCCGAAACTGTTTTAGGTGGCTGTTAGTAGTATTGCCAACAAACAGAAAAATCAAGGAAGTTCGAACGATTCTGCCCTGCATTTTTAATTACCAGTACCAATAGTAAACATAGTTGTATCTTTGCTAAGGTTATCATATTATTTCAAAATATGCAATGTATGTGTCTTTTTCAAATTATGTTTAGTGCCTTTGACTCGAATTGAACTTCTGAGAGACAATTTTGGACAATAATCTGCCATATATAATATTAATATTAATTTTTCGCGCACAAGAGTACAGTTTTCATCACCTTTAAACACAATGATGAGATTATATAATTCCTTGTCAGGAGAAGTTGATATATTTTCAAATAATCTTTACCTGTACAAAAAATATTGTCAAAGGGGTTTAAATTGATAGCTCGAATCAATCAATTAAATTAATTATTGTATCTGTATATAGATAATAGTTTTGAACTTCTAGTCAGCCTACTTATAAAAAAGGGAGGGGAAAAAGCATGAGTTATTTTTTATATTTTTATTTATTACTTATATTCTCTCGTACGTTGGAGTCTAGTTATTGTTAACAGAGTTTATTGTTGTTGATTATTATTAATATTTATTATTATTTATTTTACTGTTACTTATATTATTATTGTTACGCTATTTATTTTTTATTTGTTTACTTTTGTTAGGCCTAATAGTGATAATTATATATGTGCACTGGACTGGAAAGAAATATTGTGGACTTTGAAATAATTGCATGTCTTCTTCTATTGAACATGCACAATGTAATTGGGTGTATGTATAACCTGTATTGTGTCATGTAAAATAAATAAATAAATATTGTAATAAAAGTGACATTTTTAAAATTGACTTCTATGCAGGAATGTCGTTTAAAAAAATTGCGCTGTTCAATATAATCTTAGTGTCTCTTTAAACTTACTCCACAAAAGCAAGTGGTTATTGGTAGAGCATGGATAAATTTAGGTTTACAATAATATGACGCTCTCAGAGCCAGATTGATCTTGGAAAATGAGTTGCAGATATTAATGAACTCATAAATCTAAATGAACTTTCGTAATATCGTTTTGTTATTTCATATCGGATATCGAAACAAGAGGATTGAAGCCTAGAACTCAGAATATTTATTTTTATATCCTAAAGCTGTAATAGCTTTTCAGTATTGGATCGTCAGCTTAAGATAATCATGTGACGTATGAATCTGGAACTTGTATGAACTTTGCACATCATTTTCTAAGATTCGTGTTTTTTATCACTTGGAAAAAACTGACTCAACTTATCATTTAGGATTTACTTTTTTGATTTTGTTCCGTTAAAAATACGGCCATTAAAGTACTTTAATTATTTTGTTTTACTAAGCAAAACAGGCAGTTTTTTAAACACAAATTAATGCTAGCAGTTAAAATGTCTATTATTGTTCTTTGTTGGATGTGAATTCAGATTGTTTCATTATTCTATGACAATTAATTATTAAGAGGTTACATGGAAAAAAACTTTGCATATTATTTATAGTCAATGCCAAACTCAAACAATCGTAAAATACATTCCTGTAATACCTCCTCGTTGGCACTTGTTAACTGTAATATTATAAAACAGTGTGACGGAGTTTCAATTGCATGGCTTAGATGCTATATTAACAACAGCCATCCAACATAACAGCCATCCCCTGTGTGGGGGTCTTTTGTAACCCTGGACAGAAAATACAACTAATTTATTGGGGGAGAACCATGATATCACATTGACCTGAATAATAAAAAAATTATGACATTTGCATTAGCTAAAGCAACCAACACTTTGAACAATCAGACTAGTTTGCGAGACGAAGACGGAAATGTCATATTAAAGGTTTAGCAAGATGAACTCCAAATTTCATAAGTAGAGATCTTTAGAACTGTAATTATTTTTTTAATATCTCGTTAAGAGTTCGGTCCCTTATTTATGCTATGTTGCATAAATGACTTAATTATTAGTGTTACATAAGTAGTATTATTTGAGGTAGAATCGATTTTGAAAATTCTTGGTGAGTTTTGAGCTTTTTTAGCCAAGCATTTTCAAGAACAAAAGTCAATAGGAGTTATTGTTTTTCTAAATAATCATCATATCAAAAACAATTATTAATTAATAATCGAATAGATTTTTTATATTAGGTTATTTAACCTGAAAGTGTTCCTGAGTTTAAGACAACCTTGATTTTAAAATTTTGTGGAGATAATTTCAGGCCACTTTTAAAACAACCTTATAGTATTACCCAATAGTATATAAAACCTCAGTCTGATAAGGTAAAGATTAAGCTACACTACTCATACTTATAACAACTTGAAAATGTGTTTTGAAGAGGTGTGGAACTAAAAAATAAAAGTAAGTAATAACGTTGACTACAGATACAAAAGTGTCTAAATTATTGGTAAAAATCTCAAAATTTTGAAAAAAAACTGTTATAAATTTCTCGATATTAATAAATTGAAAATCCACTTAAATTGAAGTAAAATATCAAACGTTCTAGGGTGTGTAAGGAGAGAGGGCGGTTGGAGGGGGAAAAATGCGTTGGCTAAGTTAAAGTCATAAGAGCGCACCCATTTTGGATGGATGGGGGGAAAATCTTCTCGACTGAAACAACCCCTTAAACAAATATTTTACAAAACTTCGAGTAGTATAAACTCAGTTCAAAACATTTTTAATAGCTGAGTACTCACACACCCCTGCTAAAAATAATTATAATATATTTACTAGGTATTAGAGTAATAAGAAAATTTTATACATTTTGGACAGCCCATTGTCTTTACTTTTTACAAGCAAGTTGTACAGTTTTAAAATAACTAATACGTTAAAGTTGTAAAATTTTAAACCAAAAAGTTCTTTGAAATTTTGGAAAAAGCCAAATTAGAATTTCAACCCTAGATTATCCAAGGCTGAATTAGAATTGATCCAAAGATGAATTTGTTTTTGTAATTGGTAGGTTATGTTTTGAAAATCTTTTATTAGCTGTAATAAATCAACTAATATTGAATAATTTTGATACTACATTACCGTCTACGAAAATGGTGGTGAAATAATAAATAATTCAGATTAATCACAGTAACCCATGAAATATGAAAATTCCCTCAGGAACTTTAATTAAAAGTTAAAATGAAACGCTTTAATGTTCCCTAATCAAACGCAGAATTAATTATGTTCATCTGAAAATGTTTTAATCAGATTCAGACGTTTTTTTATGTATCTACTGCTCTGAAATTTGCGAGGATA
The DNA here is from genome assembly GCA_035578135.1 of Flexamia atlantica. Taxonomy (NCBI): domain Eukaryota; kingdom Metazoa; phylum Arthropoda; class Insecta; order Hemiptera; family Cicadellidae; genus Flexamia; species Flexamia atlantica. The sequence goes on along the minus strand of JAQJVK010000003.1, from coordinate 65,420,385 downwards.
TTATCCTTGTGAGTATGTTTTATTGCCGGTTGAAATGTTTTTATCTGCTGTAATAAAATTTATTTAGTTTTCATTTAGTTAAAATTTTTAGTAGTTAATCATTAATATTGTTAGTTACATTAAAAATATTTATGTCATTAAATTATTTTACTTAAACTAAATAATATTTCTTTTAACGGTGGCGGAAGCTCAGAAGTAAAGCGTTCTTGCAGTGTGTTAAACGTCACTGGTTCGATCCCAGCCGCAGATGAACCCTGTCCATCCCGAGCGACTTTCCTTTGATAGACTATATGATTGGCTAGCCGCTGCGGCACTTTGATAAAAACTTATATAATAATAAAAACACGGAGGGCTTAATATACTATATCAGTATTTAGGTAGTGTTTAGTTAATCAAAACGCACCATTATCAGCAAAAAATAATTAATGAGCAATTGGCATGGATTGAGCTTAGTCCACGGGACCGAAGCCTGCGTCCTAACTAGACCAGCCGCTCCACCCTCATAAAGTAAATAATAATGAAATGCTCATTATGTAAATCAAAATATGTGTTTACTATGTTATAGGATATGCATTTGTATCTTGAAGGTAACATAAAGGTATACTTCAAATTGCAAACCCCTAAAGATTTGTGTGATAAATAATTCATCTTTCAAAATTTAACTCTTTTTATATAGTGTGGTGTTCTTGCCAATTATGTTTATGATAAGAGATAAAACTGCTGCAATTCATTAAAAGTCCATCTGATTGAAATGAATAATTGAAATATTTTATATAAAAACTGTAAATCAAGCTGAATCCGGCGGGCTGTAATGATTTAAACCAATCATAATTAATCAACATTAAACTCAACAGATGGCTTTGTCATTTGTTTTGTTAGCGGAAATTGTTATGCGATCTTTCATTAGACTATTAATGAAATAAATCCAAAATAACAATCGTCGAAACAATTACATTATACTTCGACATTTAAATTTTTTGTAATGATCCTCTAAAAATTAAGTTCAAATGTTTATTTAATCTTGAAATTTTATAATACAATAATAACTAAAGGTTTCCCTATCTCCGTTTTATATATGATTAGAAAAGGCTGTGATCCATTTAAAACATTTTGAATTAGTAGTGTAATGATAAATAAATATTTTTTTACTTTAATGAGTTTGAACGTAGTTTATAAAGTATATCTTAAAATGTCACAGGAATGATAAAGCGACTGCAATCTTAACTATTTAAAGTCTCCTTAAAATACGTCAGTTGTTTAGTTTAATCATACAGTAAAGTTTTAGATTCTAGATATTAAATGTTAAGCACATTAATATTTAGTAATTAATTAATTAAAATTTGTAAGTTCTATATATTTGTGCTAAAGAGGATTTTAAAATATTTCATCCATAAAGGCTAAAAGAGGGTCAATTAAAAGATTCAAAATGTCTGCCTATTCTCATCTATAATTAGTCTTCAAAGGGTCTTAAGGCCTCTTTGGACATGCAAATTGGCACAACTATTTTTTATAGGGTCTAGATGATTATAGGGTCTAAATGAGTACTAAAAAGTTTCTAAAATATTCTCTCTCAAACGGCTAAAATAGAGTATATTATAAAATTAAAATTGGAGACCATTTAATTTTTAAAAGCAGCAAGTGGGAGGCCTAAAGAGTATTTTCAGGGGATAGAAAAGGTACGAAATCTAATTTACTAAAATAAGAAATTTACAAATCCATTGCGGTCACCTACCTTACTTGAGGAAATACCACTAACACTACTTTCGTTGAACGGCCCGCCCTAAGTACTATGTTGTGTTCCCACTTTCGTAAAATGAGTTGTCCGTGTAGTAGGCTAAATGAATTAGTACTCAAACTAACATATTGAAACTCAGTATAGACCATACCACTTCGGGTATATGTATTCACTAGAAATGGAGGTTCCAAAATGAAAATTTAAGGAGGGTTTTAGTAATGGCTAGGGAGTTTTACTAAAAAATATACAACTTTTACTATACTCTTTGCCTCTTTCAATAAATGAGTGTTCCGAAGGTCAATTTCGTTGAGAAACCCAATACATTCACCATCTTGTTTTTCTTACAGTTTTCGGTCTATTTTCAAAAACACGCTATATTCAAATTAGCATTAAGTCGAAAATTAAGCCCTTAGCATCTTTTTTGTATTATATCCCGGGTTATCTCTCATTCTATGTATTGTAAAATGGGAACAAAAGACTAATTCATTCCACTTGCTGCTAATCATGAGAGAAATGTTTTTAGAGAAATCGCTCATCTTTTCAATGTAGGGTGGAAGTACAAGATGCACCTCAAGGGTAAATCGCACGCCCTTAACACAAAACACTCCATTTGTTAATTATCACTGAAAATGGCACATTGCTAATTTTATTTGATTAGTTATCCTTTGGGCGGGCAAAGCCGCGGGTATATCTGCTAGTATCTTGTAAAATTGGGCCAGCAATGATGATTATGCATTTGCATTATCCTATATTATATTTATGAAAAATATTTAATATTATGTACATTATTTGCATCTTCGATTTATTTTTGACATTCATTATGTACAATAAGATCTTTACACGCTCGGGAAATCAACTTCAGCCAGGAAGACTTGTGGTGATCCTTCAACCTAAGTCTTCACCTAGCTTCTGTAATACCAGAGGAGTAATTAGCACATTACCATACTACACAGACAGCATTTCCCTGTAGGTTTACGGTTTTATATTAATATATTCATTATTAGAGGATTATCTTGACACGTTAACTGAAGTGCTTAAGAAGCTTTTGTAATATTAAACAGCGCCCCTTTAAAAACACCGAGCACTGCTCGTCGCGATCATCATGAAAAAAAAAATATAAATCCATTATGCATTTCTTATCTTTTTTATCTGAAAACAAAACTAAAATTTATTTAGATTTTTTATGAACTAAACGATTGTTTTATTAATCTAAGTTCTTGTGTTGAAATTTGAACTCTTGTCACAGCGAAATTGTTTTTTTGGATTTTTGTTGTGTGGTGTAAAAACATTAAAATATATTTGGCCTAATCATTTAAAGGAATCTGTTTCGTAATGTTGTTAAAAGTATCATTAAAATTTCAAATACTTAATATCTTAACGATTTAGGTGAAGGTAGTTTAATTTTTCCTCTTTCTTAATAAATTGAGAATGAATTGTTTTTTTGTTTATATTGAAATTGGAAATATACTAATAATTAATCAGAGTGTTACATATTTTTCTGAATCTGGTTATCCCATACAAGTACTTGTACCATACAAGAAAATTTGGTCAATTAAATCTCTTGGAAGGTTGAACTTCAAACGATATTTTTACCTCCCGCACTAATAAAGGGGAATTATAATAGAATCAAGGCTAGCAAATTCTCATGCAAGGCATTAATCTAACCCCAACCACTTTCAAGAGGCCTGTAAGGATCTCCCTCTCAAGACAACCGACGGCTTTTAATGATTTAGAAACCCCGTATATGATACGGTTAAGGTGACGCAATATCTCCCCCGGTCATACTTGTTTCCAAAACTTCGCTCGCTGCAGCAAAGTTGCTGTTTCGCTCGGTTGTAGCGGTATATCTACCGCGATCGACCCTGGCAACTGTTCATTGTTGCGTCGCGATGTGGAGCCTATGTTCATTTGGGGATTCTTCAGTTGACGATCAACTACCAGTTCGTCAAACCTGGGGTCTCTTCTTCTAGCGAAGTCAGCCTCAAGATTTCAGCTGTCACCGGCCTGCTGTATCTTTCCCACGAGGTTTCTTGGGGACACTTTCCCGCCAAGTGTTGGCAAGGGCCCTCCGTTTGTCTTCATATTATTTTGAAGTGGAAATATGAGTGAATCCACTACATTTGTTTACCTTTTTTGACTATAGGTTGAAATATTATGTTATGTAGGTCCTAGTAAGGGGATTAAATTAATAAAAATTTAATGGCTAATTTGATACTTTTATGTTTATAGACGTAGAAGTGCTTGAAATAAAACTATTTGAATAAATAAGTCTGATATTAAACCATACAAGTTTTCTTGGTAAAATATGCATATTTTTATATAAGTTAGTTTGGGATAAGTCATGTACCTTTTAATAACCTTAATATTTGGTGGATCGTTCTATTGGTTTTTTTTCTCTTACCACACACCATAGTTACACAAAGCTATATCAAAATCTCTAGCAAATCTCACAACCTTAGAACATCCTTTGGGGCCTCACTATTGAAAACGGCGTTCAGTAATAAAACGAGATAAGTTGAACCTATAAGACAATGTTTTTCACTGTTCAGTATATCTTCCCATTATAGATTACAAAACATTCAATATGACATTGGGAAACTTAAGGAATTATAAGTTTTTAATTTTTGATTTATCGAAAGTTTTTATGATCTTTTTAATACTGCATTTATATTGCTTAAAGTACTATAAACAATTTATTATTTTTAAATAAGATCTTTATACAAATTGAAACCCGAGGGTAAATGATTGAAACCAATATTAATTAATGAGCATTCATATAAAACAAATGGCTTTGAAATCTATTTTTATTATCTTAATAATTATTCATTCCTCATTGTACAGTTTGGATAAACGATTATCATGTAAATATTTTATGAAATCATTTGATAGAAGGGTTTTAAGCTATTTATTACCTATTTCTCCTATGAGCTGTGCATTGACATATATTGTTGTAATACATTAAAAATAAAAAATAAATAAATATGCTAATATGCTTTGAATCAAAATTGAAATATCTTTTCCAAGCTTTCTCTTTTTTAAGTGATTATAAAATTAAGACCCACGAATTTGCATGTGAATTCCTAGTTAATATTCTACTTTGTAAAGTATGGAATTATTACTGCATCAATATGGTAGTATGATATTGGGTTTAAGAAGAATAGTTTAAATGATCACTCGACGCTCTTTTCTAAATAATTTAATCAATCTGCAATACACTATGGTTTTCAAACATATCTTTATACAACATCTACAGTTTGATCCGATAAAACTTATACTGTTAGTTTCCAAGCTGATTTTGTTGATGTGTGAATAGTAACTATCAACGATGAATAGAAAATACGCAAAATATATGCAGTTTTTTTAATATTAACATGTTTTCCTACTAAGTAAAGCGGGAGAACTCCTAGCGTATTTCATGTGGACGAAACCCATTTGAAGATTGCGTTGCTTTGTTTCTTCCAACAATGGTCTGTGCGGGACCTTCAGTAAATTACATAACTAACTTTAGAAAGGTTTTTTTTAATAGCCCTCATAGTTGTTCTTTTTATATTTATCAGTTTCCTAATCTTCAAGATTATAAATTAAATAGCTTTATTAAGTGTTTTCTTCAGTAAAAATATAAAATTTAAATTTGAATTCTCAGAAATAAGCTTTAAGTATTACGACAACTTATTTGCTGGCAATAACAGGTTTCAGTTAGTCCTCACAACACACTATTTCTAATCTTACATTAGGTCATGTAGGTAAATTCAGCAATTTAGTACAATCTCTCATTTCATTTTAAGGTGTATGCATAAATTTTAACAGAATCATCCAACATAAACAACAGATTTTTTTATTTATATAAATTTTATATAATACATCACTTTTTTAGATTTCCAATAATGCGTTTCGACTATTAATTACTAATTTATCTTAAAATAAACCCTATATATGCTAATTTTTAGAATTTAATAAACCAATATATCCAACAATTATGGGTTACCTATCGCTCACACACATTATACGACAAAAAATCGAAGAAATAAATAAGAATGTAACCTTTTGACGACCGGATGTCAATAATAACTCAGCAAAACAAAGTTTTACAGGAAATAACAAATACAACAATCCATTCAATCCGTGCTAAATGGATCAAAACCATAAATCATCCAAGCTCTCGGGGCGATTTCAAGTGGTAAATCCATTGGTTCAATTTTAATTTGCGTTGCCAAAAGACACTGGTTTTATGATTTTTTTTATTTGATAACGCAGTTCATGTAAGGCTAAAAAATCTTTAAAAAATCAAGAACTACTTGTAACCTCGAGTTTGTAAGTAACAATTTACAAAACCAATTCATAAAAGGTTTCGTAAAAGGTTTGTATGAATATCAAATAAAAATATCAAGAGATTGGCTTCACTAATTCCGCAATACAACACTTTTAAAAGACTTTTTAACTATTCCACATAATGTTTTATCATTCAAAGGTAGAATTGTCATCTAAATATGAAAATTTGACCAAAGATTTACTGTTAATGCAAAGGGAAAAAATCATTATGTTAGGTTTCTCAATAAAGAGATGACAGTAAAGCGTATAGTGTGATTGATTTAATTATGAAAGAGTTTTTTGGGATTCGGGCTTTATATGAGCGTGAGAACATACTTGAATATAACTGACGTTATTACATTATCTTCGTCTATGACGAACGAAGACTTAAGCATTTAATTACGTACATGTATTATTTAGAGTCATTGAATTATATCTTTGTGAGATGCAATAAACTTGACTCCACAAGTTAAAAAGTGATTGCATGTTTACTATGTTAGTCCGTAAATTTGTGTATTCCAAGAGAGACAGGAAAGGATTGCTATGTTAAAAAAGGAATTGGTGCACCTCTTAGTTTTACAATGTTTAATATATATTAAAATTGTTTCAGCATCGTTATCTATGTTACCTTCATCCGTAAGAGCAATTCCAACCACAGTTAGGCTAATACTTTTAATTTGATGAGTTTATTTTTACTTGTTCTTCTTAAAAGTGTTACGACATACATTCCGGAACCTTTTACTAAATATTACATAGGAACCCTCTGCCGTATTCCATATAAGACTATATTCCATTATTATATATATAAAACCTTTAAACAAAGTTTATAATATCTTAAAAAATAAATTATTTTAAAAATAAATAAAATTCAGTCTATTACAATTAATGTAATTTTCACATTCTCTTGAAGTTTTCACAAAAACAATACTAATTGTCTACTAAATTTAAATTTATAAAAGTAGGGTTTAAGGTAGTGTGCGACCAAATTGGAATATAAGGATGGTTATTAAAACATTGACTGTAAAAATAATTACTCCTTGTTATTGGTGTTTTTGGTCTTGTAGAATGTTTACATAATAAATCATACTAAATTTTTCAGGTGGTACAAATGTAGTGTTATCAAGTAAACATCAAGGGAAATCAGTGCTTTTGGCCGTTACTGCAACAGTCATAGCCCTGCTGTGTTGTTTTGGGTTTAGTAGGACTTAAAAATAAATGTAATTGATAAAGATTAATTTATTGCAGTATTACAGCACGGTATACTTTAGAATGAGCATATCTATGTTGTAGACTCGAAAAATGCTTAGACACAAGGTCTTGTAAGGTAATAAATACTTACACTCGATTGTAGGGGATTAAATAACTTTCAGATGGCATTGTTAAAGTTTACTTTTGTATTGTATTAATTACCTTCTCTTCAAACGTTTAACCTTGAATGAACACAAGGTTAAGGTATTTTAATGAGAAATTTGGTTTATTACACGCTTTTGAAGTGATGTACCCTTAAGAAGGGCATCCATGTCCAAATTTTTTGATTATAAATATTATACTACACCTAACACTTGTAGCAAGTTTAAATTTAATTTCTTAATTTATATGAAATATGCGAAAAATAGTATGGTTACACAAATTCAGAATATAATTGATCGAATAATATATGCTTCTCTTGTTTTGCTTTGTACAATTTAAAACTTGGGAAGGTTTTTGATATAATGTATACATTCTCATTTTGTTAAACCACTTGATTATTAGAAGATTACAAAATACGATCAAAACTATTTTACCTATATCGTTATGACAAATCTAAATTATTGTATTTCACTACAATCACATTAGTATTGCGTATTACTAAACTTCAATGAAAATAAGATGTAAAAGATGGTAAAAGGTTGAAGATGATTTTTAATCACAACTATTGGACTTGTAGAATGGAGCAGGGGTTATGTTGTATCAGTTAAATGCATTCTTTCACTATTTTCTGTTTAGTTTAGACCAGTGTTTCCCAACCTTTTTGTGCTCGCGTACCACCTACCACATTTTCAATATTTTGGCGTCCCATAAGAAGGAACCTCCTCGTCCCACCACTGCAGAATCCCCTCCAACAGTCCTTAGATACCCTTTGATGGTTTTGTTTTTCCAGATAAATTTACTTTATTTTACTTGTCAATGAACATTTTTATTTTATATCGTATTTTTATTTTAAGGACATTTTGACAAATTATATATTCACCTCAGCTCTGCTCAATAATATTATAGTCATTTTGACGAAAATCGTGTATGAATCTGAATATGAATTTCGTTAATGCGAAAAAGAGTGTCTGTATACACTTGAGAAAAACAATCTGTTTTTTTTTTTTTTTTAATTTTAAATATTCCTCATATTATATGAATCGAAAAATCGACATTATAATCAATTCAAGGACATTCAAAGTATACCGTATCACCAATGATCTTATATTTAAGTATATTACAAAAATGCACACCTTAGATCGACATAACTAGACCGTACGTTAAAAATAGAAACTACGTTTGGTTAGTAAATCGCACAAGTTACAACTATTGCACTACTACAAAATTAACTGTAAAGCTGGTTGTATTTTTTTAATGGAAAGAACATTTGTTAATGCCAAAATGTTTTGTAAAAAGAATTACTCTCAAACTGAAAGAGTAGGCTGATAATATTTTTTACAGTATAGTACGAAATTGGCATATTGTGACCATCTCTTGCGTACCACCTGAATGGGTACGCGTACCACCGGTTGAGAAACACTGGTTTAGAGAATAATAAATATTATAAAAAATAACGTCTCGTCTTTAAATTGTTTTTCTTACGACAGCGACCTCCCTACTCAGTCATTATTTAAAAATCTGGAAACCCAAGAATAAGTATAAGCGGCACTTGAGGGTCTTTCTAGTACGTCTCCTCATTTGAAAATTTTTCAATATAAAAGTAATTATATATATTCCTTAATTATTGCTAAAGTGGGGTGTAGTTAAAGTTCAGTATACCAGGAAAATGGGTTCTCGTTATCCTGACGAGACCGACGACGAAGTGACGTTGTATATTACAGGAAAATACAGTAAGTAGACCTACAGGAAAATAAGCGCGACCTCGTTCCAAGAATTCACCCGGCTCGGCTGCAACAATACATATCTCTGGTCTCGAGTGTAATATTTGATAAATGGCAAATTCATTTCTAACCCTACACCGAAACCATCATGACATTGTTTGCCCTTGAGCAAGAAATACGTTTGCGTGTTTTATTTATTAACCTTTTGTTTATTGAATTAATTATTTACAAAATAAAAACAACGTTCTGGCCACAGAGAAATAAAATTTATCCTAAATAAGTGTTGTGCACCTCAATATACATTATTTGAATTGTGTGATTTTACGCCCCTTAAAAAGATCGTTGTTAATTTTTGAGACGATGTTTCTAGTAAAAAATTGCCTTAACCAAATATTAATTAACGCCACAAAAAACCCTTATCACTTTAATAAAATTTGGACTCTCGTCGTTGTAGAATAAATCAAAAATGAGTGAGACTAAGAGATACACAAAATTAAAGATTAACCTGTCCATTTACTTAAGATAAATTACATATAAACGAATAAGATATACGGTAGCATTTTGTATGGACATCAAAACTTCAGGTGCAACATTCGATATTTTCGTATTTTATTAAAGGAGCATAAAGTTATCGATTTTACTGCGATATGCTATTCCAGTTACCATGAAATTGCTCATAAGATACTATATAGTTTTCATCACTCTGTATACGAAAATTGCCCGTTACCGTACAGCTGAGATCTACGAAAACTCGATTTCCTTACGTCAAAACAAGTAATGATCAGCTGTTTTCGGTATCCAAACATTTCATTCCCGTACCCAAACAAACCATTTCCGTACCAAAACAAAATTTTGCCGTACCCAAACAAACGAATTCCTTAATTTGACAGTTCAACCAGCTGAATTTATAAACTAAAATAGACAGTTCAGTCGTATTGTGTTTACTTATAGAAAAATGAATAAATTATGAAATTTTGGATAATTTTTTATAAGTTTGGTCACTTATTTGCATCGTGATGAAAAGTACTGTTCACAACTCGTCTCAAAAGAACCATTTCGCAAGCCGCTGCAAAATGGTAAAGTTTATTGTTTTCATATTTTGTACGAAACATTCTTGCTTATATTAAAAAAAAGTTAAATCAATGTTTGTATATTATTTTGTTTTATTTCCCATAGTGCTTTACTTACTCGGCTTACGCCCCGCAAGTAAAGCACTATCTTGCCTCGAAATGGGCTACGTTCGTGACTAGTAGTGAAATATACTATGAATTAAAAGTATATTGCATGTATTACCTAACAAATATTTTTTGTACTGTATTTTTACTGTGCCTAAAGTAAATTTTCCGTCCTGCATGTTTAGTAAAAATTGCTCTAGCTTCAGTCAATTCGTGGGTTAGGGAGTAGTCGAAGTGGCGTATGTAAGTCAACTGCTAAGCCTATCAAATGCAGAGCCGGGATAAGCTTGTTTAAATTAGGGAGTAGGGAACTGTAAAATAAGCTTAGTCCGTTTTCCTAACGACGTAAGCAGATCAATGGATCCGCAGATTGCAAAGGTTAATTTTCTTAATTTAATACGGCAACTACAATAGATCCGCTTTTAATTTGAAAGCAAAAAAAATTACTCTTTTTTCTTATCATTTGTGTTATATTTTTGTAATTTATTCTGACTTTATTACAATGTGGTGAGTCTACATTTGTTAAGTAATATTCCTCTTGTTAATAAAACAAAGACGTTAGAGAAACAGGGTCACTGATTCTTCTGCCTGCTTATATTTTAGGTTTTTGAATTCAGGTTTCCCTTTGTCTTGTTTCAGGTGAAGGTGTTTTTTACGCTAAAAAAATAGTGAGGATTTGAAAAAATATTATTACGATAAGCAATAGCGTTTATTCCATGCTCTAAACAAAACTTATTCCATGGTGATAAATGAAATTGACAGGTGTTTTATTGAAATTGAATACAGTGTTTACTCCTCTCAATCATATATTATTGATAAACCATTTAAAATATCAACCATTAATTGAATTATTAATTTAACCTAGATTGCTTTAGTTACAGTCTTTAAATTTAGCTAACGTTCAAGTTACATATTCGAGTAGCTAACTGCCATAATTTTATTACTATTTTCTCTGTTTACTAAATTACAAACATCTTCAATTTAATGGGCTGTCTTGTTCTCATGATTATGCTCTGAGCACATGAACATAATCGACGTAATAGGCTCACTTGGATCATCTATTGTGAGTTCTTTGGGTTGTATAAATGTTTCCAAGAATAATGGAGACATTCTTGATACATAGGCTTATTGCATTTAAATTATAATACAATTGCATAACAAATTTGATAGCCCTTAACACTAAAGAAAATAAAAAATATAATTAAATTTTTTTATAGCTTAACTTTAATAATAAGCCTTGAGATTTTGAGAGATGAGACCCAAGGTTGAAAATTAAAAATATTGGTTGGTTTAGAGATTTCAATAGTGGTTAACTTATAAGAACAAATTCATACAATACAATTTTTGTTTCACTTCAAAATAAAATCTTGAAAAGGAATATAAATTAAGTAGTCTTATTGTCAGTTAATTCATAAAATTTATATTTTTGTTTTATAAGTTGAATCACATTTGTGTATACAAATTTATATGTGAATCAAAGTATTAAATAAAATAAATTGTCACTAAAAATAATCCTTTTTGAATTCACAACCAAGTCTGACAAAGGACTTACTGTACAAACATACTGATTATTTCCCCCCTCAAAGTGTTAATGATAATGGCTACTCCAGGAGTAGGATCCTGAAAAACCAATTTCGAAATGTGTCTCGTAGGAATATTTGCATCTCAACACTGTATTATATATTTATGTGCCGGGAAATATTCTGTTATGTTTTAATGATGAGAGGAGTGCGAAAACAGAAATTGTATATTATGGACGACGTAACCGTAACTAGAAAACCAAACCGTGGATTTTACTTAAGTCTTGAAGAAAATATACATATTCTTTTTTGACTTTGATCGTTCTAATTGTTACTACAATAATTATGTGCTTATTTAAAAGGAAACTATATATTTCCTAAACATGTTTTGATAATGATGGCAAGGAGATTTTGAATTGCTATAACATTAAACAAAGGCTTTAAAACACTGATTCCTGTAAAGTTAAAAGTCGTGTTTTACTGTGAAAAGAATGCACTATAGGTTTCTAATTTTAAGTTGAGTTTACCACCCATGACATTTTTAAAATTTAGAACCACATTAAACTGTAGGTTCCCTACTTGCCACTGGCTGTTTTCCTATGAATTAATTAACAGCTATGTCTAAGGAATATATCCGCCACAGTCAGTAACGAGACTACAAGATCACTCCACAATCACCCTACACTCATCTCTCATTTATTCTTAGCTAAAATACCTACATTTGTAGGTCGCGATTTCAAGTAATGTATGGAGTATAAGACATGATAGAGCCAATATAAATATTTGATTTAGTAGTATTGTCTATTTTACACAATCATAATTTTTTAACTGTACTAACAGACATGATGCTTGTTTCGATTCAAGAACAATATATTGTGATTACAATGGAAATATATCACTATCCAACTACCATTTTATTAAGAAAGATGTACTCTGGCTAATTCTCTTAAAGTTAGATGCATTAGAATAACAAAACCTTCTGTTACGTTGGATGCTAAACTTTGCCAGATTTTAATCATGTATTCCGTTTGAAGACCTTGGTTTTACAAATAAACTTCCATTTTAGAACACCTCTTGTTCAATGTTAACAAAGTAATTTATGCCCTGAGTAATGCAGGCTACACAATTAATATTCATTGCCTCATTTATCTCAATACGGCTAAACAATGTGTATACTAAAATGTATTATGTTTTTAATATCATAGCAATATTTACTTTTTAAGACAATTACCAAAAACCTGATCAAGAAATACCTTCATACTTTATATTTTAGTACTGTATCCTTAAAAATTTGATTGCGCTAACTAATAAATCATGTTCTATTAAAGCTGTAAATCACGACATAATAATAATTCAATCAAATATTCTTTTTAGTCCAATAAAAACTTTAAAATGTGACCCAACCTGGAAAATTCCCCCGTTGCAGCAGACTTGCATACTCGGCGAATTGCATGTGCAAATAAATCGTTCATTTGGAGCCCCAAATCATGTAAATTCAACTTAAAGCTACAATGAGCGTACCAGATCATTATAGTTTTCGATAAGTTATGATTCTTAAGATGTTTACTTCATTAGAATAACATGAAAAACGAGTAAGCAGGTTTGCTTTCATGGAGAAGTAAAATTTAGAGGTTTTTTGCAATAATCCTATATATATTAACTAGGTGAAGCCATATACCAAGTTTTATTCAGAGTTGTTTAGAAATAAGCGACATACACAATTGTATTGATTTCCCATAAGGTTAACATCTGGACAACGTACTGTGTTTACCACTAGCAAAATCTCGGTAACCAGTGGAGATAGAGCAATAATTAAAGACACTAAATTATTTGTTTTTTTTTAGCTGAATTCAATGGTCTAAACCAGGATTCGATAATGTTCTTTTCTATATGTAAAAAAATCTCAAACCCCCATTTTCTGAGGGGCTTACCCCCCCTAAACTCCCCTTCTAATTGTCCAATCAGGCTGGTTTTCGAATTCATCCGATTAATAACTACTTTAAATGTCTGTGTCAAATTTCAATTTAGATCGGACCATTGTTACGCGAGTTATCGTGCTTAAAGCCACACGATTTCCATTTTTCGGACCATTTTTACGTGCATTATCGTGCTTAAAGACACAAATGGTGTATTTGGCGTCTAGGGACCCCAAAATGAATAGTTATGATGGTCTCGGGCTTAAGTCTTACCATGACACCTACGGTAACAGCTTCTTCCCTACTAGGGGAAATTCGCTAATATTTCATTAGTTCTAAAACTTTGCGCACTCGATCATTTAAAAGTTCTCAGGGATGAAGGTACTCAAGTAGTGATAAATATGAGGTGAGCTCTTAGTGACAACCAGGAAAAAAGGGAACTAGTTTTGGTTTTCGTTAAAATCTCGACAACTTAAGTGAAGAGTTCCAACTAAAAATAATAAAGCTTATTAATTTTGCCATACAAATTATATCCCAACGGTTACCAAATTACAGTAAAGCCGTGTGTGTTTCACTGGTTATTAATATTGATCATCAAAATTGATAAATAATTGCTTGTGAAAAGTTTGATTATTATTATATTTTTTCTGTAACAAAATGAAATAAATAGTTGCCAGTCATTATCAATTTTCCACAAAAAAAACCAAAAAAACACTAATTTCAACAACATATACCAAAAGGTCGTAAAACAATGGAGAGTTTCAGTGAGCAGACCTACAAAACTTTGGTGACTCATTTAGTACCAAAGTTAAAACATTATTTCCGGAGTGACATGCCTTACTTAGCCTTTTTGTCGTCTGATAGTTGATTCGTGTTTTGCAAAGAAATTTGCATGAAAAATTAAAAGAATAACTTCTTGAATTACTTATAGTATCTGGTGGGCCGAGCCTTGCTCGGTATTATTTTATATTTACCCAACACAAACAAAACAAGGAACTTCTGTGATATGCACCATTTTGTTTTATTCCCTCAACTTAATGACTGCTCATGAATGTTTTCCAATTACTTCTAAGTCGTAAAAAACAAAACGAAGTTAAACACGTTTATAGTTTCTTTAGCTCCGTATATTTTATTATAATCCTAACATGTTTTTTTGCGTGAAAATACTCCAATCTTTGAATCCTGGTAAAGTCAAACATATTAATGTATAAGATATATCATAGTTATTAACAAACTTGAGATCTCAAAGAACCGTTTTATTTATGTTCCTAAGTATATTTTTTATTCCCTTTTAATTTGGATACACGCTTAGTACTCTTACTACTCTATATATATTTACTAACTTTGGCTTATAACAACAATAACTGAACAAAACGTACATATTAAAAAAAAATGCTTCTGTTTTCATAGATGAAAACCTTTTTTGTTTCATCTACAAGAATATGACATATATTAGAAAGTTAAAACTATTCTACTAGATATGAGCTTCAATATATTTTTAATCATGCTTATTATTATGACTCTTTTTTATATTGAACTATCAAGATATTTTAGTAATACATTTTTTGTCATGCCCAACTGGGCTGTTATGTCTAAAGGTAATACACCAGACCTGGGGTTCCAGGTCTAATAATAATATAAAAGTCACAACAAACAATGTGATAACGATTTTTCTTTGTGGCGTTAGGGACATAATTTAAATGTAAATTGCGTAATATACTTCTTTGACAAAGTAGATTCAGACAGTGTTTTATTAATGGACAGTATCCGATATAAAGCTGATATAGGCCAGGACCATTCGTTTGATGATATTCCAATTACACATTTAAACTATCAAGGTTAGTAATATGATCCAAAGTATTCTTGTTGTAAAGGTAACATCCAGTTCTTATGTCCTTTAGCCTTAAAATATAAAGGGTAATTAGCATCCTACAGATGATTTTATTATAACTCAAGAGTAGAAAAAGGTGATTTTTGTTTTTACTTTGCGGGAAAAAAACAACAGTGTGCCTGAATATATATATCAGGAAATAGAGTGTCAAAGGTTCAAGCCTAAACAGGGCTAGCCATAGTTATTTAAGATACAGCCTTGACACCTGTGATTATTATTTTTCATACTAACTTACTTACATAAATCTTATTACCTTAAGCTGTTAAAATTTTGTGGGGCATTTGAAACTCGCTCTTTTTATTAAAACAGTCTTGACCACAAAATACCTCCTAGCGTATTAAATAAGTATAGATTTTAATAAAAAGCAACTAGGTTCACCGGAGTAGTTTTGATCTTCGGATTCATTACCATAGCTTGCCTTCATCAGCAGGCTACTTACCTATAATATAAATAGAAGAGACCAATTTATTTAGGTCAAAAGGATGAGGCCGAGAATTCGCAATTCTGTTGGCACTGCAGTATGAAAAGTTAAATGTTAACAGCCTGTTTCATCATTTGTACACACATACAATTAGAATACTAGTTTACTGACTGTTTCGTAATGTGAGGATCCAATCATGGTAAAACAGGCAGAGTGTTTGCGGAACACTTGGCTGTGTTGACTGCGGCTATGAGACCAAACTGTGTCTGAAACCCTCATCACTTCAGCAACACCGCATTCGTTTCCATTAATAAATGAATCAAGTCTTCAAAAACTAGAAAAGGAAAAAATATAATACCAGCAGTATGCGCTGATGTTACGCTAATCTAATTAAACAACACAATCGAGCTCTGTCTTATTTCCTTTAGGAAATATTTGCTAAAAATAGAGTCTCAAAATCTATATATTTATGACCAAAGAAGCTAGGGAGAAACTGTACATTTATATTCTTCCGTATTGCAATAAAAACAAGATTGCGAAAAACGAGATAGCTCCTCGTTTTTGGGATTTTTGCGCAATAAATCTTTACGCAAAAATCTTTTAAGCTTATCCTCAGAAAATTTTTTCATCTAAAATAAATTAAATGTAAAAAAACCGCTATGAAATTTTTGTGGTAATGAAATAACGGTTTACTAAAATACCCAAAAGTAAATTTCTGATTGATTTGTTTGTTATATTCAGCATATGTAAAGGGAAAAATGTTTTAAATATGTTGTGCAGGTGGTACACTGAAAATATATTTTCGCAACACTACACTAGTAAGTAGCCGATTTCCGCTTCCGTTTCAGTGTGGGAAGTCGCCGTTTACAAAAGAGTACGGCAAATATCAGCTGTAGTGAGGTAACAAATCAGCTGGAGTGCGGTAAAGAGTTTGAATTGAGCATTTACCGCACGAGTGCGGTAAATGCCCAATGTTGCCAACTCAAGAAAAAAATAGTATATCACATAACTTACATACATTATACATAAACACAACATACACATTTTAACTATGACTACCATATCTCAATTGTAATTGAACTGGTAACTGTGCATATTAACAGTGCATATTAACTGTGTGTTATTATGCACAGTTAATAGCGATAAGTTAATAAAGAACAGTATTATTTAATCAATTGTTGCCGTCTGTGTGACGATAAGACGTATTCCTAGAAAGGCTTACTCGGTCACTGAACAGCAGAGATAACGTTTTTTGTTATCTCCCCCGCACAAATAAATATAGTTTTGTATTTTCTCTCTACAGTTTGTTTAATAGTTTTTAAATCTGTTAACTTTCATGTAAGTGTTTAGCTCTATGTTATTTTTATGATTCTAATTAGTGTACATAAAAAAACGTTGAGCTTGTGTGTAAGCGTTGTTTTCTACTTACCCTGTATATTTGTTGCTGGTAGTGTCGCGAAAACTATCGTACGCAACTCATCCGGGAAGGTGTTTACATTGCTCGCATGAAATTCCCGCGCTCCGCAAGCGTCGCGCGTGAACTATCATGCTCGCACGTAAACACCTACTTCCCGCACTAGTTGCGTAATATACTATTAATAACTCTTGAGCTTCAAACATGAATAAATTTATCAAAATGGTCACATTAATTTCATTACTATAATAAACGTTTTTGTATTCCACCCCTGCTTTTTGAATTATTAATATTAAATGAATATGATTTTTTTTCTGCAAAGCTGAATGATTTCCAACTATTTGAAATTAAGACAAAAAAAGTATTCATCTGAAATTTTAATATAATCACATGTTCGGAATGATATAAAAAAATCCCTAAATTTTGACAAAATTTATTCCGGAGAAATTATTAGCTTATCCAATTTTGAGGATTTTACCCTGCATTCAGGGTAGTATACTTTTTGTGGATCAATTAAAAAATAATATCGGGTGACATGCAACATTTAGTACATCCAATATCTCCGCAACAGATTGAAGTAAAATAATAATTAAATCATATATGTTGAATTTTCCAACCTAGCTCGCCCCTGCAAGGGAATAAGACGAACATGCTACAATATATATTGTTCATTGTAGGGGTGGATATTTGACAATATCTTACCATTGCTAATATTTTATTAAAATATTTTCCAAAGGTTGAAATTTTCCAAGTTTAAGTTGGAATAGGATAGAGCCTGAGTTAGGGAATAGGATTACGTGATCATATTAACACTTTTTTAAAGTGTTAATATGATCACGTAAGTTAACCAATTAATATTTTTTTATTTAAATAACTACTCTAATTAATCAAATGCCATTCGGATTAGAAGAATGCAAACCTCATTAAATATACTTCCCTAGATAAAATAAAATATTGAGAAATAAACATAGTTAACGTATAAACATCTTCTTTGAACTAGCAAATTAATCGTTATAAAGTATTATATCAAGTGATACGGAGACATTGAGCTTAATTATTTTGATCAAAATTATTTAGTATTGAAGTATAATTTAATCAGAACATTTGATTAATTTCAGAAATTCAACATTAAAATGTCTTTAAAGCGAAATTGTCTCCTGGATTATTTATAAAACTTAACGATAACTTCACTTTATAAATTAAATCAATGCTTTCAGATTGCAGGAAATAGCTAAAAGTTTTTCCAAAAAGACAATATAGGTGGAAGTATTTTAATATATAGTGTTATTTAGTAAATACCAAGGGAAATCAGTGATTTTAGCCGAAATGCATAACTCTGCCTAGTTATTTAGAGCTAAGATACACTGGCAAATAAACAGTTTGAAAACGTTATAAGTTAACTAAATTATTAAAACCAGGGTATGTTCCTGCAATCAGGAGCTCTTTAATTTACTTTACTTGAATTTTGAAGAAAACTTTAAAGTTTAAATAAACTTCAGTGTTTTTTTTCAATTAGATACATATTACAACTATTACAATTATGTATTGGTTTAATATTTGACTTTAGGAAAATTTAAATTTTTAATTATAATTTGCCCGGAATTTCAGTTTAATGCAAGTTTCAAACAAATTTTAATAATGGATTTTAAGAGAACAGATGAAAACTTTGCATAAATAAATTCACTGAAATTAAGTTTCAAACAGTTTTTAGAGAATTTTACACAAACTAAACTAAACACTGTCAATCAGGATGCTTTTTTACTTGTTTTGAAAAGTGTTTATACAATGGCGTCTGATAGAAACATAAATTTATTTTCATTTATTTCATTTTAAAGAGGGTGGCGACCTCTTTTTACCTTGCATTTGCCCCCCCCCCCCACATGGGCCTCAGGCCTGTGCGTGGGAGTTATCAAGCAAACCCAAGAAGTGAGCCGGTACAGTACAAGGATGGACAGTACTGATAAAAGTATGCGGCATCATCGGGACTCGATCCTGCGACGCTGCCGCCACAGAACCGGGGCCGAGTGCGCTACCTACTGCGCCACCGACTCATTAAATACAGCTTTATTAATATCTATAAATTAGATTTTCATGCGAGTAAAACTTACCGGGCGTGTGACGTACTAACTTACTATGTCTGACTATGTCTGATTTTTCCTTATGACGTAATAGTTTACATCATAGGCCTACTACTCAGAAAAACATTTTTTTGATCATAACGTATTCCTTGCACAAACCATTAGGCCTACGTTTCTCGATTCTTCAAACGTATCCTATAATAAACATACAAACATTTGCTACTGCTACCAGTGCTGCCACTACATTCCTCCGAAGTAACCAATAAACATGCATTAAACTTCGGTTTGCTGCAATCAGCTGACTGTTTTGATTGTTTACTTATTCCGTTTATTCCGTTTCAAAGGGCACGGTAAATTTACTGTGCATTACACGGTAAATTTACCGTGCTGTTATTGGTCAAGAGTAATTTTTAGCTAATATCAAGGCATAGAAAACAAACGTGTCTCTGTAGTATGACGTAAAAGTAGTTTTACATATAGATTTGCCAGCACGTTTTAGAAATATTGTAAACCCATGTTAAGTAAAGAAGGGAAGTTTCGGGACAGTGACGCTCTCAGTTGACATTGGTTCAAACCCAGTTAACTTTGTTGGTAAAAATTAATCAAATGTGGACATGGTTTGATATAGTTTAAGGTTTTAATCACAGTTGTAGCACTTTTTTTAACGCGAAACCGGGGGAAATATAGTTGTTTTTTATTGTATTATGTTCTTACGAGTGAAGATATAGGTTTCTTAAGGAAAATTTCATTTCCATACAGAGTATGCATAAAGGTGGAAACCGGAGATAAAGTATAAACGGCAGTGTATTGAGGACTAGCAGAGCACGAACAAAGATATATCTAACGATACAGTGTTCTATGTTTTCATTCCCTGACTCTAGAGGCGTTAGGGAATGCATATTCCTCATAATCGTAAGAGGTCAATAAAATGTACAGTCTGGTGAGTTATTTTGTATATAATCATGACCACTAAAATATAACACTCAGTTTTATGACCTTTTTTATTTTGTCCTCCCTATACATTTATACAGAGTACAAGGAGAGCGTAGTTCTTGTCAAAATGTTCGGATTTGAGTTGTACGTGGAAGTATTTGTTTCAGTTTTCCCCTAAGCCAATAACGTGGTGTCAGAGTGGTTTTCGGAAAAGTTATAGCAGCCCTGGGGCCTAGGTTTTCCTATAACTCTTACTGGAATAGCTTATTCCTTGAAAAAAAATTTAACTTATGAGGAAACAAATTGTCAATTTTCATTTCGCGGCGCTGTTCATAAAATTTGCAATAGGAATGAAAACTAGTAGTGTATCTTGTAGGAAATTTTATGTTCTTTCATTTTGCAAATTAATATTTATCACATAAAATTTACATTTTTTAGCTATAAGCAAAAATATGTAAATAATTCAGAAATGTTTACTTATTTGCATTTTCGACTATGTTCTATAACGAAATTTTGTTAAAAAACATTAGATTTTGATTCAGCGTCAAAAAATAAACAACAAAAACCAAACTTAACCTAAAATTTCCCCGTGAAGGGGGTTTTTGAAGACAATTTTACTGGACTAGTAGGCTGTATTCTTATACGGATCTAATAAAATCTTACACGTGCGTGTGTGTGTGTATGTGTTTGTGTGAGGAGGTACAGACAACATGGTCCTAATTTCATAACATTTGGTATATAGGTACCAATCCCTGATATTTGTAGGTTTGCTTTGTTTAGTATTTTATTTGGAAGGAGATTTAACCTATAAAACCCATAAAAACAACAAAAATCAATATTTTTCATAAAATTTCATAAAATTTGGTATATAGGTACCAAACCCTGATATTTGTAGGTTTGCTTTGTTTAGTATTTTATTTGGAAGGAGATTTAACCTATGAAACCCATAAAAACAACAAAAATCAATATTTTTCAAAAACGACTCACCGATTTCGGTAAAAATTTCCAGGTTTTCGTGGTTAAAGATGCCAAAAAAGTCCACTCGAATGTCTATGTTCAGAAGTAATGGAATTTTATGCGTTAGAAAGTATGAATTTTGTAAAAATTTAAATTTTAATGAAAAAGTTTTTGCAACTATTGAATTTGGCAGGAAAAATTATTAATCCAGTAATATACAGAGAACTAACGAACTAAGAAGATAATCACACTTGTTTACTGGGTTAGCAACCGCAAAACCGCAAGAACAACTGTTGTAACGTCGTCGCGTCCCACCGCCTTAATTTATTTCACCTTACTCACGAACATCAGTTTCATTTTGCTAGGAACCATAGTCACAGTTAGATTGTCAGCTGTATAGCTAGCTACTCTTGGCTTGTTAGGCTAGTATGACACCTCGCAATAGATGCTGTCTCCTCGACGTTCTCTTCAGTCCAAATGTTTCATTTGTAAATGATTTCCATACCCCATGATATAATGTGCCAAGTGAGATCATTTCGAGTTCTAAAGTCGAGCCGATTTCGAAAGTAGTTCGCCCCTGAATATAAAAGTTTATCATGAAATAATTATGAAATAAATAAATATGAAATAAATAAATGTTAAGTTAAATAAATATTCAACCAAAATATGAAGTTGGGGATTTTGTTGAATATTTTCTGGGGGAATGTTTTAGTGAATGAGTAGGTTTTACTAGGTATGAAGATGTAAAATTGGGAGTTATTTATTTTCAAATCTTTTGCAACAATCTGAGACGTCGCGACCGTGGTAGCCCGGGACCAGACTGGGGTATAGGAAGTGTGAGGCCCTTCCTTATTCACAGTATAAATAACACGTAAATATAGGTCACCAAACCGTAAAATCGTATATTACGTTACTACTAGTAGGCCAGAAAGTACTGTTTTACCGTTCGAGCAAGATAGTTCCCGCGCGAGCTGAAGCGTGTACGGGATTTTCATGCGAGTTCGGTACAACTTACCGGCCGTGTAACGTTGTACCGAACACCAGCAACACTTTGGTCTCTTTGGTGGTCTTTTTGGTGTCTAATTTTGTTGTTCCATCAGAAAAATTATACTTTCAATCATAAAGTAGTCCTTGCATAAGCCAATACAATTCTCAATGCTTCAAGCCTAACTTATAACAAACAAAACAAACTTTTGTAACAAAAAGTAATCAATAAAGAAGCATTAAATGTCGGATTGCTACAAATCAGCTGATCGTTTTCTTCCGTATCATGTAATCGCAGTCCGGCAAAAATTTAGCAGTCCGGAAAACGTTTTTGCCGGACTAGTACGGCCATGGGGTACTTCGAGCCAAGAAAAAGGAACAGAAACCAGATGTTTCTGAGTCAGTGCGATGAATAAATCATGACGGAACTGCTAAAGTAAATGGAAATTTATGGCGAGGACTCAGTTTCCAAACTCAAAATTGATTCTAAACAGTATTTTGATCAGAAGACAAATTTGGCTACATAGCTAAAGCTCTCCTTGACATTGAACTTACAGCTAAAAGAATGTCAAGGAGAGCTGACATAAATATTGAACGGATCAGAGTTCTGGAAAGTTGGCAAAGCAGAGGAAAGCTTAACATCAACAAAATGTTCCTTATTATTTATTGGTCTCAGTTCGTAGTTTCGTAGCTGGTTGTAGTTAACTTTTTCCAAGTGCATATGGCTTCTGGTACTTAGTTTGCACCATGTAGGTCCCTTTTGCCCTGCAAACAAATTATTATATACCATATTTCCTTAATCATCAGTCATATTTTAAGTTGAGCCTCCATAAATAGACTCTTGTTAACACAAATACCTCGATAACAAGTGTTTTCTTAAAATCCTGTGAAAACTGTCATAACGGTTTACATTTTTAAGACAACATTCTTAAAAAGAAGAAAGAGTCTCTCGATTAAAGACTGGATTTTTAATACCATCGACAGTCAGTTTCAAGGTCCTGCCGTATTTAATTTTGTAAATATCCTGTTACTATTAACACAACAAGACGCAGACCACTACAAGTATAAAGAAAATAGTATAAACTCAGAAAAAATCTAAAGTGATCGGGACCATAAACTGAAATTTACGCAGTAGTCAGTGTGAATCTATGGTTTGGAGTCCGTATACCGAAATGTCTGCAGTGGTCAGAGTGAATCTATAGCGACTAGACCGTATACCGAAATGTCTGCAGTGGTCAGAGTGAATCTATAGCGATTAGACCGTATACCGAAATGTCTGCAGTGGTCAGTGTGAATCTATAGTGATTAGACCGTATACCGAAATGTCTGCAGTGGTCAGTGTGAATCAATAGCGATTAGACCGTATACCGAAATGTCTGCAGTGGTCAGTGTAAATCTATAGGGATTAGACCGTATACCGAAATGTCTGCAGTGGTCAGAGTGAATCTATAGCGATTAGACCGTATACCGAAATGTCTGCAGTGGTCAGTGTGAATCTATAGTGATTAGACCGTATACCGAAATGTCTGCAGTGGTCAGTGTGAATCAATAGCGATTAGACCGTATACCGAAATGTCTGCAGTGGTCAGTGTGAATCTATAGGGATTAGACCGTATACCGAAATGTCTGCAGTGGTCAGTGTGAATCAATAGCGATTAGACCGTATACCGAAATGTCTGCAGTGGTCAGAGTGAATCTATAGGGATTAGACCGTATACCGAAATGTCTGCAGTGGTCAGAGTGAATCTATAGCGATTAGACCGTATACCGAAATGTCTGCAGTGGTCAGTGTGAATCTATAGTGATTAGACCGTATACCGAAATGTCTGCAGTGGTCAGTGTGAATCTATAGTGATTAGACCGTATACCGAAATGTCTGCAGTGGTCAGTGTGAATCAATAGCGATTAGACCGTATACCGAAATGTCTGCAGTGGTCAGTGTGAATCTATAGCGATTAGACCGTATACCGAAATGTCTGCAGTGGTCAGTGTGAATCTATAGCGATTAGACCGTATACCGAAATGTCTGCAGTGGTCAGTGTGAATCTATAGCGATCAGACTGTATACAGAAATTTCCACTGAAGTCAGTTTGAATCTATAGCGATTAGACCACGCTTCGACTTGTCTCATTGTTCAAGAGGTCTTTAAAAATTTGTTTTAATTTTTTTTTCATCCGAATTGTGTGCGGTATGAATTACTTACCCTTTAGGAACCTTTTCACCCATTTGAATCAGAACTTTGTTCCGTTTACAGTTATGTCTTATGATGTGTATGTATCCAACACATTTCCATCCGTAAAATCCGACTTTGGTGGTGATGGACTCCGCAAAATATTGTGCTGCTCGCTGATGGTTGCATTTGAAGTACTCTAATAACATAATTACCAACAGGTTGTCAGTTAAAATTAATTGCCCTTGTAAGAATGTTGCGAGAGGTTTATAAGAATAAAAAAACCTTTTGTGGAAGAATATCCCTCTCACCCCACTTTGGAAACTAGGTTTAATGTTGAATGATAATTACTACTTAATACAAATGAATCTAATTCTGTTAAAATCAGGCTAAGTTTTTGAGATTACAATTCGTATGAATAAAAAATTGTAACAGATTATGTTTTCGAAGCTATAGGGGAGAAAAAGTATAAATTATTTGGTCTCGGGAACAGGTCTTGCCATACGTGAGACATTAGCTTCTAAAAATGTCCAATGCCACCTACGTATATGATTTTTAACTGATGCTGTTATTCTCAAAAGTGCAATGCTGTGAGTTAAATCTATCGACGAGGAACGTTTATTCTTTGGACTCGAGTAGGGGAGGTTTCCTTATGCTTTTGCCGCAATTTATTTTTGGAACCACCATTTTCGTTTGAGGCTTCTGGAAATTCTTCTATTAATACAAAATAGGTTATCAGAATTCTGGTTAACACTCACAATAAATATCACTGCAAACCTCTTTTTACTCAACTCAACCTTCTTACCCATTAGTCCCTAATAAATACACAACACATCTGTAATATTTAAATTGAATGTTTTTCAATTTAAATGTAAATGTGTATATATTTAATATGTTATTATATAGTCTTAAGGATAGAGGTTTATTTAGCGAAAGGGAAGAATGCCATAATGTTGACACCAGACAAAAAAGTAAAATCGACATACCCTTTGTACGACTTGAGGAAACCAGAATTCATATTTTATTTGTAGTGTTTACGCCAATGGCATTTTTTTAGAGAGTTACACAAACTCTTTTAAGGGAATGCGGTCCAAACCCATAAAGTTTGTGTGGGCATGCCGGGAATCGAACCTGCGACCTCTTGAACCGAAGTCCAAGACGCTAAGCATTAGGCTACATTAGGCTATAACACGCCCATATTGTAGGAATGAAATGTTTAAATTGCTTTTAGAAAATACATTATAGCTACCTTTCAACCTGTTCAAATAGGTTATTTATCAATGGTTGGTTAGGAATCCCATGTATAAAATAGATGAGTTCTATAACCTGCCAACAACAGAGTAACTTATACCTAAGAACAAGATAATCAAATTTAAGTTTGAACAAGTATTTGTATATGTTTTCATTGGATCTATTTTTAAATACATGCTTTTTTATAGGTACTGACGAACCAGACTATTGCCTGCAAGCAATGAAAAAAATCTTTCCATGTCATATACATTATTATGTCAATTGATAATAAAGTCTTGATTTCAGATGACTCGAAAGGCAGCTATCCTGGTAGGTACTCGACCACTTGTCACTTGTAACATGTTTTTTCCTTGTCTATTTATTTACCTAGTTTGTTACCCTTGCATCCAGGTTGGGATATCCCTCCATTCACATAGAAGTCCACGTGCCCACACGTTTGTATGTAGCCCTTTATTCCTCCGTTGGTGTGGATCACATCTACAAATCTGGCATCGCTCGGGTCCAGTTTGAATTTCTTATCTCTCCACATGAATCCTTGGCCCGCTGGGTCTAATCCTGCAATGATGGTGACGGGTCCATAAATCACGTTGGGGGTTAGAAATCGTCACGGGTTTATAAATAAAATGTAATTTAATGTGGTCCAAGGAAAAATCTTTTAAAGATAAACACGCATAACAATGTGTTTACGCTTTCTGAAAACCAGAATTATTGCCTTTAAAAATCGTTTATACAAACGTATAATTCTTAATTTGTGTGAAGGATCCAAACTTAGTAAATTGACCTACGAACTCCAAACGTTGAAGGTAAAAAATAAATACACAACAAATTAATATTTAAATTGAATGTTTTTCAATTTAAGTTTGTATACCACTGATTAAAACACATTCAATCTAAAATTAAATAAACACACAATAAAATAAACAATAGAATTAGTAATACATTAGAAATGAAATCTATAAAAAAATGAAACGAAATAAAAAAGAAATAATAAATATCACATTAAAGGAATTTTTTTATAAATACAATACTTTGGTTTTCTCATTCATCAGTAAAACGAGTAACAATATATTCACCTTTGTCGCAGTAAACCTACATACTGAGCAAATATGAAAGAATTATTTAGTATTTGGAAGCATACTCAACAAATGGAAGGAAATTCATATTTTATGTCAACAATACACAAAAAACATAAAAAACAACAAAAAGTGTATTTCACTATTCTTGAGCCTTAGAAATAAAACAATTAACAAGGCAATGAAATACGATTTCCTAAAAAAATCCAGACATCGGTTTTAGTATTTAAACAAAAAAATTTCTGATGAATACTTGTTATTCATCTATTTTTATCACAGTTCGCAAAATATATCGCCAATTCTACGCTACTAACCCTATCATGTAATATTTTAAGCCTATGCTATTTGTAAACACAACGTATGGGCTGCAGTACAATGTTTTCTGAAAATAACCCCTCTCCCCCCGCCTTCCAACCAGCTGAATCAGTCATAGCTGGAGATGATTTCGCGAACTGTACATACGTCTGAATAGTCTTTATTGAATTTGTATACAAAAGAAGACCTCCCATTCTACAACCCAGCTGTACCTATTTTTGTTTCAGCTAGGATTTTAAAAGGACGTAGTTTGACTACATCACTAATAGATAGTGCTGCTATAAATGATTTATTTCAGCCAACTTTTTTACTTAAAAATTATGCACGTGATAGAGGCTTATTTCTCGGTGAAGTAATAAAAAGAAATACTTAACACACATGTATTGTTGTTTTTGGAATCAAGTCTCACCGTGCCGACTACGGGTCTTAGCTTCTTTCCTATAAGAGAAAACTCGCAAGAAAAACAATACATACTATGTATTATTCATAAACATTTCAAGAAACTGATTATACCTGTTATTCTATCGAGTTTCTGCCCACCTAGGGACTGAGCTATGTAGTTAGTCACGTGGGCCCCCAGACTGAAGCCAATGGCGTGGACATGGGCGTTGCGGGCACGGCGGCGCAGCGCTCCCACAAACTGAGCCAAACATTTACCCACGTGTTGGATGTTTTTCACAGCTGACAGATAACACCAGGTACCGTTCACGTATCTGGGATAGTTCACCATAAACACGTTATAATCTTGAGCCACTTTCATGTAACCTAAAGACAAATTGCAATATTTATTTGGTTTCAAAAATAAAGTATAAAGGAAGTTGTTCAGTATTTTACAAGTTTTTTACATGTTCAGTACTTACATAATATTTTGAAATAAAAAGGACTAGCTAATTCACACTGTGATAATCACAACAGATTAATTCATTCTGACATTAATTTTAACTGATGTTCAATTTTGTCATGAGTTGTTTTTCATTAGAAACAAAATATTATAATAGAATGAAATAAGGCAAATTGAAGTTATTGAATATCAAAAGTATTTTTTTCATTTTTAATGATTGAAGTCGTTTCAAGCTATGGGAAAAATGCAGGTACATCAGAGTTTGAACTAAATGAAAATATATTGGCACAGTATGTAATGAGGACGGGTTCTAGAAATGGATACTACTGGAGGATAATATTTGAAGCAGATGATCGTGAGTTCATTGGATGAAATGTTCCACAATCAACTGATGTAGTCTGTTACAGAGCTTTTGACCTTGTGTTACAGTTTCTCATGACGCAGATTTTCTTTGAAGACCAAACAAAGTTGGAAGATATTTTCAATCTCTTTAAATATTAGGTTGAATACAACAGTCTCCGGCTGACTGGACAGCGCCATTGACCTGTAAGTGGTTAGAGCCCAATAAAAAATCAAGATGTGAAAACATTGTTTTAAGTAGTTTTCACTATTGTTAACAATGTTAATATATACAATGCTCGAGGAGGGAAAGTTGAATATTGTAGAAAATATTATAATTTTAATGAGAAATATGTATAAATAATCTCCCGGAAATTCATAATCAGTTTTAGTGAATCGCAACAAGAATGTTGAAACAATAATTCAGTCTGCTTTATTAGATTGCATAACGTTTCCATATTTATGTGCATAACCCTTATTTTTTTGCCTTACTACATATTTTTAATCGATTATAGCTAATAATATGTAATACAACCAGCGAAAGCCCATATATTTGATGTCTGCTCGCATTGATTTACTTCATGCAAGACATTATTTCGGCTGTTGCTATTTACAACTACTCACTCACTACTAGCCTTGATCAATCATCTAAATCAGTTTCCTCAATCGTTGAAGCCCTCATAACCCTTGTCTCAGAAATAACTCTCATCTGAATATTTTTTCCTACAAAACGTTCATTTACCGAAAGTAACCATCTCTTTTAAATAATAAAGGCTTGATGAATTTCACTGGCTCAGTATTCGCTGGTTCACTCACCAACTCGAATAATATGTAAGTATTTAATAAATATAATAGTTACCTTTTTAGATAATAGTATTGGTTGAATAAAAATAATTGGCACATATTGTTTAGGTATTTGACATATGTAAACTACATTTACTGTATTTTGAAAATTCATAATAGCGAAGGATTTGTAATTATTACAACATTTTTGGACTTTTCCTTTCGCTTATCTAGTGTTTACATAAAGTTTCGAGAAGTAAAGTTCGCGCATCATATCTCCGGCTAGGACCACTGCGCTACTAACCCTGTCATATGATATTTTTAATATATGATATTGGTAAACACAACATTTGACAAACAGTGGTGTTTTAGAAAATATTTTTATAAAATTACCCCTTCTCCCATACAATCACCTGAATCAGTCATAGCCGGAGACATAATGTGCGACCTGTATTGAAACAGGTCTGGTCTCCCCGGAGCCTGAAGTAAACGTAATAGCCTGTGCCATGTATCATGTTTCTGAGACTACGCCATGGAGGCGTGTCTTAGACCTAGTGATGGGAACTATCCGATAGAAACAAACGATTCATCCGGTTGTTGCGCACCAACCGATTCATCCGATGGTTACTTTAATTTTCATCCGGATGAACCATCCATTCATTCGCAAGCGAATCAAATGAACGGCATTATTATCCATCCATCTATAAACCATCCGTCTATGTTTTCATTCAATTGTAAAACAATTCGTCCCGAATTTTCATTCGTTTGAAAACTACGAGTCGGTTATTTAATTACTGATACTTTTCTTTAATAAACGGTGAAAAATCCGAGTATTTGCGCCAAAGATAAAAACATCCTATGTTTACACCAATAGGTTAATCTTTTTCTTTATTAAATTACCTCAACTTAAATACAAAATGTTTAAGGTACAACAAATTATTATTCATTGTGACCCTGGATTGGAATGTATAAATAATGAAATAAAATTCCCTTACCCAATCACTGTTTTTCTTATGACGACATGTTCCACTCCTTAGAGCATCATCAGGTCATTGTATGCAGCCACATTGATCAATGTATGATGCAGCCGCAATGTAATGATACATTGATCAATGTGGCTGCATACAATGACCTGATGATACTCTAAGGAGTGAAACATGTGGTCATAAGGAAAACAGTGATTGGATAAGGTAATTTTATTTCATTATAAAAAATTATTTATTCATCCATTTGCAGGTGAACCATCTGCTCAGCGGCTCGACAGTATATATTTTTATCCGAATAGATACGCCACAAAACCAATGAAAACTATCCATCTTAATCAGGCTCGCGAACAGATGGGTTTTTCATCCATCATCCACTAGTCGGATAGTTCCTCCTATCTCCGCACGCAGCGCGAGTCGATCCGCTCCCCACCCCACTACACAGGAAAAACATCGGATGAATCATCCATCTGAAAACTGCCAGATGAAAGAAAAACCATCAGATGAACCATCGGATGGTTGAAATCAGTAGTTTGTCCCATCACTACTTAGACCGGCTGGCGTTGACTTGTACCCCTGGTGGGGGTATGGCCGCTCCCCCTCCTCTTGCTCTCCCGACACCAGCCATTTAAGTAGCGAGTGTGAGTGCGAGTGGTTGTGTGTGCGTGTCGTGCCGCTGACACCTTGCTGGCATTGCCGTCAATAAGGCATATGTTTTCGTTTTATTTTCTTATTTGTATATTCTGTATTATGTTAAATGTGTTTGGTATGCATTTTAGTGTGAGTGAGATTTATGTGTTGTTGAATGTTGGATGGCTGTACATCGTTTGTTAAAAATTAAAACCCAAAAAAGTAGGTTGATGTAGCTTTAAGTAGGTTTCAATACCTCACGAAACGTAGTGTAGTTTAAACCTAGAAGCGAAAGGAAAAGTCCAAAAAATTAAATAATTATAATATTTTACTATGCTTAAATACCAACCTATTTAACTATCGACAAAAAAGGATGTTATTCCTTTCACTAATTTGAAAATGCAAAATTGTTTGCTGCTTTTTAAAAATTACTCTGAGTTTTCATCCATTCCTCTAATGGAAGTTTTTAGTAACAAACAAGATGCATGCGGAGATTCATGAGTGGTACTTTCATTTTTCCAAAGATTTATCGATTGAAATGACTTATATTTAAATTATATTTTAATACAGTATTTACAAATGTGATTCCAAATTTTATGATCTTACCCTTTCTTATATCTTGTAGAGCATCTAGAAACATGTCCGAATCAAATCCATGAATAATTATTTTATTGGGTATGCTTGCATTAAAATTTGTTTTGTCCAGATTATCAGTCTTATTATCAAAATAAACCCTTTCTGAGCTAGAGTTTTTTCTACAACACAAAAGATAACCTCTCATTATAAAAAAATTTAGAAAATTTCTTATATTCTTAAAGAATTTAAACTAATAATACAAATAGACATAATTTGGATTCGATTATGACTTAGAAGGCCGAAACCATAGCCATCTCTAGTAATAAGGCCGCGGCCTTCGACCTGGCAACGTCGCTTCTCAGGGGTTTTTGCATAGTAAAACCATTGAATTTCCCTTACAGAGCCAGCTGGTTTCAAGTAAACAAAAAATAGTGCCATAAGACAGTATGGATAACCAAATCAGCTGAACCCTTAGGCGCGATGTTGCCATTTACTAGCGCCGCGGCCTTGTACTAGAGATGGTTATGCCGAAACCCATGATATCCAGTTCAAGGACGAGGCAGAACAGTGTCAAATGGCTTCAAGTTATTTGACGGATAAATATTGCTACAGAAATAGCTCTGGTGGTGTCGAGCAATAGGCTATTTAGTAGCACATACAATTTGCAAACGGCAGGTGTTACGTGAAGGTAATTGGTGAATAGAAGTGCGCGGCCACAAGAGGCTATTGTGCAGATTTGCCGATCGCGGATGGACGGCAGGAATAGTTTTACATAATGGCGGCCATCTTGGAAGCTACATCCCAAAAATGAAAGTACCTTTTTAGAATTACAATTTGTTAGGCATCCGAAAAAAAAACCCATAAGACGTTTTGATTGTTATTCATCCAAAAAAGGGAGATGTACGACATCATATATTGGCCACCATCTTGGATCTCGCACTTACGATCCAACATTCGGTTTGAACACCGACATATTTCTATTCGTGGGGTGTGGGGTGGTGGTGGTATCAATTTTTTGAAAGGTTTTTCTAAAAGTGAGCCCTGGTGGCCACCTTGAAATATATTCTATGAAAAGTTGAGTAAAACAGTTTTTTGAGCTTTTCAATGTGTTAGGCATCCGAAAAAACCTCTAACTAGACGTTTCAATCGTTGCTTTAAGTCAATGGAAAAGGAAGATTTAGGAAAATAGAGTTTTTGCCGCCATTTTGGATGCCACACTTCCGGTCCAAAATGCGGCCAGGCAACAGGCAGATAGGGCGTACTCAGGGGGGTCGATGTACTCTAAAAACGTTTTTTCTTCAACTGTTACACGATTTGCTTCTTACATAATTTTTAGAGAGGGGGTTTGGTTGTAATAGGCCTAGAACATTAAGGTTATGTGGATAGTGGATTTTACATATAAGTAGAGAATGTTAACCGTGGTTAGTTAACGTTAGCTGTAGATAGTCAATGGATGCAGATAGTTTGTTGAATGCAGATAGGGAATATTAGGTGTGAATTTAAATCGGGAGGAGTAGATAGTGAATGTAAGATGCAAATTATAGATGAAGATTGTAATTTATGACGAAAAGGTTAGATGTATATAGTGTATGTAGCTGTACAGATAGTCAAAGCCTTAAAAGGTGGTTGGAGCAGCGAGGACATAATAATGTATTATGTCCTCGCTGGGTTGGAGAGACAGGCACTGCTAATAGAATGCTGCGGCGAAGCTTGAAACTTTTGCTCCGCCGTAGACAATGCACGAAATAGTGCGTGATAATATTGTTGGAACTTTTCAAATATATTAAATTAATGACAGTGTCGTGAACACACTTATTTCAACTAATATCTTTAGTCAATCATGCTGAAACTGCAAGCAACGGACACTCATATTAGTAGTCACCACGCAGAATGTATTCCTCCGCACCGGCGAATTTTCATCACAAGTCAGCTGATCGCAAACAATTCCTTCAAATTTACCTTGAATTTCCGCTTGAAATGCCTTTTGGCATGCAAAAATTTGTCGTTGTTATTAATTAGATAATTTAAAAAGTCAAATATTAGAAATATTATTAAATTATCTTCTAGACGGAGGAAGCCGATTTTCGATAAGTTTGATAAATGACGTAAAAATACGCAATCAAAAGTTATTTTCCCAATTTTACAAAAATTGGCTAGGTAATGTGGAAAAGTAATTCCTACGTCTGGTAGGGTTTAAAAAGAGCTTTAATTTGACATATAAACTTTAGTTTTCTGACCAAAAACAAACGAGAAATCCTTCATACCAATTAACATTGGTTCCAACCTCCTCTTAATTTCCCGTGTTGGGCCGGGACAGAATGTCCAACAGTATCCCCTGCTTGTCGTAAGAGCCGACTAAAAGGGGAGGGGGGCGCACTGGTCCTTTTTCGCGTCTCCTTTTCACAACTTAATTCTCCGTTTCATTTCAATAGCCCGGTTGTTTTTCTAAATCATTCCGGCCTACTTGCCGGGGTGACTCTGTGTTCTTCAGCCTCCATTGCGCTGGAGGTCTAGGACGAGCAGAGGGTACAGCTTAAAAACTGGGTTCTGCACCTCCCAGGCTGCCGGATAGTACAGGGGCCCGGGTCAGCTCAGCCAACTGACCTGGCTGCCCTATCAGCCGGCGAAAATCCCCTTGGCCGTGGCGGTGCCGGTTGGCGACCGGATGGGGCCCTGCTACGGTCACGGGGGGGCTCTGCCGAGGCCACTGCTCGTCTGGGGCCGCCGATGTTTTGGAGGCGGCTGAACGCAGGTATAGTTGCTCCGGTGATGGGTCGGTCTGACATTCTCATAGGGGAAAAAAAATTTTTTTGGGGGGGTCAATGCCCAGTCTCGGGGGCTAAGCCAGACACCATGGACACGGCAGAAGGAAAAACGATTCAAAAGGTGCACGAATCAAAGCGGGGTACCCTAACCCCACAAAACTCCCAGCAGCGTTCTTCTCTGAGCGGGCTCGACGAAGGGGTGGCAAGCCCCTTCGAAAGAAGATCCCGTCTCACGAGATCGCCCCCAGTCCGGGTCAAGACACCTGCATCATCGGTGGCCAGAACATCCGTGGCCGCCGAAAAGGCACCCGCTGAGAACAACGAGCCGATGGACGCCGACTCGTCTCCCTTTGACGCGGTCATCGCGCTCGCCAGGCAGCAGGAGGAGGAGCACCTTAAAAAGTGCTTCGACACCCTCGCTGTAATGAAGGCCGCGACCACCCGGCAAAAGAATATCAGCAAGGATGTGCAGGATGGCATCGTCCAATTGGAGGCCAGTCTGCACCACATCATCCAGCTGAGGAGGTCGTGGCAATCATGCGAGACGGTTGCCGCGTCAACACAGACGACGCCATCACTGCGGGTGAAGGCTCAGCCAGCCGGTGGGAAGCGGGCCGCTTCCAGCCCCGCCCATCCGGAGGCTGAGAAGAAGCCTAGGGGAGACGGTTTAGCGAAGCGGTCGGAAACCGAAACGTGGACCGAGGTTGTCAAAAGAAAGGGGAAAAAGAGAGACCCTCGTCAAAATCCTGGAAGCCAGCCCGGCGAACAGGAAAGCAAGAAGGCACCGAGGAAGAAGCCCCGCAAGCAGCGGCCGGACGCTCTTCTCATCAAGCCGTCGGAGGGGAAATCCTACGCCGACGTGCTGGGCGAGATTCGCAGCAAAGCGAAGCCCGATGAGAAGGGCGCCGTTATCAAGGGTATGAGGAAGACCCGAACCGGCGACCTACTAGTCGAACTCGGGGACACCTCTCAGAGTAAGTCCGCCTTCAGCGAAGACCTGAAGACCATCTTGGGGGCGAACGCGACAGTCCGCGTTCTCGAGCCCAAGTCTACGCTGGAGGTGAGAGACCTCGACGAGTTGACAACCGAGGAGGAGGTGACCGCTGCCGTCAAAGCTGTCCTCGGAGAAAACGTCGAGGTGAAAACCTTCGTCTCGAAGGCAAATGCTCGGGGTCAGAAGGTGGCAATCCTGACGCTGGGAGCCAGAGCTGCTGCGAAGCTCCTGGAGAAGGGCCACCTTAAGGTATGGTACGTGAGCTGTCGGGTGCGTGAGAAGCTCGTGGCTTCCAGATGTTTTAAATGTCTGGGGTTCGGTCACGTCGCTAATCGCTGCTCTGGACCCGATAGAAGCAAGCTCTGCTTCAAGTGCGGCGGCCAGGACCACAGGGCCAGCGCGTGCAATGCAGCGCTGTCCTGTGTCCTGTGTACAGAAGCCGGCTTGAAGGGCGACCAGGTCAAGCATTCCGCTGGGTCTGGTCGTTGCGGGCAGTACAGGCGGGCCATCCAGGAGCTTCGCCAGAAACAACAAAAATGATCAGTGTTCTGCAACTTAATATGCAGAGGAGCAGGACAGCAAACGACTTGCTGTTCCAATTCGCCACGGAGCAGGGTGCTGACCTACTGCTTCTCAGTGAGCAGTACCAGAACCGACGCTCCGCGCAGTGGTTCTCGGATCCCTCCGGCACTGCGGCGATATGGATCTTGGACCTCGGGAAGGTGCCTGTTCTCGATTCCGGATCGGGCAACGGCTTCGTTTGGGTGAGGAGCAGGGGTTTCACAGTCTTCTCCTGTTACCTCACGCCAAATCAACCGATCGGAGACTACCGCCACATGGTCGATTCCATTGAGGATGAGATCATGAAAATCTCTGGCGGGGTCATAGTCGGTGGCGATTTTAACGCAAAAGCCGTGGAATGGGGTTCCCCGCGGACCGACACTCGAGGTCGTTACGTCCTCGAGTCGGCTGCCAGGTCGGGCCTCTGTATCCTTAACACGGGCGGCATTTCCACCTTTCGCCGTCCAGGGTGCAGAGAGACGATCCCTGACATATCCCTTGCCTCTGAAGGGATTGTCCAGCGGATCTCCGACTGGCGTGTCTGCGAGGAGTATTCCTCTAGCGACCATCAGGGGATCCTCTTCAAGGTCCTTCTCGAGGGTGCGCGCTTGCGCGCTGAACCTGCTCCTCTGGCTCGACGCTGGAACACCAGTCGTCTGAGCAAAGACACTTTTAAAGAAGTAATCAAAGACCAGAGCATTGTGAATTTCACAGGTGCTGAAGATCTGGCAGCATCGACGATGCGTCTCATCGCGACCGCGTGTGAGCAGTCGATGCCCGGAGTTTCCCGCCGCCACAGGAGGAAGCCGGTTTACTGGTGGACGCCTGA
Organism: Flexamia atlantica; assembly: GCA_035578135.1. Lineage (NCBI taxonomy): Eukaryota > Metazoa > Arthropoda > Insecta > Hemiptera > Cicadellidae > Flexamia > Flexamia atlantica. The sequence goes on along the minus strand of JAQJVK010000003.1, from coordinate 65,383,872 downwards.
AATCGCGGAACTCCGGAGGAGATGCCTTGGTCTCCGACGAGTTGCGCAGCGAGCAAGGAACCGCCCTGATGCAAATGCCAGATCGGCTGAGCACAGAGCGGCCCGCCGAGAGCTCCGCGGTGCCATCAACCGGAGTAAAGTCAGGTGCTGGAAGCAGCTGTGTCAGGATATCGACAACGACCCCTGGGGGATGGGCTACAAACTTGTAACCCAGAAGCTAGGGGCTCGCTCACCACCTGCGGTCATGGAACCACAAGCCATGGCCGTCGTCGTAGATACACTGTTTCCCAGCCACCCAGTCCGGCCAGTCAGGGAATTCGGAGAGGTAGGCGCCTTCCCAGTTTTCCGGGAAGAGGAACTCACCGCCGCCGTCCGATCCCTTCGACCCAGAAGAGCGCCCGGTCCCGATGGCATTCCGGCGGAGGTGCTCAAGCTCGCTGCGGAGGTGAATCCAAGGCTTCTGCTCGATATGTTCAACGCGTGTCTGGCGGAAGGCGTTTTCTTTTCTTCGTGGAAGGTTGCCCGCCTTGTTCTTATTCCGAAGGCGAAGAGCACACCGGGGACCCCTTCTTCTTTCCGACCCCTGTGTATGCTCGACACGGCCGGGAAAGTGCTTGAGAAGCTCCTGCGTGTCAGGCTGACCGAGGCCATCGTCTCTGCGGGGGACTTGTCCCCGCAGCAGTACGGCTTCAGATCCGGTCGCTCTACCATCGACGCTATCCAGGAGGTAGTTGAGGCAGTGCGGAGGGCGGAGGACCACAACCACTGGTCGCGCCGCGTGGTCCTTCTCGTCACGCTCGACGTGAAGAACGCTTTTAACTCCGCCAGGTGGAGCGATATGCTGTGGGCGCTTGAGCATACGTTCCAAGTTCCCTCCTACCTCCTGCGTATGTTGGAGGCGTATTTGTCAGACCGCGTTCTGTTGTACGACACGACCGAAGGTCAGCGGCGCATTCCCATCACTTCCGGGGCTGCGCAGGGGTCCATTCTCGGACCAGATCTCTGGAACGTGTCTTACGACAGCTTGCTGAGGCTAGACATGCCCGATGAGACCCGCCTCGTTGGCTATGCTGACGATGTCGCTGCCTTGATCGCTGCGAGGAACGTCGAGCAGGCAAAACTGAGGCTCAGCGTAGTGATGGCCAAGGTCAACGGGTGGATGCGAGATCACGGCTTGTCCCTGGCTATCAGTAAGACGGAGATTGTCGTCCTCACCAAAAAGAGGATTAACACCGTGTTCCCGGTGCAGATAGGTGACGTCACACTCGAGACTAAGCCTGCTGCAAAGTACCTGGGAGTCATGGTCGATAGCAGACTGTCTTTCGGCGAGCAGATCCAGCGCGCCGCCGACAAAGCCGCTAAGGGTGTCGCTGCCCTTGGTAGGCTTATGCCCAATGTCGGCGGTCCTCGCTCCTGCAAGCGCCGCTTGCTCATGACTGCCGTCCAGTCAGTCTTGCTGTACGGGGCGGAGGTATGGGCTCACGCACTCGAGAAGCGAGTCTACCGAGACCGGCTTGCCCGAGTCCAGCGCCGAGGAGCTCTGCGGGTCGCTTCGGCCTACCGCACAGTCTCCGAGCCTGCTGTGATGGTGATCGCCGGAGTCATTCCCGTCCTCTTCCTCGCGAGGGAGAGGCAGGCGATTTACCGGAGGAGGCCTGAAGTGGGCCGGGAAACAGCTGCCAGGGAAGAGCGCGATCGCAGCTTCGACTCTTGGCAGCGCGACTGGGAAGCCGAGCTGAGGGGACGTTGGACCTTCCAGCTCATACCTTCCGTCCGACCATGGGTGGAACGGCAGCACGGCGAGGTCGATTACTACGTGACCCAGTTTCTTTCTGGGCACGGGTACTTCCGAGCCTATCTGCACCGGATGGGCAAAGTCGCCAGCCCGGACTGTCTGTATTGCCCCGGCATCCCAGACACGTCCGAGCACACTTTCTTTCAGTGCGACCGTTGGCACGTCCGCCGAGCCTCGCTTTCATCTGAGATCGGCGTGATCGTCAGCCCAAACAACATCGTCGGAGCTATGCTCCAGGGAGAGGGCAACTGGAACTGTGTCAAGCACTACGTCCAGGCCATTCTTCGGGCGAAAAAGGTCGACCTCGATCGGCCTTAATCCTCAGCTTTTCCCCAAGGAGGTTGCCCTAGTGGCGTAATATCAAAGGCCTAGCCCGAAGTAATGTGTGAAACAGTTCCAGGCTAGTGTCCTCGGTGCCGAGTGAGGTGGCTTAGTCGGTAGTTCACGGGACATCGAGCTCGTGGGAGTCCGACACTACTGAGGGGACAACGAGCCCCTCAGTGTGCGTAAACGCATTCCACCTCCTACCAAAAAAAAAAAAAAAAAAAAAAAAAACCTCCTCTTAATTGACTTAATATCCTTTACGTACAGGCTGTGTAATTTAATGAAACTTCGTGCTCTCGCATTGGCCTTTATCTTTAAACAAATGCTTTATCTTTATTAAATTACTTTTATAGGTTTTGTCTCTATGCACATACTTGGTATATAAATGAACTGATATGTACTCTGCGTCTGGGCATGGTTCAGTATCAGTAACCACCAGACAAGGCTTGAGTATGTACCTCATCGTTGTCACCGAACCTGAAAAATAACCATTTTTTACAAGTAGCCACTATATGTTGTGTATGAAATAAGTAGGCTGCATGGAATCCATAGCAAACTGTCAGCATAAATACTACATTAAATTTAATTCATTTGCATACAATTAACTAGCGAGATGGGCATCACTTAAAAACATATATACCCGGCATGATAAGTTATGACGATTTTTGACCTAAATATGAAAGTAATAAACTAAACGAAATTCAAACACTGTCACAAGACGTCACAGGGGAGGTCACACCTGCTATTGTGTCTTCGGCCATTTCAAGCTTCAGATTACCCTTATAAATGTAAATTTGAAGAACACTCAATATATTCAGTCTACGTATTCAAAAAAGTCAAACATAATCTCAAATCAAATCAAATCAAATCAAATCTTTATTGCCGTAAGACATTTTTACAAATGTATAGCAAAAGTCAGCTATACAATTACATGTATAGCAAATAAAATTACTTACAGCTATTTTGTTTGTTTATGTCACTTACACACACAATCTCACAACAGGAAACTACCATCCACACTCATTTACACAAGGACTCTCCCCCGCTGTAATTTAATGACCGATGAATTCCCCCACCGAGTAACATGCGGAAGCCACAAGGTAGCATTTCAATCGAGACTTAAATTTGGACAAATTTTGTTCAGACCTCAGGTTTTCAGGAAGAGCGTTTAGAAATTTTACTCCCATCTGCGAGGGGAGGTGCTCAAAAGCTGCCGTTCGATGTTGAGCAATTCGGTAATTGTGTCTTGCTCTCGTCTCATATCGATGGATGTCGCTGCTCTGCGTGAGTACGACATTTTTCCGGCAGTACAATTGTTTCCAAAATGTACATGCCGGCGAGGGTCAGCAGCCCTAAATTCCTGAAGGTCTATCTGCACGACTCTCTATAATTTAATTTTCCAATTATTCGGACAGGTTTCTTTTGAAATCGAAAAACCCGCTTAAAATTTGCCTTTGTACAGCAACCCCATAACCTAATTCCATAAGAAAGGTGTGGGTAAATAAGGCCAAAGTAGGCCATAAGCTGCACTTCGATGCTGCAGTACTTTGAAATACTGCGTAAGGCAAAAAGTCCAGAAGAAATCTTTCCGCAAATTTTGTCGATGTGATCACTCCAAGACAAAAACCTGTCCAAGTACATCCCCAGAAACTTGACCGATTCCGCTTCCTCAATGGCAACGTCATCAACCAGCACCGATGGATGAAACTCGGGGTTCCGGTTTCTCAACGAGAACCTCAAGTAGTTTGTCTTGGAGTGGTTTGTCATCAAATTGTCGGCTTGGAAGTATTGGATGCAACAATTTAGATCTTCGAATGCTGAGACCTCAAGAGCTCTTAGAGACTGAGATCTAAACCAGAGAGTCGTGTCATCAGCATATTGAATAATATGCCCATGTGAAATGGATGATTGGACATTGTTTACATAAATCAAAAAGAGGACAGGGCCGAGGATCGAACCCTGGGGTACTCCAAATCGAATCACAGTCTGTTCCGATACTGAGCTTGAAATTTGAACAACTTGGCTTCGGTCATTTAAATATGATCTCAGCCAATTTAAGGGAGTGCCACGTACCCCATAGCACTCTAACCTGTTAAGCAAAACTGAATGCTCCACGCAGTCAAAAGCTTTTGACAGGTCAATGAAAACGCTGAGCGTTTTTTTATTGTTTTCCAAGCCTTCAACAACCAAATCAACTAGTTCTGTGACTGCGTCAATGGTTGATTTTCCTGGTCTAAAGCCAAATTGGCTATCCGACAAAATTTTGTGTTTTTCTAGGAATGCAAAAAGTCTTTCCAGTAAAACCTTTTCAAAAACTTTGCTCAGTACCGGTAAGATCGAAATATCTATCATTGAAAACCACTTAAATAATTAGGAATTATTCTGGAATACAACTTAACATGGATAGATCATACTAATCACGTCGTAGGTGAACTTCTCTTCACTTAATGTCACTACCATCGATTTATGATTTACAGTCATCGCTATACCTTAGAACAAATTGCAGTTTCTATGAAGAAAACTACACTACACTAAACTATGGGACAAGAAATATGGATAAATTGAAGTTGCAACGAGTAAGATAAGCTAAGAAGTCAAGAAAATTTACATATACACATATAAAAGTTTACAATAAGTTACCATCAAGTAAGAAAACGTTACAATATTGCAAATTCAAAAAGTAAGTACATGAATACATTTTTATAAAGTTGTTACCTTTATTGTACTATGAAAATGAAAATGAAATGAAAATGAATGAAATGATGGTGAATTTTTTAATAGTTTTTTTACTTGTGAATTTTTTAAGCAAATATTTTAAGAGTGTTATAATATAAATGTAAGAAATATTATACTGTATTTAAAACACTGTACTGTACCAAATAGTATCAAACACAATATTTAGATATATTTTATGATTACAATAACATTAATCTAAGTTATTGTTTGTAGGATTTTTAACTATCAGCATGTAAACTCAAATAAAAGCAAAGAAATTATGTGAAATATGATCTAAAAATATGTTATTGCAGTAACCATGAGAAAAATCTTTTTTATTTCTCCACATTAAGCTAAAGCATAAGAGTTACTTTTAACCCCTTGGAACTCACAAAATAATGAAGATGAGGATAAAGATAAAGAAAAGGTTAGACAGCAATCGGTGAAATATTATTCTTACCTAAAAATAAAGTCAGTATAGATATTAATACACCTAAGTTGTACTTGTCCATATTTTAGCTTTTGTTGGAATCAGAAATCATATCCATTTATGTGTTTTTTACTATCCACGCAGCTGATGTAGAATCATATAAATCAGTTAGTGGGTTTAATCTATTTACCCATAGTAATAATAAATTAATTATTTTTTTTATGACCTTTACTTCAATTATCTTTGTGAAGACAGCTTTAATTAAATCAGTGATTATTGCATTCAGTCAGTTGTTTTCATTTTGTTCTTAGGCCTAATGAGAGTAAAAGTTTTACTTATAAACATTCAAAAAAATTGAGTTTTTGATTCGGATTAGAATTTGTAAATATTTTATTATATGAAGTTTTGTATTTTATTATTACATTTTTGTATTTTGTAATTTAATAACATGAAGTTTTTAATTTAGACTATTCCAAAACCATAACTGGTAATTTGTTATCTCCCCTGAAGCTTTAACACATTTTATTAAGTACAGTTTTAATTGAAATGGGTACATAATTGCAAGATGTATAATGTATCATTTATGAAATTGTGCATTTCGTTGCTAGCCTGGTAAGTACCGTTTTACCGTGCAAACATGACAGTACCCGCGCGAGCCACTAGGCGAGTGACCTGTCATGTGACGCACGATACTTTACATCATACTGCTAAGAAAAAACATAGTTTTTGATCGTAACGTATTCCTTGCATAAACTATCACGTTTCTCAATTCTTCAAGTCCAGCCTATAATAAACAAATAAACATTTGCTACTGCTGCCACCACATTCCCACACATTGCATTGCACATTGATACACATTTGCCCAGTGGGAAGCGGCCTCCTGGCTTAGTGGTTAGAGCGCGGGACTTCGATCTCGGAGGCCCGGGTTCAAATCCCGCCTATCACCAATGGCATTTTCGCTATGTGATAGTGCCGTGACCCACTAGGCTTAGCTATGTTAACCATAACAACATGTCGATGTTATCATCAAAACTATAATTTAAACATCTTATGTTTAAATTATAGTTTTGATGATAACATCGACATGTTGTTATGGTTAACATAGTTGTGATTGTAATTATTGAAAAATATCTCTAAGGTTTCGCGCCCCTTCAACCATCTAGAAGCTCATCCGTGTCTCCAACTAGAAGGTGATAATATGTACATATCGCATTAGGTTCACACCTTAACTGTATTAAAATGTCCTTTATTACCAAAAATAGTACTGTATTACACAAGACTATAACTTGAGAAAATTTTTAACATACACATGTAAAATCAGGCACCATACAAACCGGTGAATAATAATACTACTAGCTTAAATTGACAGAATTAAGGAAAAGAATCAGATTGGGATCAATCCAGATAACGATTTAGGCTGTCTGAGAAAGCAATCATCATGCAAACAAACTGGTTATTTTTCCAAGAGCAGTTTACTATCTACCTAAATTGGACACCGACCTCATCGATTCCCTAGATTGTTTAGAAAAGGATATTTGCATCTCATTATCGTCGTGGGGGTTTGGTTTAAAGTAAGTATTTTTTTTTTTGTTTTGCTCAGCCGGAATTTTTAACATTATGATTGCTTATTCCAAAAAAATTTGGTTCATAAGGGTCGGCCAAAAACCCCTTCACGATAGTATGAACAATCCCAATAATTTACCTACCAGCCGATATTTATCATTTACTCCATGACATGATTATAGCACTTTTTTTAACATCTTGGGTTAAAGAATTTTAAATTAATAATTTAAAACAGGGATGGAATATTGTGCTTCAGCTTTGTTAACTAAACCTTCTTGTTGAATATATAGCTAGGACCAAAAAGATTTTGAAATATTATATTTGTTTTTTGAGCCAACCAGGTATATTCAGATACTTGAAATAACATTTTTTATCTATATTTAAACAAATATTATAGTAAAAAATCTAAACCGCAGAGAGTCTAGGTACATAGCTTGAAACAATTTACGGCAGTAAATCTTCAACATAAATGACCAAATATACGTCTACTACTTATCACGTCCATTACGATTCATGTCCACATGAAAAAACGTCCACAAAAAACTTCTTGACGTTTACGTTTTACAATGAAATTTGTTTCAGAACTGATTTATTCTTCCGACGCAAATTAGTACGTCATTTCTCACTATATGTTTTGAAAAGGGTCCGATGGCTTTAAAAGACCCAGTATTGTTAGTGAGACTTTACGGCATACTTTAAGCAGACCGAGGGGTCACTCGACTATCCAAGAGGAATGTGATGGAAATGAAAAGTTTGATTCCCTAAGAGGTTAAGTTAATAGTTTAGTGTGGCTAATCAGAAAAATTTATGCTAACAAGTTGGAAAATCAACCACCCCACCAATCAAATCAATCGCAACACAAGTTCTTGCAGTTGGTAACATGCAGATGGTGTGTTTTTATACTCCCATGTAATAACAAGTAGCTTAATATTTAATAGTCCCTAGTTATTTGTGAGTTGAGTGGGTGACATAACATAACACGAGGGGCACACGAGTGTGCATTCCTTTAATGTGAAGTTCACCTTCACATTAAAAAAATGACCGCCTCTGTTGGAAACTAGTTCGACCTTTGAATATTTTAGCAAAAACCTTTTATTATTGACTGTTTTAATACACAAAACTATCAGTAACAATAAATTTGAAACTTTGTTATGTTATGTTTGTTATGTTTATGGTGTTTGTTATGTTTGTTGTTTGTGTATTAGTGGTGAATGAATCCTCAGAATAATTAGCTTCATGTAAAAGGAAAGTTTGATAATTGCTGATCATAACGAGATGTACTCGGAAAATGTAGTTTTTCAACCGTTGTATCAAAAGCATAGATAAATCATTGATTTTTAATGTACGTAATAAGAGTAGCTAAAAAGATTTTTCATGAACCGAGTAAGAAAATTTATAAATAATGTAAAAAAGAAAATTAGAAAATAATGTTAAATTTAGAAATAATGATCACTTTCCTTCGTGAACTACTCGTATTCGCAAGAAATGTTCCCTTTAAAATTATGAAATGTTGACTTTTACTAAACTTTCGCATAATTCTGTCCAAATTTGTTAATTCCCATTAGGAAGCAGTTTTGAATCCAACAAGCACGACCGCCAATGAACTAATCAGTCTCCTCAGACACAGGGTGGTCTTGTAGTTTCAGTCAACACAGATGAGAGACGCGCAAACACTCTGTCTCCACTTGGCTGTGATTGGGTTCTCACATTAAAGGTCCATGACAAGTGTTGACTCGATGAAAATACTAGTGTTATTTATAGTACATTCTCAAACGTGTCAAATAACACGCACCTACCCTGCACAGTTGCTATCGCTTTGAAATACTTAGTACACACATGTATACCTTGATGTAACATTTTTACGAGTTGATTATTACAACTGTAAACCAATCTTCATAAATATTTTAGTTACAGTTATCTGATATTTTTTCGACTATAAGATACATTTAGTGCGTATTTAATTTTCAAGGACATTTAACCTATTCTCGGAGGCAAAATTCTTAATAAATAGCTTAGCAACAACCTAAGTACGGAGTTGTCTTAGAATCAGAGAAACTAATCATTAGTGGAAAAGCAGAATGTTTGAACTGCTCCCTTCAAGTGGTATCTGTTGATGAGATTCCAGGTCCTTCGTTGGTGAGACTCTAAGAAGCTACTCCATAAATGTGATACGATGACACCTCTCTCACCATTTCCTCAAAATACCAAGCAAGTGTGAATACATTAGCATTTGACTGCTCCAACAAAATTTTTCGGTGATTTCCGAACAAATTTTTTTATATTGTATAATTGAACATGGTCCGATTCCAGATCAACAATTCAAATCATGTTTCTCTGCTGACTTTATGTCTGCGTGACGGGGAGTTTCCTTCCTGTGACAACACCTGATTGACACTCTGGCCTCCTATTATGGACTTATCTATCATTACCTTTCGCAAGTAGTTTCTATCTAGGGATCCGAGAGTGTACGTTCCACGTTTGTATTCCGACTACGTAAGAAAGCTTTCAGAGAAGTCTTTAAAATACCGCGCTGCACATAATCTAAGCCTGTTAAAAAATTTTCTTTTTTTCCGTTCATTTACATAAACAGTTGCTCGTCTCTTCAATCAAAATATAAATTTTTTTAAAACATCATTTCAGCATTAGGAAAAGTAATTCTATAGGGATTCTGCAACACGAAACGGCTTTCTTTAAAAATCGCATGCATTGAACGGCAGCGAACATTTTAATGCACTCCCAAAAGCTATCAGAGCTAAACAGTACGCAGGACGATTTCGCCAAAAGCTGAAGAGATTGCCGGTAAAGCGAGCTACCAACAGTGTAAGGAAGGTGTATAAGCTGTAGTTAATTTATGATATTCTTGAAATTATTTACTACAAGAGATTATTGTTTTTTCAGTAACAAATTGATACGATTTTACAGTTTGACTGGGTCTCAAAAAAGGCTTTTTGATTAGATTTACCATTGATTTGATTCTATATCTTTTATCTTTTATTTTATTCCTAATGTTATTTATTTGTTTTCAACGGGCTTAACCATTGCAAAGAAGAATAAATTACAGGCAATAACTATTTAGTAGAAGAGTGGGGTATAGAATGAGAACAACATTAAAATAATGATGATCATGATGAAGATATAAAAAAGAAAAGAAAAAGCAACTCAATGAACAAATTAATAAGCTACCAAATTAATTATAAGTTACTTTTATTCATATTTTTTCAATTTTTAAATTATTTATAAATGATAATATTCATATGGTATGATAGAAGCTTATATTTTGGAATATTTTTAATAGTACCATCTAACATTCACAATAGATTACTCTGTATGACACGAGCACATGCAATCTATATAAATTCAGCAAATATTAGCCAAAAACGTGTTGATTAACTTATCATATGAAAGTTATCAAATGAGTGTGTTTTACACCACAGTCCACACACACTACAGTGTCCTGACCACAGTGTGTATATAATAGCTTATATACATTTATTGTTGACATGAACACGTTGATATGTAACGGAAAAGTAATGAGTCTTGACTATTTTTCCAGTATGCATTCGTAAAGGTGATGTTATTACTATTATGTACTTGATAGTTATTCGCCACAACAAATTTTATTTTCAGCCATTCATAACAGTGACAGCATAAAAAATTAAACAACTTTGAAGATAACTTTAGTGCAGAATTATTATTGAAGCTAATACATAGAACAATGCATAGCTAATGCAAGTTATGATGTACTTTACGCTTAATAGGTTTAACATCAGGCTTGATTGTGGCATCTGTCAAAAAGGAACAAGTTTTGGACCAACAAGATATCCGCCCTCGTTGATATTCTTTTTGAAAGCTTAGAAACTTTCTATTTGAACTGCATTTAAATTGTTCGACTTTTCAACTTACCATTTTTTCCTTTTGCCTTATTGTTTGTAGTTTTAGAGATAGAAAAGAGCTACTGACCAATTAAAAAAAGTATTTATTCATCATTAATAAATAAGCGTATTGATAAATAAAAAAATTCCATGAAAAACTACGAAGCTCATTGGTCAGGTTTCCCATATGGTTTGAATAATAATATAGGAATTTTGTAAATTAAAGTTAATGTCCAATACCATATTTGAAGTATTTATTTGCATCGTTGACTTATTTATTTTTGTATGTTTCTTTACTACTGAACATGAAAAAATCTTGAGTCGAGATGATTTGCAGAACAAAATGAACAAATGATGGAAACTGGAATTCAGAACTCTATTCATAACTTAACATAGCTAAAGACCTAATAAAATATATTTCCTTTAGGTACAACTATAAAACGAGAGGTGTTATAAACCAAACAAGAGAGTTTGGTTGAGAGTTTGAAAACAAACAAATAAGCCTTTGATAGCCTTAAATTATGTTTTAATCGGCCTTGCTGCAATACTAGTGAGCAATAAAAGTCCTCTTCCTAAAAAAGTCTTAAATTCCTGAAATAAAAAGTCCTAAAGTCCTCTTCCTGAGGTTGAAAATATAAAACAGACGTCGAGGTATAATCTAACAGAGCCTTCCAATCTGTATTTAATTTTTACTTTCGTCTTCAATCCTTAAAAAATGTGTTGTTAGATGCGCTTCGGCACTAGGCCATCCTCAGTATCTCATCACTTGCAGGTTCTCTAGTCCCTTTGGCAAAGTTTGCCAAAGGGGCCTAAAAAATGCGGACCTAGTGATGGTCCAAGGGCCGAAACGCGTCTATCATTGCATGTTTAAACGATTGAAGACGTAAGTAAAACTATAGATTCGTTCAAAAACAATTCGTAGCTATAAGTTATTCTTTAAGAGCCTACCGGGATCAGACCGTGTTCATTGGTGAAAAATAGAATCCATAAAATATTACATTGAAGGCGCCTTAGAGGCAATAGTTAAATCAATACGGCTTATGCAATATATTGTTTAGATTCGGCATTGTGATCGTGCACAAAATTAAGTTTAATTTTAGTTGTACTTTGTATGAGTGGATAAAATAATTAAAAATAACTTCCCAAAACGTACTTTTAAGTTCATAAAACTAAAAAAACCATTAGAAATAATTACAAACAATCAGTAACTGCTTTGCCCTTACCCAACATTAATATTATTATGAATTCATTGACATAAATGGATATCTGGAATCGAAATGAAGTAATATTTTATCTTTATATACCTTATTAAGGCAATTATACACAAACGTTTCCCATATAAAGGCACTTATATTGGTGTGACATTTTGCCTAAGTACCGAAGCGTGGTTAATAAAGATTACTATCATCCTCGCTATGTTCGTTGATTGCCCCAGCATTACCCAGTTTCACCACGAACAGTATTGTTGTAAACGTGACAAAGTATCTGACACGGATATTTTAGATTTCATTCGGCAAGGGGCTTAAACGTAAACCCATAAAAATAACGTCATAGAATATATTGGAAATAAATAAAGATCTCAAGAATAATTTATTTTCAAAGACAATATGACAAGACTTGAGTACCTACTTTAGATGGTTCGAAACCCATTTCAAATTTAAAGCTGATTAACTTCTATTTATTACATACCTAATGATTTTAAATCTATATTCCATTATTATAGCCGATATATGTTAAACAAACTGAATATGTTCCCGAAAAACATGTTCGATCTTCGCCGGTATGACAGTAAACCACTAATATGAAGCACTAACCCCCATAATTAATTATGGATGGTTATGAAGGTTTATGAGGTTATAGGCGATTGCGCGGTAGTGTCTGAAGGGTTTTATGGTATTGTTGGGCTACTACCCCAAAAAGAAAGTCCTTGTTCGTCCATATTCTTAAAAAGTCCTTATTATTACTTAATTTGAATTCCGCCTGTAAAAATGTCTGATTCGATCCCGTTTAACCTTTTTGTGGGGGGGGGGGGGGGTGAAAAGCATCGTGGACATTGGTAATAACCAAGATGTGGGCCATAACTGGACGAGAGTTTTTGTGGAAGGAGGTTCAGTCACACCTTCGAGGATGAATGAACGCTTTTGGCAGGAAATATCGGTTTTGACGTAAGCAGGGCTACTAAAGGAGCACTCGTTAAAACTGATTAGTTTTAACCAAACATTTGTTAAAACTGCACGTCTATTCATTACTTAGTTATTACTATAATAACTAAGTTATATTACTTAGTTATATTATAATTACTTGGAAAAAAATGTAGTATAGCCAAATTTAAATCTAAGGAAACCCCAACTTCACAAAGAACATAAGACAACATTTATTATAACGGGACAGTTGAGTCCAGACTCAACTCTCACCGCGGTTATATCGCTAGCCTCGTCTTTTTGTAAATTTGGCGGCCAACTGTAATAAACTTTAATGCGTGTTCCGTGTTATGCCATTTTTTGATATATTTTAAACTTTTTGTTCTACATGACTTTCTTTAAGGAGGAATGATTAATACATCCTTGACTCATCCAATGATGCCTTCATAGAAGGCGGAAGTTTGGAGAAGCAGGGCCTTAAACCGATTTCTGTATATTTCCAGTAATCCGCAGGCTTGACCACAAATAAAATCTGTCCTCTTACATTTAGATCAACCGCTAAAATCAATTTCAATATTATTATCATGGTTGTGTTTTTAGATTGGACAAAAAGTTCAAAAAAATCTATAATCTAAATCTTGGGATATTTTACATGAAGCCCAATCAAGTTGTACAAATCGTTCTTATCTAACCCATTACACCTGCTCCAGTCCTAAGGCGGGGCATTTATTCTGCTATTACGATTGGCTTAACCACCAAAGCTGAAACATTAGGCACGATTACTGCGGTCGCTGGCTGTTAACATTTTTAGCCAATGCGATTTTGAATCCAAGAACGTTTTACAAATTTATAAAAGTGATTATTTAACAATCATCTGATTTTAATGAACTGAATTGAACTAACCCAAATTAAATTTATAAATAAAATAAATAAATTTGACTCCAAAATACACAGAAAATCTAAAAGTATTTGCTCATATAACTAGGTAACAAATCATTATGATTTGTAAACGACATAAAAGCATTTCGATATTTCAGTTTTTTACCAGGCACCTGGATGATTTTTTTATAGATCTTACTTAGTTTATGAAATTGAATTTCAATGTTTTCTACGTTAACATTTATAACTTTTAAAAATGTCAGTCATGAAACTCTTTTAAACTATCTATTCTAGTATTTAGATTCACCTTGTTCATAATTTAAATCAGGGCCAAGATGATTAAGAAGATTGATTCACAAGTAAATAAAAAGCAGCATAGTAGGGCAAGACAGATTAAAGCATCCGTCAGTGATCCATTCAATGAATAGCTCTTCTTTAGCAAATTACAATCTCCAATTTCCAATTGGATATATTTTTCCACTCCTCCGTAGTTATATCATAAATAATATGTTCAACAATTAATAATTTGGTATAGGCCTATAGATAAATTTTAATGTCGTAAGGAGCCCTGCACGTCTTAGTGTGTTATAATTTTTATAGCAATACAATTCATATTTTAATACCACACAATGAACCTTCCAAAGTCTTTGACATTTGATTATATAGGGGAATTTTTAAATATCTTCCTCCCATATTATTTTCCTTTTAAAATATTGATCCAAGTCCACCTCCAATTGTTGTTTACGAGGAACCTTTATTTTGAGAGTAAGTAAATATATACAGCTACCGTGTTAGATCCGCCATATTAAATGATAAATACTTTTGAAATAAATTTTAAGGTGGCGTTGTGACCAATGATTTATAACTCTATATCGGTACTGATTAATACTGCGTATTTTGTTAAAATCTTGTATGTGAATATAAAGAAAAAATATTATTACAAGTTTATTAGCTAACACTCCATATTTATGAACACACACAGGTTTTTGCCATTCCTTAGAGACATAAAATGATAATTTATTCAGAAGCAGGTGCAACCCGCATTGCTTTGTTTTCGTTTCCCTCAACTTTTATGTCCGCTCATAAATGTTCTGTAATTGCCTCTTTATCGTAAATAGAAGAATGGAGGTAAAACAGACTTTTATGTTTATTTCGATGTTTTACAAAGATATTATAACGAGAATTTTTAATTTTCCTCTTATTTTATGAATACAAGTTTTTTGACCAACTTGAAAATATCATGTCAAAACTGTTTGCAGAAAGCACAATACCAGGTAGATTTTTCTGGTCATTATCTGATATTTTATATCAGATTTATTCCCATTTGTAATACATGAAGAGGAGCAAAATGCTTCAAGATTTCACAGGATGTTTTAAACGAAACAGGTACTGATAAGTTTTAATTAAGGTAGTAAGACCATGTTTATCCATACCCCCGGTAGTCCGAAGACCCGTCTTTTGGATCTACAGGGTGTCCGGGAATTATGGTAAAATATTTTAGTAGAGGTGAAAGATTGTAGAGGTAAAAAAGAGAAAAAAGTATACAAACATAGGTTCCAAAGTGTTTCATTTTCCGTCCGTATGTCTAGGTTTTTACATATTTAATTATATATCACGAACCTTTTCAACGCATAAACTTCAACTTGGTTCGTAAGTGACCACTATTAATATTCTGTTAAGAAGTAATAAAATTCTACTCTGTATTATTTCAAAATGGGGAATGTTTTAGTTTTTAAGTTAATATCTTAAAATTCTAGTGTATTCATTACAAAAGTATTGTTTTATGTTTTTAACAATTTGTTTTCCACAAGAACGATTCAATTTTAAAAATCGCCATAAGAAAGAATATTTGTAAAATATTATGCATCTTGGGGAATAGTATTTCTGGTTATGTTACTCTGGTATTCAACTCGCTGTTGATCACGACGAAGTAGTTTCAGAAGTGTTTCACGCTTGAGCAGTCGCCGGTGCTGAGCTGATCAGGCCCAGGACTGCTCGTTTGATGGGATTACCAACCTAACTTTCCCAAAATCAATACAGAAATGCAAGCCGGGATGCATACTTAAATCTCAATACTGTAGAAAGGTCAATCAGACATAACTGTAAAAATGTAGATACTGAGAATTTGGTGTGCAATTGAGTTGTCGAAGGTAAAAAATCTACAAGAGAAAACGATGAGATAACGATTTTATTGTCAACTTAAAAGTTTTAAAGGGTCATGAATTTATCAGGTTACATGATTTAAATTGTTGATCTAGAATTGGATGATGTTCGATTTTGCAGAGTGTAAAACAAATCTGTTGTTCTGAAACCACAGAAACAATTGATATAAATGTTGAACGCCAATGTCTCCAGACCTGCTTTTTTTGCAAAAATGTTGAAACAGTAGACATCATCGAATAAACAGACATTCACTTTTAAACTTGGGTTTGATAAAAAAATTAATATTCTAATTACGTGTAATATTATAAAAAGTTACAGCGAAAAAAATATATTTTGATGAACGTACAACAATAATTTTAGTTTTATCAAAGCTTTTATAGGTTCTAAGGTTAGCTCTTATGCCAGTAATCTAATATCACTTGGTATTGAATATTTTCAGAACTCATTTATCTCGTGGGCCCTCTAAAAGCACGTAAATGGATTACCAACAAAAGCGAATATCCTGAGAGGACTTTTTGTGCGGACGGAATAATCTAGTGCTTTGTCGGTTAAAATACCTTAGTAGAGATTCATCCAATATCGGTTTACGTAATCATCTCAACTGGATAAATCTAAGAAATCCAGTTATGATATGTAACCTGGATACACGGTTACAACCTGTTTCGATTTGAGACATTGTAACTGTAATTAAAAAAAATACAGTAAAGCATTAAAATCAAAATAGCGAATTATTATTACATTTTTATATGGGTTCGCAGTAACAAATACAACTGAAATATAGAAATACAAGTGAATTGAAGTACGGATAATTTTTACACTAAATTATCCGTAGTTAATCAGTGAAAAATACGTAGAAATCCTTGTAAAATCAAATAAAAAGAAAATAAATAGTTGATGTTATTTTTAAAAATCCATACCTTTGGCAGTTTCCGGTGAAATCACTATTAGAAGGGTTGCTCTTGGATTTTAATCAAACCTAGTTCAACGTTTTAAAGAACTGGTTCACTTGTCAATTTATTGAAAAATAACTTTTTAAGCTGTTAAATATCAATAAAATCCCAAAAAAATTAGGAAAGCATGTCTTAATAATTGCATCCTTCAGGTATTTTTATATTTTTAAAGCAATGAAGTAAAAACAATTGGCAAGCTACATGTAGTTGGATAAGTCTTTCTAAAGTGCTATGAGCGCAGAGATGGTAAGTACAAATTGAAACTAAAACCCATGGTTTTTCAATTCATTTAGTGTTCAATTTTTTTACGCTAAAGGTTTATAGGAAAACCCATGATCAGTTGTGAATATATTATTTTGTCAGACTGAACTTCCACTCTCTTACAAGAAATTTACCTACAGATCTCTTACCTAGATCTGACATCTTCAGGAAAACGTACCAAAGATGGTGAACAGCGTAAGGTAAACTAATCCAAAGACCAGTTTATGAATCACCTTCACCCCCGCATTTCCGCTTACTCAACAATCACAGCTGGGGCCCTTTTTTTGAAACGGTTGAGAGTTGAGTAGTGAGTCACTCGTCAAGTCACCTGACAGCTGATGGTAGCATTGTTTAAACCACCACGTGAGATGTCTACGTTGCCAACTATACATCAACGATGTAAATAAGTACACTGGATTGGTAACTCAGGCCCCGCAACGCGAGCCGCCGGCAGTGGTTGCGTTTAAGATTTTGCAAGGGCGATGGGGGAACGGATCTTTTGCCGGCCAACTTGTACTGGCCATCTAGTTAAATATTAATTGTAGTTACTTAATAGTTATAGCATACATCTATTATAGCAAACTTTACCCGTAAAACTGCTCCTAAATCCGTGCGCTTTCAATACGTTTAACAAAATAATTTTGCGCTTTTTCCCCCAACGCCCCTTCAATTCAGCCCGGCTGCAACCCCAACGCACAGCTGTGTTGGCTCGGAAATCACTACGCGAGCCTTACAGGGAGCGAGCTATCCAGTTGTATTTATTTACATCGATGCTATACATCTGTCAAACTAGAAAGCCAAATGTAAACAATGACCAATTTAAGGAATTACCTCATTTTTCGTGGCTTTAACTAGACTATCTTCGTATATTTATAGGTAAATTTAGTTGTAAGGCATTTTATAAATAGTTCAAAGGCTAGCCAAACGCTTTTAAACATTTAGTATCAAAAAGTAAACATAACTTAATCGGAAAAGCTTTCCATGATTACTATTATATTACTTCCTCTAAAAGAGAAGAAGAAGAAGCTTGTTTCCTGTCAACTCACTCGTTTTTACTCAACTGCCTATTGCTTGGTGAGTAAAAATGGTTTGTTTGTTGAAATAGTCAATGTATATTATGTCTGTATTAAAATTATGAATTTTTAAGAAAAAGTACCCATTGAAATGATATTCTCAAATATTGTGGGACTGAATTCACAAAGTTAGATAGGAATATTTTTATTTTATCTGGGAATTCATTTCATGATTAGAAACATATAACTTGAGGGATGAGTGACTCACTCAACCGCCAACTCATCCATTTCAAAAATAGGGCCCCAGAAGAGGTCTGCCGTGTGGGTGTTCCATTACCTTTATCACACAGAAAGGCTCTGAGACCGTTTCATTCGTCCGATTGGCTACAAATTTGAATGTCCGAATGACGGTGCAAACGATCACTACATCGCTATCCACTTTACCTTCATCTTCTAGTTAATTGAATGTAGATAGACCCAGTTACCTCGCCGTGTCAACAGTTTTATGAGTAGGAATTATACTAGCTTACTTGTAAATACTAAACTGCTTAATAATAGCCTGAGGTAAATTCAAAGAAGTAACCTTTAGCCCCGCATTACAAACAAAATTTAAATTCATACAGCCAGCTTGATTATACAGTAGTGTTTAAAACTATCCTCTTGGATCAGAAGTAATAAAATTCTGCTTTGTATTATTTCAAAATGGTGAGTGTTTTAGTTTTTCGTGCTAAATATCTTACAAACCGTGAATTCTAGAAAAACCATACGAGCTAAAACGTTTAATCCGATTTGCGCTGGTATTACGATTATGATGATCGGACTGCTAATAAAGAAGAAATCCGAGATTTACCGAAAATTCTAGTGTATTCATTACAAAAGTAATGTTTTATGTTTTTAACAATTTGTTTTTCACAAAAACAATTCCATTAAAAAAAATCACCATAACAAAGAATATTTGTAAAATATTATGCATATAGAGGAACAGTATTTCTGCTTATGTTACTCTGGAATTCAACTCGCTGTTGATCACAACGAAGTAGTTTCAGACAGTGTTTCACGCCTGAGCAGTCGCCGATGCTGAGCTGATCAGGCCCAGGACGGCTCGTTTGATGGGATTACCAACCTAACTTTCCCACAATCAATACATAAATGCAAGCTGGAATGCATACTTAAATTTCAATAATGTAGTAAGCTGAATCAGAGATAACTTTAGAAATGTAGATACTGAGAATTTGGTGTGCAATTGAGGTGTCGAAGGTGGAAATATACTAGAGAAAACAACGAGACAACGATTTTATTGTCAACTGAAAAGTTTTAAGGGGTCATGGATTTATCAGGTTACATGATTTAAATTGCTTAAAACATATGACTTTGCAGAGTTTAAATCATATCTGTTGTTCTGAAACCACTGAAACAATTTGTTGGAAATGGTGAATGCCAATTTGTTGGAAATTTTGAGACCTGCTTCGTTTTTCGCATAAATGGTGAGACAGGCGGCATCAGCGAATAAACAGACATTCTCTTTTAAATTTGGGTCTCATAAAAAAATGAATCTTCTAATTACGTGTCATACACACAGCGAAAAAAATGTTACAGTGAAAAAATATATTTTGATGAACGAACAACGATAAATTTAGTTTTATTAAAGCTTTTACAGGTTCTAAGGTTAGTGCTTATGCCAGTAATCTAATATAACTTGGTATTGAATATTTTCAGAACTCGTTTATCTCGTGAGCCCTCTAAAAGCACGTAAATGGATTACCGACAAAAGCGAATATCCTGATAGGACTTTTTGTGCGGACGGAATAATCTAGTGCTTTGTTGGTTAAAATACCTTAGAAAATAAAGGTTACTTACCCCCGCATTGCAAACAAAATTTAAATTCATATAGCCAGCTTGATTATACAGCAGACTGTTTAAAACTATCTTGTTGGATCATTAGTTTATTTTCAATAAATATTTTCACAGCTGGTGCAGTCAAAAAATGGTTCATATTAGTGAAGAAATCATGCTCCTAAAATGCATTAAAAATTAAAACGTTTTTAAAAAGTAGGTCTGGTATCTCATTATTCCTAAACCACATGTGCTCAGGTTATTCTAATTAAGTCATTCATTTAAATAACTTTTTAATCTTTTATTCGATTAAAAAATTCGGATTAGTACGCCAAGTACATGCAAATTCGGAGATCTGACTAAACTGTCAGTAACTGAAAGAACTTCATATGTATATTACATAAATGTTTGTTTCTTTCTGATATTTTGGTCTGTTTGTACAGAACTCAGTAATATGCAAATAGAGCCATTTGTTTTGTTTAATTCAACGGGACCCTGGGGCTAATCGTTATTGGTTCGTAATTGTTCTCATAATGATATTCTAGGAACTAAGATAAACTACAATTATATGTTAATTTTTGATTGAGACATTGTAAATCCATCCATGAATTGCAACTACAATTTTATATTGTAGACATGTCAGGATTAAAAATTGCCAGAAGGTAATGTAAGTAGCTTTTCAATCACTCTGTATACGAAAATTGCCCGTAACCGTACAGCTGAGATCTACGAAAACTCTCGATTTCCTTACGTCAAAACAAGTAATGATCAGCTGCTTTTTCGGTACCCAAACATTTCATTCCCGTAGCCAAACAAACCATTTCCGTACCAAAACAAACTTTTGCCGTACAGTTCGCGCATTATATCTCCGGCTATGACCACTACGCTACTAACCGTGTCAAATCATATTTTTAACATATGATATTGGTAAATACAACATTTGACAAGCAGAGGTGTTTTAGAAAATGTTTTCAGAAAAGTACCCCCTCTCCCCCCGCACCATACAATCAGCAGACTCAGTCATAGCCGGAGATATAATGCGCGAACTGTACCCAAACAAACGAATTCCTTAATCTGACAGTTCAACCAGCTGATTTTACAAACTAAAATAGACAGTTCAGCCGTATTGTGTTTACTTATAGAAAAATGAATAAATTATGAAATGTTGGATCATTTTTTATAAGTTCGCATGGGCACTTATTTGCATCGTGATGAAAAGTACTGTTCACAACTCGTCACAAAAGTACCATTTCGGGGCAACATAGTGTTTTACTTGCGAGGCGTACTATGTTGCCCCGAAATGGGCTACTTTCGTGACTAGTAGTGAAATATACTATTTTTTATTATGAAATACTTGAAAGCGAGCTTGGAAAGGTAGAAGAGGACGATTGCTTTATCCTAAAACATATTATAAAATCAGGATGACTTTTAATTCCGCCCCATGTAAAAAAAAACTGCCATAGCAATTAATTTTTGGGAATGAAGATGACAGGTAAAATTCACGGTTTTTTTTTTAGTATTTGGCCTAAAACAATCCTTAAGTCGAGGAAGTATAAACAAACGTTGAGGTTTTAAATTGTCATTTTGTAGAAAACTGTATGATATTGACAAGTATGAAAATTAAAATGGTTCTTGAAGCTATAACATTTTAAATGGAGCAGATATAAATAACTTTCAACAAACAAAAATAAATTTTGAACAGTAATGAATCATAAAAGTTCCCAGAATCCACAAAACCTAAGTTAAAACATATCGAAACGGTTGAATGGCATTACATACACGAAGCACCAAAATAATCAATACTGGAACGAAGTTACTCTAATAAACTTGTAGATCATGTTGGTACACTGTGTACGGGGTCTTGATCGCGATTGTAATTTTTTATGAATTTGGTCTTCATTGAACCACCAATATACTGATGTGGGTTTTCTATACTACCTTTAAAGGAGTACCCTCACTTATTCCAAGCTAAATAAGCATTTTTTTTAAATATGCACAAATAAGCATAAGTAGTTAATTCAGAATTAATTGGTGGACATCTCGAGAAAATTTCGTTAAAATTATTTTTTTTAACCACGTAAATAAAGTATTGGATTTCAGACATCACGAAACTTGTTTTTCTATTTATTAAGAATAATATTCTACAAAAGTCTAAATAAAAAAGATTTATAAGTTTTATTAATAATATTTACATTACCATTATGGCATATGATTAATTTTTAGCAATCTGAAAATTTTTAGACAGCCTCAAATACAGAACAACGGGCAAAAGTCTAAAAACGAAAATAGTTTCATTGTTATTCAAAAACTAGTTTAGTCAATATTTATAAAAAATAAATATACTGGATGTAAATAAACAACACGTAAATGGAGACATTGTTGAAAATAAATATAACACAAAAGTTGTTTTATTGTCAAAAAAGGTAATGTTTTAAACTTTATAAATAACTTATCCCTAAATTCATTTAAAAACAATATCTCAGAAATTAAATGAGAGACAGTCCGGATTTATCTAAATGCGATTTAAAAACACAAACGAGTAGGATTTTATGAAGCAGGGCAATTACGGAGGCGTAAGTCAAGCCTTTAATGGTCATGAAATCTCGAGGGACGCAAACGATCTAAAGCTTTACAAAATATATTGGCATGAGGATTTTTTAGTTAACTTAGCTGAAATATTACATGTAGATTAAATGTTGATTGTGGCGTAATTTAATTTAAGTGTGCTTTTCCTTTTGGATAGGTCAGAAAAAAATCATACGTTTATTTAAGATTATGCGTAAAAATGTTTTGTTTAGAAGGTATTTATAACAAGTCTTGACATGAACCTTTATTGGTGAATAATGTTTTAAGACCTATTTTTGAAGTTCTGTAAATATTAATACTCCGTTATAATTTGTAAAATAAAAGCGCATTATAAACTTGATTATTTCAATTCGACTTTGGTCTTCACAATAAAAGAAGTTTATCTTCGTTATTTAGATGTAGACCCAGAGGGTGCTAAAACTTTGTCTCTAAAATCCTTAAATGTAAAAATGTTTACCTACATTCTTTACTGGTCGGAAACATCTAGGAGGATAGTTTATTCTTTTCAAAATCTCAAAAATGAGAAAGATCTATGGAAGTATTATTGTAAACTAAGTTTTTGAGGTAGCAGTCTATTGAGCTGAGAGTATTATTGTATTGTTTGTTAATGTTTGACCACGACTTTCCAAGAAGAATAGACCTTTCTGTAATCATTGATCTTGTGCCTGTATGACTACGGTTAATGTATTCGAATTTCCATTCATCTTCCTAATAAACCCCTTCCCCCTATAGGTCGAAAGAAGATACTCGGAAGGATAATTTAGCCATCAGTCCTACATCTGCCAAATATTAATTGGAAATATGATATTTCGTTTGATGGATTCATGGCTTAGATATCTCATTATAAAAACTGTTCAAAAATTAATTCGATAAAGTATATTTCTAATTAATAATGTATAGAATATGGTGGAGAAGCCACGTTTCTGTTTCTTTTACGTTTTTAAAAGACATTGCTCTCTAAAAAGCCTAGTGTCACACATTATGATTAAATGCAAACAGTTCTGGTTTATATTGAATAACCGCTAAACTAAAGGAAAGCTGTCCTAACAAACCGTAATAATACCGATATTGTTAAACACGTGTGTTTAAATAGACGAAAATAGACATATCACATTGCTGTTTAACAGTCGAATCATGTCCCTAGGGAAATTATAGTCCGAATACCTCCAGCTTTGGTGTTAAATCAATCAAACCACCTCAGACGCGAAGCGGGAACGCTTCTAAGTGACTGTTAAATAGAACACCATATTTATTGTAATAGATGGAAATCATTTATATAGCATGCAAAATATTGGAATAAACTACATTTATATTGTTTTTTGAGATTAAATTAAGATACGTGATAACATTTTATGTTCAAATGATAAGGTATAAATAATTAGGCTATATTTACAACATATTCTTTGTTTGAAGTAAAATATGTTGAGGCTTAATATTCATTAATAATTAATTAATATACTAAAGGCTAGACTAAAATCAAAGGTATTTAAATATTAGTTGCTAAATATGGAGCGATATGCAAATGCTATGACCTACATTATATATTTTACTTAAACCTCTATGTTGTCAGTTATGATGAAAATCAATTCTAACGTTATTGCTATGTACCCTTTGTAATTTATCACGCATTCATAAGTTTTACTAACGCACATTTTGGCAGGCTACTCATCGTAGTAAACACTAGTTAGTACCCTACCTAACTTATTCTGGTGATGTAGTTATAGTTTCATAGAATTCGGAACAATTTTCAACATAGTTAAGAACTATGTTCGTGATATACACGAACTCAAAAATATAGCTGTTACCTATATTGTTGATATTTCTTCGTTAATAATTGACTAAGTCTTAGCAATACTATATCCTATTGACTGCACTGGGACGGCAACGTCTAGGATGATTATTTAAAATGGAATAACTTTTGTTTTAACTTTAGCTATTTATTTACTGTGAAATATCCACGTATATTTTATCCAAATTTTGTTTGAATGTATAATTATCATGGACAATTTTGTTTTTACTCTCATGTATGAGTGAATGAGCACTCTTATGAGTCTTTTATCCACTGACTCGCTGTTTAGACGTGTTTCGTCTAAACAGGTACAGACAGACAGCAGATTTCAGCTGTCACTGTACTACAGCGAACTTAGATTTTAGAGTTCCACTTGCGGCAAGCGTAGGAGAAAGAAAACTAAACTATGTATTCAATGGTGCTGAAAACAACTGGATTATTTATATTTTTCCATGTAGTAAACGCAAAAAACCCATTTGGAGGGGTTAACCCCCCTTCCAATATTCCGATTAGGCTGGTTTACGAACTCGTACAAACGATTACCACTTTACATGTCTGTACCAAATTTCATTAAGATCGGACCATTTTTTCGGCCGCTATCGTGCTAACAGTTAAATATATAAACATACGTTTTTTACTTGGAATTTAAGTGCTTTGCTTCTGTATATACTTGGAAGAATGATTTTTTTATGCTTCTGGGAGCCCCAAAACGAAAGGTTACCATGGTCTCTGGGTAAGATCTTAATATGAGGCCTACGGTAATAGCTTCTTGGGAAGTTCACCAAAAGGACATTGACGATATTTTAATATGCCCTGGATCTCCTGCAAAACTAAAACTAAATCAATGATTAATTATAAATCTTGAATCATTTAATCACCTAAACTAAACTTATTATAATGCTTTAAATTATATTTCAACCAAATACATTTATTTTTACTATTTGTTTATTTTTCCACAATAACCTTTGTGTTACGTTTTTATTTGTTGTATTAAATGGGAAACATTATAAGGCTAAAGTAAAACGAATGAGGTAGTGTATTTTAATTATGTTCACAGCATTACTCTGCACATAAATTAATTTACCACGAACAAGATCGAGAGAGGGCACATCCAAATTCATTTTAAAATAGCACCAAGACAGCTACGTTTTTTTTACCTATTTGCGAGTAAATTCATACTTCTTAACACAAATTCCTTAGCAGCTTGCGATTTTGCTCCTTCCAAATCTTGCAGCCTTACGAAGCCGATATTTTTGCATTAGAAATGCAATTTAATGGTGAATAACGTTTTACATAGAAATTATGCGGTAAACTGTTTATTACTAGATATTATAATATATATTTACCCATTTAAAATTGTTAGGATAAGAGTTAGTTATATAGTTATAAGAATAACTACATAACTAACTCTTATACACACATATAAATTCTGTTTAGCGATTACTTATCTAAGATTTTTTTAGGCTATATCGTTCAAATGTTTATGTTGAATATGTTCGTGAATTTTTATTCATTTCTACCGACGGACAAAGTATTTATTACGATAAAAGTCTGAGGCTGTCCTTTTTCCCTATCCTTAACATGGGGCGACCAAAAACTTCTTTTGGACCTTAAAATGGATGAAAAACTAGAATTATACTATTATAATCGATATTTATTGGTCGTTTAGCTATTTTTCTTCATTTTATTCAGGTTTCACTTCAATAATAGTTTTTTTACTCCATAAAATACCGTAAAAACTAGGCTAACTCGGAAAATGGCCTGTACGTATATCTTTTTGACGCCATTATTCTGATAATAGTTGACCTATTGGAATAAAATGTCTGTGCGAATAATTTTTCAACCTAGAGAATATTCTAAATTTAGCCATAGCCTTGTTGAGCCCCTCAAAACCCATTTTATTTTAAGAATTAGACTTTCCAATTGAATTAAATGGAAAATTTCGTTTTTCAAATATACAATGAAAACTATTAACTTTAGAAAAAAATTTTAAATGCAATAAAGTTTTATTTTAAATTTACCTTTCAAACAAAAAAAGGTTTATCAAGATCGGAATACTGTTACCGGAGTTATAGAGTAATTTATGAATGTAATGGCGGCCATCTTTAATGGCTGATATGGGGGTGTTCTACACGAATTCAAGGTTTGATCTTCGGACAAAAATACTTCTACAGGTATCTTCTATACACATACCAAGTGGCTAAGCTGTATCAAAGAGTGCAAGGTTTTGGTGAAAATTTACGCTAACCACACGTACTAAAACTTAAACTACCAAAAAGAGCCACTTTCGCTCCGTGTGATGAACATCTATTTTCATCATTATGTATAAATAACCATTTAATCTTTAAAAAATTAGACTAAATAATTTTTAGGTTATCCAAAATAGTCATCGTCATTTACACATCTGTTAGTTGTTTACAAACTCAAGTTAAGAAATCGTTCCACCTTTCAAACGTAATATAAACAAATTTTGACATTAGAGTACGGCAAAATTTACCATATGTTTTTTCAGTACTCCTATTCGAAGTGATCCAAAAACGATCATTTTGCGTACGATTTAGAGAACTAAAAACGGCTGTTTTCGGGACAGTATGATGAAAAATACAGGTTATTATATTTGCCATTGATTGTTGCCCTGACAAATAAGTATTAAGTAAACAAAGAGCTGTCATTTTCAAATGACTTCCGTTTTCAAATGACTTCAAAGGTCTGTTTTGTAGCTTATTGATGAGCTTTGAAGTATTCTGATTTTTTACAAAAACAACTATTTTAAATATTTGTGAAAACAATTTCACAAACATGATTGCATTTAATAATATGGGCGTGTGCAACAAGCCATCGTGGCTGAAGTGCCCTGGGACTTCGGTCCGCCCCTCCAAATGAATAAGATAGCTGGTCTTTAATAAAAGGTTATTATGGATGCCAAACTTTTGCCATTCAATCAAAAACAAGTATCCAAAAAAATTTGTATGGTTAGTGTACTGCAAATATAGCGAATTTGATATGCAATAGGAACCCTTGATAGCCTTTTTGTTGGGCTAGTTATGACTTGTTAAAAAGACAATGGACTATTAACTGCACGGCTTGCTGACCTAATGTTAACACTTGGATGCTAGGTTTCCATTCCTCAGATTCTCATCTAGTTGTGGCCTTTTTTCATAACTTGTTTATGAAGTAAACAAAACGACCTCAAAATAAAAGCCGATGGCAAAGAACTATACTAAACGAGCATCAGTAAAAAAAAAGAACAATAACGTTTAAAGGCGAAGCAACAAAAAGGTTAGCTACTTTGGCATCACATGATGACGTACTTTTATAGATTACGAAATAGCAATCAGAGATAGGTCTAACATTTTATATAGCTATTTATTAGTCTAGAAAATAATGAGATATTTTATTTCAGTTAATATAAAAATAGGATTGAAAGGTAATGGTAATGGATATCCTGATTTCCCTAAAGACTTCGTCTCAGGTTTCCGATAATGATATGTACCGCCTGACAAGATCTGATTGTACAAGTGTGCTGATTCCTTCTTTTCTTCTGCCTCGTTTACATTCTTACAAAGCAAGATTTTAAAGAATAGTTAACTAGCTAAGAGTTAGCTGGTTCTAAGAGTGGCCTATTTCCTTTTGATTATTTGACTGTTATATGTTTTTTTCTTATTTCAGATGATAATTTGTTTACCTAAGCTCGAACGTACATGGCCCTTGATCATTTTGCGAATGATAATACATTGATATTACGAAAACAGCGGTGTGAAACATAATGATGTGCAAGTTAATTATATTCAATAGACAACAATATGTTTGGTAATATATTACGATTTGTTGAATATATACAAAAAATCATGTAACAAAATGATTTCTTACCTTGATTTTTTTACTAAATTAAGTATTGCTCAAAAAAATTATTATTTCTTCATATTTTATAAGTTTTTATACTAAAGATGATTTTTCATATTAGGTAACAGTTTCATTTTAATAACCGATATAATTTTGAAAGCCCTTCAGAAATATAACTGTATATAATAATACATTAATTAATTATAGTTGGTATAAATTAACAATCACATATTAATAATAAAATGTTTAGTATAGCTTTGTGTATTACTTGTCTCTGCAAACAAAATTGAAATCAAAAAGATCCATGTTTTGGTTTTATCAGAATCCACCATCGTCAGCCTAGTGCATTAAAATTGAGAATAATAGGAGTAATATTAATAAAAATAAGCTATTTAAAATACTGAAAACAAAGGAGTAACTCTTTGATAAAAAAGAGAGTCGGTTGTGAAAATAATGATTTAGAAAAATCTTCCCGCAAATGCAAATTTACGGTACAACAAGTGAAGAACCATGTTGTGCACCTTAGTTTAAAGACCAATTGCGCTCGTTGGATAGCGACGAAAAATGTTTTTACTAGTGACATTTTCTAGTGGCATTTGGAAATGCCAACTCACGGAACGTTATGCACTTTGTTTTGTCCGTGTGTTATAATCTTTCTTAATGAAATAACACTTATAAACATATTTGAACAAGAAAAAATTTATGCATTTCATATCGTGATCATTCTTTTATGTCGTTCTTCAATTATTTTTGTTTAATTATCTTGCAATAAACTTATATGTATATAACTATACATTTTAAATTGCCATTCATAAATATTGAAATGATTATTGTTTTTTGTTGGCTACTATTTTGTGGAAAGTTTAACTATGACATGTATTTTATAAACAACTAAAAGGCCATTTAAAGTGTACTATTGCATTGTTAATAAACACAGCATATTGTATAGTTGAGTAGTGTTTATTTTACGTATCCCTTCAATGCCTGGAATATATCTAGTTAAAACGCATACCTAGTTGTAGTTTTACGGAAATCATAACATTTGATTTTATTTAAAACCTATATAATTAATTTAATATACATAATTTAATAGCCCACTCATTTGCTTAAGAAAAAAATAAATATTTCAACATTAATTAAGTTAAACAGGTAGGCGACTGATTGAATAGACGTTTCTAAGTCTACTGGTGAATGTAAAGCTCGGATAAGCTGGTCTAAATTAGGAATTAGGGAGCTGTTAAAGTCAAGTCCGTTTCCCAAGTAACATTAGTAGATCAATGAATCTGCTCACTAAAATTTTAGTCTTGTGAATTTAAAATGTTCAAAAATATGTAAATATTAATTTTATATATTTGAAACAATACAAGAAGAAGGTATTTTTTTAACACTAAAAAACAGAAAGTATATTACCTGTTCATACCTACCTTACACATTCACCTTACCTGTTTCCAATGCAAATACCTAATGAATTTTATACCGAAAATATTTGAATTTTATAACGAAAATGTACATTGTACCTTTTCCTGACTAAAAAAACTAACAGAGATTTTTTCTTCGTTACTTAGTCGCTTTTCATTCTAAGCAATCGCGTTTAGATTAAACATATAATCTCCATAGCTAAATGTAACCAAGATACAGATTCATTAACCTCTAACATAGCATGCCTTCAATTATTTTAAGAATTATCCATATTATATACAAAAAAAATCATGTATTGTTTTCATAATCGTGCTCTAGGCCAAAACTTTATAGCCTCAAGAACTCGTTTTACTAGATTAATGTATGTGCATTTTTCAAGGTTATCTAGTTCATGTTTTATTGACAAATATCTACTCGTATTTATATTATTAGATCATAATATATTATTAGATGCGTATATTATTAGATTATAATATAGTCTGAACAGTAGGTTTGCTTCAATAGTTGATAAATAAATAAATAAATATGTATATATAATCCAAAAGCTATTGACTGACTGACTGACTAATCGCAATTTCTCAAAAACTATAAGGCTTAGAACCATGAAATTTGGCACAAATAATTCAGATTTAGTTAAGTCTAAAACCTGCCTTTAGCGATTTTGTTTTGTATCCCGGGTTACCGCTCATTCTCTGTACCGGCAAATGGGAGGATACTAATAATTCATAACATTTGCTAATCATGAGGGAAACATTTTTAGAAGAAACATTACTCCTTCTTATTTCAATCTAGGGTGGAATTACCAGCCCCCCAGTGTTAAAATTAATTATTCTTCAGCCGGCGAAGCTGCGGGTATACTTACTAGTGAATCATATTGTTAATGTATAATATTGCACATTATTGTGCATTATTGCTCGTATATTATTGCATTATAAACTCGTTTTTCTCGAAAACCGACGACGCCATAGCAGCCACTTACTTTGTTAGCCACAAACCTTGTTATGCCATAAGTATCTCCCCATTGAAAGACGACCTTACTTTTCAAAAATTAAAAATAACAACATGTATTTAACATTTCAGAGAAAATATTAGAAATATTTGTTAAAATATGTCAGCTTTAATATGAGATACCCTTGCGGAGACACCTGATAAATATCGTGGGAAATAAATTTTACAAAATACTATTAGCAAAATCTAGACAGATAATGTGAATTCTACCTTATTATTTTGTGTGTGTATTTTTTCGTTGACTTTGATGACAAAATGGTGTAAACGTTTCATGTTGCCTCTAAGAAAAATCATTTTATATTTTATTTCAAATGAAATATACGTTTGTCTTCAAGAGTAAAGGTAAATAGACAGTTTATAATCAATACCTGGTGATAAAATATAGTGTGGTAACTAAATCACTGCAACTATTTGAGAAGCTGTGAAGAATGCGTTCGTTTAAGCTAATTTGTAACTTCTTTTTAAGATAAATGTTGAATGGCCTAACTCAACTAGTAAGCCTATCAAACGCAGATCCCACGGTAAGCTGGTTTAGATTAAGGAGTAGAGACCTGTAAATGCCTCCACTCAGCCTTTCATTAAGATTGGTAGTTAATAAACTCTGTATATCATTAAATTACTTTGATTTTATTTATGTTGTCATATCGCAAAGGATGTTGAGAGTCGTTGCTACTAGCTGTTCACAAACCATTAATAAAAGTAGGAAATGTTTTGTTTTGATTTATTTGCACCACATAACTGGCCATTTAATAGTTTATTCGAGTATGGCTGCGTATTGTTTGCAAGGTATTTTACATTTGTTTTATTTTATGGCTAATTTAAAATCATCATAAAATAATTTTTTGTGCATAGTAATCAAAATGACGGAATTTTAAATTGAACAATGTTTGTGCCGCTTTAGCACTATTCCCTTTATAGTTTTAGGTCAGTTCAACTTCAAAAAGCAAAGAACCTAAATCTACCTAGTGATTTTTCCATGCTCGTTAGATTTTTCAAATTAAATGTATTTTCTGTCTTAATGGGTTTTTTGTTCATTGTGTAAACATTTACATTAACAAAATGTTAAACGTGAACATAAACTGTAACCTTATCAATAATCAAAAGGGGTTTTTAAGATGTCCCTTTAGGTTGCTTGTTTTTTTATTTGAAACTCGAAAAACTTGGGAGGAAATATGCTATAAGCTTTAGTGTATAGACCAATGTATACCAAAGTATGAAAAAAAAAATTAATTTTAAAACGAACCAAAGGAAAGTATATATAACCAAGAAATTAATTCGTATTTCAAAGCTTATTTTCAATAGTACTTTGGTTGCATCCAGCAATGTTGAGACTTAGCTGAATGTAATGGTTTAACATATAGCTAAGTAAAGCCGTATTCTATGTGTCTAATTTAAAAAATGTTTCTTAAATTAAAAAATATATATATATATGTCTCTGAATAAATAAGAGATACAAAATTTCAAAACCACTCAAATCGAAGGGGAAAGGGTCTTTCTAAAGTTGTAACTAAATTTGTTGTAATAGGATAAATGGTTTTCAATAGTCTGTATAATTAAAAAGTTCCAAGAAGCGGGGTTTCGACCTCCGCGTACAGTTTCCCTGAGGCTTTTGAGACTTCAAGCTCCTTTGCAATTCACTATATTTGTTTTTACAACTAAAAACACTTCAATTTATTTTTTGTGAATCCTACGGTTATTAATATTATGCACGACTTGAACACCTTTCAATAATAAAAATTCAGTATTATCTCATGTTTTTCACATTCTACGCGCCAATGTTAATTTTTATTTCTTGTTACATTGTTGTAGACAACACTTTATAAGCAATTACACTTTTGGGACGGATTTTTCTCAACGAACGGCCAACCATGAGTTTGTTCATCGGTTTAAATCTTATCAAATCTGCAAAACCAAAACTAATTCTGCGTCGCTAAATAATTAATCACATCAGACACGGTTTTGGTGCTGTAGCCGCAGTCAACACAACCGAGTGTTTGACAAACAATCTCCACGCTTTACTGTGATGATTGGATTCTCTACAAGACTATTGGGAAACCAGTAAAACACTGTACCCTTGAAAACTTTGTACGACTGGCTTGCAGATCCTTACTTTAATTAAATGTTTATCAACTAAATGTTCATTAAATAATGTTTGCACTCAAATTAAACGCAATTACCAGCTTTGGTATTGAAGTTTGATTCGAGAACTTCGTAAAAATGACAATAGTTGGTTGAAATCAATATCATTGGTCAAAATATGGTATGATGATTATGTTTTAATCGAACTAAACAATAATAAAAGATCTAAAGAGGTTTAGAAGTTGTTAATGGCTTTATAAGCTCTAAATATTTGAATTTTTTTATACATATGTTTTCTATTCATATCCTAAGAGCATTCAGTTTTGATTGGTGCATGATAATAATAAACTGAGTGATAGTAGAAGTGGTGGTTAGAATCCGAACTCCCCAATACCAATGATGACATATTGCCAAAAAATCCTACATATGTGTGAAATTATTTTGCATTGTAATATTAAAATCACGAAAAGTAAAAAATTTAAATTCCTATTGTTCTCTCATTATTTGGCAACATAATAATACCAACTTTTCCATTAAGTTTGGTTTTATGAAACTATATTACGGATTGATTTTTTGTTACATTTATTTGTAGCATAACAGCGGGACCTTGCAGACGTTGTTATGCCTTTGCCTATTATCAAAGATTACCTGTTCAATTAAACATGTTATTAGCTTTTAAGTAAGTAACATCTTTGCTTGAGGTTAATATGGGAACCGTTTTCGGCCTCTGGGGAGGAACCTGAATAAGTTATATTGAAATAGAATGTTTAAAAACCTTCTACTTGATATTTTATACATAATATGTACAAAGTTTCATGCAAAATGGTCAACCGTGTCCAAGTCCATAACCTTCAAATATATATGCTAACCAACATCCCCTTTTGTAAATTTATGATTTTTTTATACTTTTACAAATAAAAAGTCCATAAGTAATATTTCAAGAGACAATGAATCCCCTCATATAAATCTTTTTGAAAACATTAGTGTCTTTATTGGTCGAAATTATGTATTGTGGACTTTAAAACCCATTGAAAACGTGTCTGATTAAGTAAGTTGTTAACAGTGACGATTTCAAACCACTTTAATCTCGAATTTCAACAGCAATATCTAATACTGATCGAAATTTTGATTACTAAAAACCACACATCTCTACCCTTATTTATTCTACACTTTATACTTTATACTTTTCTTGAAATGGCGACCTACCCAAGTAGGTATTTTAAGCCAAGTATGAATGACAGATGAGTGAAGGATGATTGTGGTGCGATCTTTTAGTCTTGTTACTGACTAAGGCCGACATGTTCCTTAGATAGGTCTGTAAATTAATAGCCCAACAGCCAATGGAATCTAAGGGATGTACATTTTAACGTGGGATCCGAATCACAATATTGCCTGGTTAACAGATTACGAACTGGTCTGATTATGAGAACAGTTCTATGAACGTAGTATTCAATAGTGCGGACGTTAATCCCCACTAGGGAACACCGCATCCACAAGTCATCGTTCATAATTATCCACAATTCGTGACCTCCAAGTATCTGGATTACAGGACACGCCACCGTAATATAGTACCTGTCACTATATTAGTCTACACTTAATAAGTCTTTACTACAATACTCTACACTAAATGACTTTAAATACCTCACTTCTTAGTCCGACAACTATGGTCGAAATGAAAATTTATTTTAAAAGTATTGAACAGTCATTTATAGTATAGTTATATCAGTAAACATTTTATGACGATTATATTTTTTTATCCATTTAGACCGGAATGAGTATTTTACTTTTTTATGATTAGCAAGTTATTGTATGATGTCTTAAGACATTCAGCTATTTATTTGTGTTTCGAATTTGATGTTTTGATTATAGTGTTAAACAATATTTGAAAACTGTAGACTCACCGTGATATAAACACCAGCCTGCCAGGAAACGGAAACATCATAAGTTTCAATCCAAACTTATCGTCGGATCCTGGCACAAAATAAAGTTAACAAAGTTTCTGACAGAAAGTAAATAGGGTTGAAGACATTTCTCAGTAATAAATCTTTCCTCTTTTCAACGCGCTTCCTATCTTTAATGTGGGCATTTTAATATGAAATTGTACTGTTAAAAGATAAAAAGTATTTACTGATAACAAACCGTTAACTCACACTAGTAGTGGCGATGTGGCGTTTCTGGCCCAATCAAACTTTGACAGGCAGTCAATTTTTTGACAGCTACTTCCGGTCACGTGACCGGAAGTGACGTCATCAGCTGTGACGTAGCTGTGACGTGTATGGGTGGGTATTTAAAGTTTAAATGCCCTGCTGTGCTGGGTATTTAAATTTTAAATGGCCGGAAGTGTGTCAAGGTCTTTTGGGGATGTTTTTAAAAAAGATCTTGCATTTTCGGAAAATCCGAAAATGCAAGATAATTTTTGTTTCTTTTTACAAACTGTTGTTTTGTTGATTTTCACGTCTGTTAAAATACCATGTAAAAAATGGAATTGACAAATTAACAAGAAAATATCCTGCTACAAAGTATCCAAATAAAGATGCAATTACATAAACATAAACTTTAAAATATAGCGAATGTTCTTCCTTTTTATCTGTTAGCATTTCCTGAACAAGGTAACCAAAATTGTAACCACATAAAAATGAAAGTAGGCAAATAATAAATTTCGACGGGTTCACAAAAATCAAGTTGTAAAGTAGCGAATTTCTTTCTTCTTCCATTGTTGAATTTTTAGTCGAAACCAATTAATGATAACATTATTGCTTGCGCATCAGAACTAACAGTTGATGAAATTTCATTTACTTGTAGACTTGTAGTAGTTTCATTTGTAGTAGGTAATTGTTCGGAAGTTGGTGTAGATGTAGAAGAAACAGTATTATATTGAAGCTCAGAGTCCATGTGTGCTCGGGTAAAGAGCTGAAGCTTTAATGACGTGTGGTAGCCGTGTCCTACTGTGCATCAGTAGTTGTTGGTGGTGGGGGGTCGTTTGTTTCTTGCACTGAAATGTAGATGGAATCATAACTTTCTGGAGGATGTACTAAAATTTGTTGTATAGGATCTGCATCAATAGGAAAACTTTGCGTTTCAATGCAAAGTCCATCTTTAATAAAAGAAACATATAAAACAGAACTCATGTTTATTTAGATGTTTACTCTGCCAGTTCTACTAGCAAACTGATGTGTCAGCAGCGGCGCTGCAACCTCCCTTGACATGTGCAGCTCGGAACATCTGCCCTCCCCCCACCACCATAAGAGACTCCTCGCAATTTTTGGATTTGTAGTGTTAGTTCTAACGTAGGTGTTGTAGGGTGAACATCTCAGTACTAAACAATTGTTTTTTTAACATTTGGCTTAAAATATTTATTTAACTTTGTACAAGTTACAGTATTTTTAAAGATGCTACTTTATTATATTACCTTAATACTTAGTTATAATATTTAGTTAAAGAAATCGAAACTGTAGTTGCGATTCAAAATAGAAACATGGTTTCTTAACATTTGCCTTAAAAATATTTGTAACAAAATATCGTAAGAAAATTTTTACAACATATTTGAATTAATATGTTTGCAAACCCTATCATGCGAGTTTTAAAAGATAAACGAGACCGAGTGGGCCGGGTTTGACCTCGCATGCTTTCGCTTGTTGCCGACCAGTTAGCAATACAACTGGTTGACCTTGCGCCGCACTTTCGCTTGCGGCCGGCCGGCGAATACAGGTCGTCGTCCTTGCTGCATCACCCGGCACACCTGTCCTTGATTGTATAACACACTCTACACTCTACACTCGACAAGTTATTCTTTCCTTTGCCACCGTCCTAACAACACCTACTTCAATTTCACAATGAACCGCTCCGAGTATACCGAGATTTGGTATAACTGGTTTTCCTATCTTCAACTGCTTGGGGTACGAATTATTCAATCGAACAACAATCGTGATTGGTATGATGTTACAACCACTATTGCTCGAAAACCTTTTCAGCAAGTTTGGAAAAACATTCTTACCGGCACCAAAATTCGCACCGAACCACCCAAAATTCGCACCAAACCACCTCTATCACCTGTATCTTCAAACGTACCCCAGCAAAAATTTCATCTAAAAAAACTGAAACTTAACCGAAAATATGAAATCTTAAGACATTTATCTTCTTCTATTTTCATTTTTAATTCTGAAAAAACCAAAATTTATGTCATTGACATTCCCAAAAAAATTCCTATTCCCCTTAACCCTCGACACTTGATAATAAATAAAAAAGGTGCAAAGTTAAACATAAATATTACCGAGTAAAACCTTTTCCCACCTCCAAAGTCCACCCTGGTGGCAAAAAAAGGCCCTTCTAAGGGCCGACCTAAGACTTTCAAATTTAGGCTTAAGTTTAAGTATCAACCCTTGGTGACTAACAAGGGGTGGTTTGCGAAAGCCCCTATGGGACTTAGAGGTACACGGACCTTTTGTTAGTCACTAAAGGTTAAGGCTTTAGCAAAAGCTCCCCGCTATTGACTCAACCTTTGGGACTTAGAGGTATGTGAACCGCTTGTTAGTCACCAAGGGTTGAGGCTTTAGCGTCCAACCCTTTGTGACTTAGTGGTACACAGACCACTTGTTAGTCACCAAGGGTTGAGGCTTTAGCGAAAGCCCCCCGCTATTGACTCAACCTTTGGGACTTAGAGGTATATGAACCGCTTGTAGTCACCAAGGGTTGAGGCCCTAACTTAAGCCTAAATTTGAAAGTCTTAGGGTGGCCCTTAGAAGGGCCGATTTTGCCACCAGGGTGGACTTTGATTGAGAAGGGGAAGGAATATAAGGTTTAATTTAATATATTTATTCTCAATTTTCCACCCTCCGCTGTTACTAGTAAAACTTTTTGGATCTGTCGGGACAAGTGGTGGTTTGGTTTTTGGAGTTGTGAGGATATAAATTTTCGTCCTCTCCTCGTTGTAGATATAAATTTTGTTTTCTTCAATTCTGTACAGATTATATTTTTTGTTTTTCTTTAATTCCTTTAGCCTGATGTTCTTTACTGGTGCGGGATGAATTGTTTGGGGGGTGGGGGTTTCTTTGATTGGTGCGGGTTGAATTTGTTGGGGGGTAGAAGAAGGGTGCAGTCCGCACAACTCCATCCAGTCTTCAGTTAAAATGTCGTCACAAATTGGAGCGATCGGAATCTCTTCAATTTGCGGCGTTGATGTTTCTGTAACTGGTGTGGGATTCTGAAATAATTGGGGTTGATCTTCATTAACAGCATCAGCTATTATTTCGTTAATGGAGGAGGAGAGGACGGGAGTAGAAGATTTTTGCGGAATAAAATCGTTGATTGCAGAAAGGCTGATCGATACCGGGATGGAATGTTGCTTCATCAGAGGTTTCTTGAGCAGACCCAGAAGAATAGGGCAGGATGAAGAGGCAGATGAGAAGTCCATAATTAGATAAAGGAAATAATAAAATGGATATAATGAAATAGAAAAAACGTGGGAATGGATAGTAACAGCGATGGTGGCGAGTGGCAGAATAACACAAGGCGGGCGAATGGGGTTCTTATAGGCAGCAGACACAACAACCTTGTAGTCAAGGTAGTGACCAGGTCCAAGTAGGCACACAACAACCTTGTAGTCAAGGTAGTGACCAGGTCCAAGTAGGCCAGACGAAGTTGTGAGAGCGGTGGCTAGCGACCCGGCCAAGGCTACCGGCCTCGGCAGAGCGACACGTTGACCTACTAGTCAAGGCTCGCTAGCGAGGTCGAGTCTCGAGCTCGCTGATATAAGCAAGCGCGCAACGTTTCTCTTTGGCATTACGGTGAAGGTGTAACTGGTCCGCTTACGTGGAGGGTTATGCTGTAACGTAATGTTCGCCATGGTGTGTGGGGTGGCTTATGTCAAGCACACACTGCGTTCGGCTATTGTGGGAGAGGCGCCCTCCTATAATAGTCGGTCGCAATGGCAATCCACCTACCTTTCCATTTCCTGCGTGGTTTAATTGTCAGGGTTAATATTACGGTGAGGTGTGTGAGTTCGCTTACGTGATGATCACACCGTAACTGTAATATTAAGTTAGGTGTAATATTATAGGGAGGTGTGTGAGTTCGCTTACGTGATGATCACACCGTAACTGTAATATTACATAGTATAAGATAGAATAGGGGGAACGTTAGGTAGGGGTTAAGATATGATAGGGCGGTGAGGTGTGTGAGTTCGCTTACGTGATGATCACACCGTAACCGCATGCATGATAGCATTTAAGGGGTAGCATAAGTTATAATAAAGTAGTATAGAAATAAAGTAGTAGAATAAGGTAGGGACCCCACGCTTCCCCACCCCCCTTTTTTTTATAATTTTTAAATGACCTTGACCTAGTTTTGATTGTTCTACTTTCGGACTTAGAATTATTTTAAATGATCTATTTTTTAGACTTAGATATTTTAATTTCAAAAGACTTACTTGTTTGACTTATATATTGATTGATTTTAAAACTCTACTTTTGAGACTTAAATATTTTGTTAAAGTTTTAAATAACCTAAGATTTTAGTTTTGTGTTGTATCTTTTATTAAATAATTATTATTTTTAACATTTGGGTTTTTGTAAATGTTTTAATTTCTGTTGATGGTGAGTTTAGTTTTCGCGTTGGTTATTATTATTTTTGAGTTTTTGCGTCATAACTTTTATACCGTTGGTTTAATCAAAAAATGTTACTGGACCTTTTTTGTTTGTCTTTTAATTCCGCTTAATTTGAGTACCCGCACGATAGATTTGGAGCATTTTTTGTTATACCCCCCCCCCTCCCCGCGAAACCCCCCCCCCTCCCCCCCCTCCCCCCTCCCCACCCCTCCCCCCTCCCCCCCCTCCCCCCCCCTCCCCCCCTCCCCCCCTCCCCCCCTCCCCTCCCCCCCCTCCCCCCTCCCACCCGGAACCCCCCGCATCCCCCCGGCAAAACCGGTTACTTGATTTCGTCGCCGTTCAACTTTAGAACTGCGTCGCCGTACACGATGGCAGTGGATATAACAAAAATGCTCCAAATCCATCGTGCGGGTAGTCAAATTAAGCGGAATTAAAAGACAAACAAAAAAGGTCCAGTAACATTTTTTGATTAAACCAACGGTATAAAAGTTATGACGCAAAAACTCAAAAATCGAGGCTATAGGCAGTGGATATAACAAAAATGCTCCAAATATATCGTGCGGGTAGTCAAATTAAGCAGAATTAAAAGACAAACAAAAAAGGTCCAGTAACATTTTTTGATTAAACCAACGGTATAAAAGTTATGACGCAAAAACTCAAAAATCGAGGCTATAGGCAGTGGATATAACAAAAATGCTCCAAATCTATCGTGCGGGTAGTCAAATTAAGCGAAATTAAAAGACAAACAAAAAAGGTCCAGTAACATTTTTTGATAAAACCAACGGTATAAAAGTTATGACGCAAAAACTCAAAAATCGAGGCTATAGCCTTGGGCTCACAGTATATATAAGGTGTGCTGTAGTCTTGTGGTTACATTTGCCATGGAATCCCTCATGATCTTTAGTGCTGTGCACAACTTTGTCGAAGCCAAAAAAGTACTATGGTACATAAGAACGTATCATAGCAATCTGAAGTGTATTAGTGGAGTACTTGAAGCTGTTAAAGCAGACGGTACAAAAATCTGTTGCACTTCGGATTCTATGGATTACGAAGGACTCGAAACATGGGTCCTTTATTATGTACAATTTTGTACAAAAATTCACATCAAAGTTGACACGGACTAAAG
The DNA here is from genome assembly GCA_035578135.1 of Flexamia atlantica. NCBI lineage: Eukaryota > Metazoa > Arthropoda > Insecta > Hemiptera > Cicadellidae > Flexamia > Flexamia atlantica. The sequence goes on along the minus strand of JAQJVK010000003.1, from coordinate 65,343,481 downwards.
GGGTTTTCTAGGAGGAAAGAAAAGAATAGATACCAACAATGCATGTTGGTAGCTATTCTTTTCATTCTTCCTCTAAGATTTAAATGACCTTGACCTACTTAGGACTTAGAAAATTTTCACTAAGTTACAATTGACCTTCAAAATAAGTAGGTCAAGGTCATTTAACTTTAAGCGGAAAAAAGAGAGGAACAGTGTTATTAATTAACACTGTTCCTCTCTTTTTTCCTAAAAGGCAGGGGGAGAAGTTCCGTTAATGTCTACTTTTATGTGGCAGAATCATATCCATCATCATCTGATTCATTTTGAAAGTTGATGTAATCTACATCAACCCAAAGATAATGGAATCCTTGTTCAAAAGCCATAGTATCAATGTATGTTTCAAGTGTTGAAAACCAATTCGGATCTACGAAAGGGTTGATGGTAACTAATAAACGTTGATATGTTAAATTTACCATTCTTTCCCCAGTAACATTAATCGTAAGAAAATTAATATTCTGGAGGACATGGATTAAATTTAACATAAATTGAATATGTTGTTGAGGAGTGCAAAAAACATTGTAAAACATACGGAAACTTTCCATGATTATCGGTGAAAGAAGTGATGCCTCTTCATATAATCCACGGTTTATATATACATTTTCCCCACCATAAAGTTTTAAAAGTGGGTCAAGGTCATCTGAAGATACCCTATGAACGGGGAACAGAGCAGTAAGTGGTTAGACCACAAACTGCTCTGTTCCCCGTCCCTATTTAATTTCTCATAATTATATGTGTTTATAAACACATACAATTAATTTCATATTTTGCCAGGGGGCAGAAATTGCAGAGATGACATTTTTCTTGAGGTGCCGGCATTTGTAGTTTATACCCAATTATTCCGCTTCTATAAGCAATAGTTCGATAAAGCTCGTCCCCCGGGCCGGCAAGAGGAAGCGCCTGAAAAAAAAATTATTAGTTTAAAGAAATTAAAAAAAAAAAATATATTGTTAACAAAATAAACAATGCAGTTAATGAAAAAACGTACCATGTGACATACGGCACATATTCTGCCAACATTTGGCCCTTCAAACCAAATTTTGGTTTTGTAGACGCATCGTCTTTTATGCTCATAAATGAGCTCTCCTTGCAAAATTGGCGGCAGCGGCTCTGACACCCTTCTGATATGCCGGAGCATAGGGTTATCGGTGCAGATACGCTGCAGACACAACTCGTACAAGGAGCTCATAGTTATGGTCTGGCTATGCAAACCTCAAAGCTTTAAATACGTACCAATCACCTTGATGGCGAAGGTGATTCCCCCTCCCCCCGGGTTTCCACTATATATTGAGCGGATAGAAGCTTTATAGAATTAATAGTTTGCTACATTTTGAATCAACAAAACGTTATGGAATCTTTCCTAAAATACCTGATTGATCAAAGATTAAGTAGAAACCGAAGGGAACAAAGAAGACAACACAGATTAAAAAAAGCTTTTGAAAAATTAAAATTAGTTGTACCGGAAAGTCAAAAACAAAAAAAATTAACAGACAATCTATAGTTCAAAATGCAATAGATTACATTAAAAAATTGGAAGAAGACTTAAAATCACCAACATTTAACTTAGAACAACAAGAATTTGAACAATCCGAACAGACATTTTTACAGGATATAGAAGAATTCCAACAATTCGAACAGAAATTTGTACAGGAAATAGAAGAATATCTTCAAACTTCGCAAAATTTAAACCAAGACATTTATGAAATTTTGTATCAACCTTTTGAAACTGTTTCCTTGCCAGTGTTAGAAAGCTTGGATGAATATTTTTTTGACGTCGAAAAGTAGAGGGGGTAAATGGGTGGGGAGCTGTTATAAAGGCAGGGTAAACAGAGTAATCTTTACTTTCTTAGGATCCAGCGCTATGGCAGGCACTTCGTCTTCGTCCAGGTCTTCTTCCTCGTCATCAAGAACATCATCATCATCTGTTGTTTCTATTGTGAAACAAAAATCTCCTTCTCCAAAAAAATCTTCACCGAAAAAATCTCCTTCTCCAAAAAAATCTTCACCAAAAAAATCTCCTAAAAAAATTTCTGAAAAACTTCAAAAACTTCAAAAATTAAGAAAATCCTGTTTTAAGAAAGAACAATGTGCTCATATTTTAAAAAAAGGAGCGAACAAAGGTGAAAGGTGTGTGAAGTTGTGTAGTGTAGGTGAAAAATTGTGTAATTTGCATAACAAACGTGAACCTTCCGAAAAAGTCAAAATTCAACCTTCTAAAAAAGTCAAAATTGAACCTTCCAAAAGTGAATTGCCAGAAAAAATTGAAAACTATAAAAGAATTAAAATCAACAGATTGAAATTAAACCACAAATATGTTTTTGTAAAAAAGATCAGTAACAGGGATGTTGTTCTTAGATGTTGTGATGAACTCCACTTGCTCAAATTACCAGTAAATCTTCAAATTCCAAATATCAGTAATGTTCATTATTATTTAGTAAGAAAATCTCCATCTGATAAAGTTAAATGGTCAAATTAAACACAAGACAAAAAAAATGGAGCGGGGGAATAGACCACTTTGTAATTCCAAGAGAATTACTTAGCGGTCTATTCCCCCGCTCATAGGGTATTTTTGAATGACCTTGACCTATTTTCAAAATTTACAATGGAGGGTTAATTTCTTATAAAAGCGGGATAACAAAATGACTTTTTACTTTTTACAATCTAGTCCTAAAAAAGAACAATGTTCGTATATTATTAAAAAAGGGTAAAAGATGTGTTGTGTAAATCAAACATTATGCAGTGCGCACAACAAATACCTCCTTTTGTTAAAACTGAGAGGTTAGTGTAAAAATGAAATAAAAAAAAATAGGAGCGGGGGAATAGACCACTTTGTAATTCTAAAAGAATTACTTAGCGGTCTATTCCCCCGTTCATAGGGTATTTTTTGGTGACCTTGACCTACTTCTTACACTTATAAATTTTCGCTAACTGCTATTGACCTTGAAAATAAATAGGTCAAGGTCATTCAATAATTAAAAAGAAAATGGAGGTGTACGGTTTTACAGAACCGTACACCTCAGAAACCTAACAGAAGAAAAGCTAAATCTACCTATATATAAATGACCTTGAGACTTAGAAATTTTCGCTAAGTCTTTTTGTTGACCTTGAAAATAAGTAGGTCAAGGTCATTCGATAACTAAAAAGAAAATGGGGGTGTACGGTTTGACAGAACCGTACACCCCCGGAAACCTAAAAGAAGAAAAGCTAATTTACAATACAATCTGCCTAGAGTTTAAGAATTAATTAAAATAAAAAATAAAGAAATAAAATTTAGTTTAAAAAAATAGCTAGACAGCCCAGCGCTGCACATCATGATTACAGTGTGATCATCACGTAAGCGAACTCACACACCTCACCATAAGCGCACAACGCTAAGCTAAAACAAAAATGTTATTTTGAAATAGCAAGTTGTTTAATTAAATTTAGGAAAAAATGTTATACAAATATGTTTTTTATTTCCTAACACTAAAGGAGCCAGTGTCTCGCCATTAGCGACGCAGAACAACTGAGGTCTAGCGAAACTCCGGAGGTAGGCGAACTACCCATCCAGCACGTATAGAGGTTGTAAGTGACCCGCTTTGGTGAGCGTAATCACTACAAAAGCGGTAGCCGGTTTTACCATTATTGGTTTTACCATGCAAAAGATGGAAGGAAAAAAGGAAAGGAAATTGGAATTGAAAGGTGTCCCTAACTAAAAAGGAGTACAAGACAAGAGAGGGAATGCCCTCAACAAGCTTGTTGGAAAAAGGAAATTGGAATAGAAAGGTATTAAAAACATATCATATAACATTCCTAAAAACAAAAATTTTACTTTAAATTTAAACATTCCAGGCAGAAATATATTGTAAGTAAAAGAAAGATTTTAAAATAATACTAACTACCAAACCAGCAAATTAAAAACAAACTACAAACCCTAGGGTATCTACAAGCACAAACAACTACCATGCCTTAAAATTAATCAGTCCTACGTCAAGATGTTATTATACAAATAACACCAAGATATTTTCACCAAACAGCAAAAATGATAAAATGTTCAGGGCGCCTTCTGAACATGTTACCACCTCACTGTCTAGCGAGCAACTGATGCCGAACCACACGCGCAGATCCCGGACCCCAACTCGGCTTGAGGTCATCCCCCCTCCTCGCTTACCCCCTCCCAAACCACAGGACCCTTACTGCGGGTTTGGTTTCCATCATTCTTTTGCCATTGTTCCAACAGGCAACAACATTTCTTTCTTTACTTTACATTGGATTTGTAAATATTTTAAGTGTTAAAACTTCTCAATATTTAATATTTTAGGACTTTGAAAAATTTTCAAACCTATCATTCTTTTGCAAATGTTTAAACAGGCAACAACACTTCTTTCTTTATTTTTACTTTACATTGGACTTGTAAAACTTCCTAATAATTAATACTTTCGGACTTAGAAAAATTTTCAAACATTTGCTTCAACATTTATTTTACAATATCAAGTTTCTTTTATAATGCCTCCAACAGACAACAATTTTCCTTTTGGATGTACAATTTGTGAAAAAATATATAAAATAGTTGAACCAGAAGACTTAACGGATGACGAAAGTATTTTTGAAAATAGTTTGATTCCAGTAGAAGATACATCTGATGCTACATCCGATGCTACATCCGATGCTACGTCTGATGCTACAAGTGATGAAGAAAATATTTTGGAAGTACCAGTAGCAATAGGCGAAGAAACACCGTTAACACATGTTGTAACAATTAACTATGATCCAGTACAATATATACATGCTCTTGTTCGGCGACGTTTGTTTCCGGCATCGGACATGGAGGAAGATGAAAGCGATAACGATTTGGAAATAACATATTTAAACAACAGCAATGATGATCACACTTACGACGCATAATATATGTATTATTTTGAACTTAAATTATTTGACGTTGGCACTTAGATTTTTTTAAAACTTCCATTATTTGACCTTGAGACTTAGAATTTTTTTAAAACTTCCATTATTTGACCTTGAGACTTAGATTTTTTCTAAAACTTTCATTATTTGACCTTGACACTTAGATTTTTTTAATACCTGCATTATTTGGCACTTAGATGTTTTTTTAAACTTGCATTATTTGACCTTGACACTTTATTAACTGTTATTAACACAGTTAATAACACAAATTTAACTGTTATTAACACTTTTTGTGTTTAATACAGAAAAAGTGGTGGGGGTAGTGCTATAAATAGGGGTAGTTTAAGAGTGGTTCTTATTATTACTGCAACTTTTGTGGAGAGCACACCTACGTCATGTATTACTGCATCAGTTGTGAAGAATCTTTTGAAAATGAAAACTTACTACAAATACACAAAGAAGTGTACCATAACAACGAAACAAGAAACAATGCAGAAGAAGAAGATTTGGAAGAATTAGATCAAATGCTGGCTACCCATCAACAACAACTAAATTCAAGACCAAGTGTTATTCAATACGCACCCGGACCATCTTTAAATGTGGAATTATACGCCCGAGCTTTACCAGGCAGTGTAGTAACTCATTTTAAGATTGACAATGCTCAATTGCAACTAGCACAATTTATATTGAAAGCAAAAACATTAGTAACAGAAACATTGAAGAATGAACTAAGAAGATTAAATTTTATAAAGTTTGGAATATTATTAGATACTGTATTTACAAATGTTCAGAATGAAACATCACCAAGAGGATTTTTAACTAAAAACAAAACCATCATGTTTGCATCGGATATAAGCTCAATTGTGGATGATTGTTTTGAAGAACTTTTAACAAAATTACAAGAACATGAAGGAAGAGGTTCTGGATGGAGTTTGTTAAGTATAACAAGCTTAGATGTGAGAGTTCATAAACATGGATATGGAATGAGAGGTAGTAGTTATATTGCTTTGCCAAGGAAGATTCGAGTAACCAAATCTTGTGTTAATGTACAAAATGAAAATGCTGAATGTTTCAAGTATGCAATGCTTGCAAAATATGTAGAAGATCATGTGGAACGACCGAGTAGAGCATACGATGAGGTTTCCTATATGTATAACTTTCAAGGCATGACTTATCCTGTTTCAATTCAAGACATATCAAAATTTGAAAAGAAAAATCCTTTTGCATCTGTAAACATCTTTGGCTTAGATTCATCCAACAATGTCTATCCCTTACGTATAACACCCACCGAACGCAGAGATCATACTGATTTATTATTTATAACTAAAGGTGATATCTCACATTATGTATATATTAAAGATTTTGAAGCTCTAGTTTGCAAACAGTTATCAAAACGTGAACAACCAAAAACAACTTGTAAAAGATGTTTCTGTTTTGTAAACAAACCTTTAAGAAGAGGAGGTTCAGAATGGTTAACAGAACATAAAAGATTATGCAATGGAAACTATGAAGTAAGAATTAAATTACCACACCCTAGCAGATCACAAGTAAAATTTGATAAAGTTATCCAACAATACAGAATCCCCGTTGTAGTGTATGCAGATTTTGAATCTTCATTGCTTCCACTTGAACAAGAAGAAGGAGAGGAAATTACAAGCAGAACAAAGTATCAACTTCACAAACCAAACAGCTACTGTTTAATAGTAAAATCCACTCTGCCTGAAGAACATCTTCAAGAATATGGTTTGACATCTACACCAAAGATCTATCGTGGAGAAGAAGCAGCTCGATACTTTGTTGATGATTTATACGACATCGCTGGGAAAGTGGAAGCAATGTATAGTAATGTGGTTCCTATGTCACCTATGACACCGGAAGAAATTTATCTTTATGATTCGACAACAACATGCTATTTGTGTAACAATCAATTTACAGAAACTAAAGTTAAAGTTCGCGACCATGACCATCTGACAGGAGCCTACAGAGGTGCAGCTTGCAACGGATGTAACATCAACTACAAACTACCATCTTTTATTCCCGTCGTTTTTCACAATCTTAGCGGATACGATGGACATTTTATCATTCCTGAATTAGCAAGAGACAACGGTGAAATAGACGTTATAGCACAAACTATGGAAAAATTTATAAGCTTTTCAAAAAAAGGTGGGCAAAATTAAACTTAGATTTGTTGATTCTTTTCGATTTATGCCTTCCAGTCTTATGAAACTTTCTGAAAATTTAAGAAGACAAAATTTAATAGAAACAAGCAAAATTGTACCTGCAGAAAAAATGGATTTGGTTCTTCGGAAAGGAGTTTTCCCGTATGATTACATCGATGGACTACATAAATTTCAAGAAACGTCACTTCCTCCACCAGAAGCTTTCAAAAGTAAACTTACCGATTTGGACATTTCACCTGAAGACTATCAACACGCATGCAGAGTTTGGGACGAATTGGAAATGAACACTCTGGGAGATTATTCTGACTTTTATGTAAAACTTGATGTGACCCTTCTCTGCGATGTGATGGAAGAATTTAGAAACACCTGCTTTGAAGCTTACGGATTAGACCCTCTTCATTCTTATACTTCTCCAGGACTAGCTTGGCAAGCTATGCTAAAAGAAACAAAGTGCAACCTTCAATTATTAACAGATATTGACATGGTGTTGATGATCGAATCGGGCGTTAGAGGTGGATTGACCCAAAGTGTTACTAGACATGTTAAAGCTAACAACAAATATCTTCCAAACTACGATAAAGAAAAACCATCAGTGTTCTTAGGATATTTCGATGCCAACAATTTATACGGATGGGCCATGTCTAATCCACTTCCTTTTGGAAACTTTGAATGGGTTAATCCAGACTCTATTGGTGATATTTCGCAAATTTCAAAAGACGGAGACACCGGATACATATTGGACTGTGACTTTGAATATCCAGAACACTTGCATGATCTTCATTACGATCTTCCGCTCCTTGCAAAAACAGAAGTTTCACCAATTGGCAAACATCCAAAATTAATGATGACTCTTGAAAATAAACAAAGATACGTAGCTCACTTTTGGGTTGTTCAACAAGCACTCCAATTGGGTTTACGTATAACCAAAATTCATAGAGTTTTAAAATTTTCCCAATCTTGCTGGTTAAAACCGTACATTGATTCAAACACCAGAAGAAGAGCAGCTGCAACATCAACATTTCAAAAGGACTTTTTTAAATTAATGAATAACGCGATATTTGGAAAAACATTGGAAAACAAAAGAAAACACAAAAATGTTAAATTAATTACAGATCCTATAAAACTAGAAAAACTTGTACAAAAACCAAACTTTGAAACATCCGTTATCATCAATGAAAACCTTGTGGCAGTATCTATGAAGAAGACAAGTGTGAAAATGGATCGTCCGTTGTACGTTGGAATGTCAATCTTGGATATTTCCAAAACCCACATGTACGATTTCCACTACAACAAAATGGTCGCCTTCTACGGTAGAGATAACATCGGAATCGCCTACATGGACACGGACGCTTTCATCTACTGGATTCTTACTGAAGATATGTATTTGGATCTTCGAACATTTGTTCACAAAAATGAATTTGATTTTAGTGACTATCCAAAAGATCATTTAAATTATGACAATGATCGGAACAAAAAGAAACTTGGAAAATTTAAAGACGAAGCAAATGGAATTTTACTGAAAGAACTTATTGCACTAATGTCAAAATTGTATTCACTACAATTGCATAAAGAAGAAAACAATATTATTAAAAAAGCTAAGGGAGTAAAAAGTTTGTATCTTAAGAAGAATGTAAATTTTGAACACTACAAGCAATGCTTATTTGAAGAAACGACTATAACTGCAAAATTCAACACCATCAGAAGTTTCAACCATCAACTGTACAGCGTAACAGAAGTGAAAAAAGCACTCTGCTCCAATGATGACAAACGACACATTCTTCCAGACAAAATTCACACTCTACCATTCGGCCACTACTCTCTCAATCCTATCAATGAGTAAAAAGAAAAAGAAAAAAAGAAAAAAAAGGAAAAAAAATAAAAAAAAGAAAAAAAGAAAAAAAGAAAAAAAAGGGGAAATCACAGCATGCTCGCTGTGATTTCCCCTTTTTTTTAAATATGTTGAAATGACCTTGAACTATAAAAGCGGATGCAGAAAAAGAAACACTCAATACTAACTTGACTTTGTTAGTAAAATCATCATGACAGACTTAAAGGAAAAGATTGTTAATGAACTTCATAAACCTGCAAGAATAAAGTTTCCACGACGAAATACTGTTGTAAAAGGAATAAATGATTTATATCAAGCAGATTTAATTGAAATGCAACCGCATAGTAAAATAAATAAAGGATTTAAATACATACTTACGATTATTAATTGTTTTACTAAAGTTGCAGATGCTTTGCCATTAAAAGACAAAACTGGTAACAGCATAACAAAAGCTATGGAAGTAGCTATAAAAAGAGATAAAAATAAAATTAAACATTTACAAACTGATGATGGGAAAGAATTTTTTAATAAACATTTTGCCTTGTTAATGAAAAAATATAACATAAATCATTATTCCACAAATTCTGAGAAAAAGGCAGCTATAATTGAAAGATTTAATAGAACCTTAAAAGGTGCAATGTATAAAATGTTTTCGAAAAGAGGTTCTTACGTATGGGTTGATATCTTACCAAAATTAATAAGCGATTACAACAACAAGTTTCATAGAACTATCGGTATGGCACCTAACAAAGTGAATAAGAAAAACGCTAAACTAGTTTTACAACGAATTAAAAAAAATACACAGCCAAAAGCGGAACAAAGAAAACCAAGAAAATTTAATGTAAATGATAAAGTTCGAATTAGTAAATACAAAGGAGTGTTTACTAAAAAATACCTGCCCAATTGGACAAATGAAGTTTTTACAGTGTATAAAGTACAACCTACTGTACCGGAAACTTATATTTTAAAAGATAACAAAGGAAATTTGTTACAAGGCGGTTTTTACGGACATGAATTGTTAAAGTCAACAGTAGGCGATGTTTATCTTGTTGAAAAGGTGTTGCAAAGGAAAAAAGACCAAGTTAAAGTACGTTGGTTGGGGTTTGATAAAACTGAAGATTCGTGGATACCTATAAAAGATTTGATTTAGTTTTAAATAAACTTATTTACTCTTCTGCCTTTGAATAAGATGGAGATTGTTCACCATAAAGATAAATTTAATATTAATAACATTGATGATTTAACCGTAGATAACGTTAAAATCAACAATGGTAAACACGGCAGTTTATTTCCAAACACTGTACGATGTATAGTCAGCGGTCCTTCAAACTGTGGCAAAACTAACGTTGTGTTTAACTTAATTACAAACACAAAAGGATTGCGATTTAATAACCTATATATTTTTTCAAAGTCCTTACATCAACCAAAGTATCAATTGTTGGAAAAGATCCTGACTGATGTGCCCGATGTTAACTATTACAAATTTAATGCTAGTGACAGTGTTATGCAACCAGACCAGGCTAAGCCGTATTCTGTATTTGTATTTGATGATGTATCTAGTGAAAATCATGATACTATTAGAAACTATTTTGCCATGGGAAGACATAATAATATTGATAGCATATATATCGGACAAACATATAGCAAAATTCCAAAACAACTAATTAGAGACAATGCAAATATTTTAGTTTTATTCAAACAAGACGATACAAACCTAAAACATATATACAACGATCATGTAAATGCTGATATGTCATTTGATAAGTTCAAAGAGCTTTGTGGAAAAGCTTGGGCGGAAAAATATGGATTTTTGGTAATTATGAAAGATAAAGCTATAACAGATGGTCGTTACCGCATAGGTTTTGATAAATTTGTTTTAATACATTAATTAACAACATTATCGTACAAGTCTTCATGGTGTAAACATGGTTAATCAGGAAAAGCTATTAAAAAAAATAAAATCACTTAGTGATTCTATTAGACATAAAAACAGAGCGTTAAGATTAGGAATAAGTGAAAGAGAGAAATTTCTGGAATCAACATTTAAACCTATTACTGAGCCATTAAAACAATTAGGACAAAATGTTAAACATTCAACATTTAATTTTTCCGGAGATGCTATTTTACCCATTTCAAAATTTGAACAAAAAGAAGAATATGAAAGTGATACAAGTTTTACACAACAAGGAGAAACAACTGAAGAAGAAAGCGAACTAGGTGAAGAAACGGATGTTTTAACAGAAAAAGAAGGTCTTTCTACAAGCGAAGAACAACAAGAAGAAGAAGAGCCTATTAATCCATCCAACTTGAGCAAATTGGGCTCGGATATTGCGTATAAAGGGCCGCTTGCAAGACAATTTGTATTAAAAATGTTACATTCTGCACAACCAACTCGAAAATATCATACTTTTGGTGCTAGAATAGAAGAAAATGGGCTAATGATTGGAGATAGCAAACTTGATGTAGACGAACATGACAATATTATTATAAATAATAAACAATACAAGGGTACAAAAGGATTGTTTGAACTTATTTTTAAGCCGAAACCTAATAAATATACTAAAAAGGATTTAAACATTTTTAAACAAATATTGGAGGATACAAATGCGCATAAGAAAAATTATTCTAAAAATTTCAATGTTCATAGAAATGCATCAGAAAAATATAAAACTATTATTGCTAAACTTTTCCCACCAAAAAGAAGGGAACCCATAAAAAGAAAATCATTATCTTCTGCTGAAATAAATATTTTACATAAAAGAAGAAAAACAAATCAATCAAGTTTATCAGGAAAAGGATTATTAAAAAACTTGTATGATACTAATATAATATACTACAACGATATAAACAAATTGGTTGACAGAATGAAGTTGATATATGAAGCTAAACAAGCCGGACATAGTGGTTTAGAAAATGAATGGGTAGCTTTGGTCGGCGAACTGCGAAATCGAGGAGTAATTGCATAAAAAAATATGAGTATATATAATACAAGTATAACTGATTAAATATTCAGTATAACCATGAGTGTGGATAAGTTTGGACGGTATTCCGAAACTGGAAGCAAATCAGGATCTTATGGAAAAAGAGGTGGTTTACCACTAACATCCGATGGAGATTATGATATAAGTAACAAACGTTTAAAGTTTGTAAATGATCCAAAAGATGATAATGATGCAGTAAATTTCAAAACTTTAAAAAGTGAAACATTACCTAGCTTAAAGCTTCAAAATGAAGTGTATAACGCTAATTTTTATAGAATTGCAAATCTTCCAAAACCAATAGATAAGAATGATTCGGTAAATAAAGAATATTTAATGTGGTACATAAACCAAACCTTAAGATATGATCCTAAAAGTAATAATAAAGCATATGATGCAAAAGATCTTAGAATAGCCAATATAGCAGATCCTGTTAATGATCAAGATTCAGTTACCAAAAAGTATTTACATTCAGTCATACCTGAAAAAACAGATAAATTTTCCTTTTACAACTTTGTAATACACGATATTGGAGACCCTAAAGATATGAAAGATGCGGTAAACCTTCAATATGTTACAGATCATTGTATTACACATGATATTAAGTCAATTGATTGCAAAAATAAAGTGTTAACTAACGTTAAGGAGGGAACTGCAAAATCAGATGCAGCTACAATAAGTCAAATAATGAAATTAAACAATAACAAATGGGATGCGGATGCAAAAATAATTACTAATGTTAAAGAAGGGTTGAATGATGTTGATGTAGCAACAATTGGACAAGTTCCTGCATTAAAAGAAATTTCATCAAGACTTGGTCAACAAGGCTTTGATTGTAAAGAAAGACCACTATTTAATGTTGGAATGGGAGTAAATGACAGTGATGCAGTTAGAGTAAAAGAATGGCGTGAAAGATGCTTAAGAACAGAAAAACACAAAAAGTTTTTTCATTGTCAAAACTTGCGATTGACTAGCTTAGATGACCCTATTGATATTGTTGATGCTGTTAATGTAAATTACATTATAAGACTCTTAAGTGTAGTGTTATATGATGTTTATAATACGATAAAGCCCATAAAAGCTGATCAAAAACTACATTGGGTTAAGAAAAATGTTATAGAAAAATATTTTTTAAATATGAAAACTGGAAATTTAAGATTTGCTCAAGTTGATGTTGATAAAAAGGATACAATCCTACCAAAAGACTGGGTAAAAGTTTATTACCCATAAACAAAATACATGTTTATTATAAATAAACAATGTCAAAGAATAAGTGCATCATTCATTATAAAGAATTTATAAAATAAACAAGTATTGGCATTTCCTTTCACTATAAAAAACCATGTTGAAAGTTCAACGCATCAGTCATAATCGACACGTTATAAAGAGAGGAAGAGGAATAGCATCAACAGCACTTTCTCTTGTTACTAAGCCGGTTGGAGCTATAGTTAACAAAGCTATCGATTTATTACCTGTAGAACTACATTTACCAGGAGGTTATCAATATTGTGGTCCAGGAACAAAATTGAAAAAAAGACTTGCTAGAGGAGATCTTGGAATAAATAAACTTGATCAAGCCTGCAAACAACACGATATAGCATATTCAAAGTTTGCAGATACTAAAAATAGATCAATAGCGGATAGAGCACTTGCTGAAAAAGCTTGGCAAAGAGTAACATCCAGTGACGCTAGTATCGGTGAAAAAGCAGCAGCTTTAGCGGTATCAGCAGCAATGAAGGGTAAAACGATGTTTGGAGGTGGAAAGAAGAAAGGAGGTGGAAAAAGGAGAAGAAAACCTGCAAAGAAACGTGGAGGAAATATAAGAAGAAAACGACGATCCACCGCAGGTAAAAATAAAAAGAAACAAACAATATGGTCAATGATAAAAAAAGGAGGAGGATTATACCTAAGACCGTATCGTGTGTATTAAACAGAAAAAAACAATTACTAATTCCAAATAAAGAATTAACAGATAAAGAATTAATTACTTATGTTTCTTGTTTAAAAATTCCATTTTTTAGAGGAGTGTTTATGAAAGATGCATTACCTGTTAAAATATGGAAAAATGAAACCGGAATAGTAAATTTAGATAATAGTAAAGGATCAGGCACTCATTGGGTATGTTATAAGAAACTAGGATCAACTATTTACTACTTTGATAGTTTTGGTAATCTCCCACCACCAAAAGAACTACAATATTACTTTAAAACAGCTAAAAATGTACTATACAATTATAAAAGAGAGCAACCTGATGATACGGTAATCTGTGGACATTTATGTTTAGATTTTTTAACAAAAAGCGTTAGTCAACTTTAAGATGTCTTCCTATACAGTATCATTAACTGGAACTTCATCTACTTTGCGAAGTGTTCTTTTCCCTGCGTTACGTTTGGAAAAAGATAAATTATGGGAAGCCGCATTATTAGATATAACAACTTATAATTCTATTCCCAACGTTACTGAAAATGTTAATGACAAAATACATTATTACAAAACAAAAGATAAAAATACAAACAAATATTCAGATATACAAGTATTTAGTTTACCCACTGGAGCATATGAAATTGATGATATAAATGAAGCGATACAAAATCATATGGGAAAAGATAATATAACAATAAAAGGAAATAACAATACTATGAAAGCTGAAATTAAATCTAAATATTATATAGATTTTAGCAAAGAACATTCAATTGGTAGTTTATTAGGATTTCCTAAAACAACAAAAATTTTAGAACCTAATATTAACCATTCAGGTGCTAGAACTGTAACAATAATGAAAGTTAACAGTATAGATATTACATGTAATATTATACATGGTTCTTATAGAGATGGTGAAAATACTCATATATTGCACACATTCTATCCAACGGTCGCTCCGGGTTTTAAAATTGTGGAAAAGCCACAAAACTTGGTGTACCTACCGTTAAACACCAGTTTTATTTCAGACATTGTGGTGAACATACTAGATCAAGACGGAAATCATATTGATTTTAGAGACGAACCTATAACTATACGAATACATATAAAATCAACCGTATAACAATGGGGTTATCATTTAAAAAGAAAGAGCTGACTGGTAAACAAGTCAGTAGCACTTTAGCTATAGAAGGATTAAC
The DNA here is from genome assembly GCA_035578135.1 of Flexamia atlantica. Classification (NCBI taxonomy): domain Eukaryota; kingdom Metazoa; phylum Arthropoda; class Insecta; order Hemiptera; family Cicadellidae; genus Flexamia; species Flexamia atlantica. The sequence continues at coordinate 65,328,456 of JAQJVK010000003.1, read as the reverse complement.
AAGTGATAACATTCGTTTTCTAGAAGAAATTGGATTAAAACTTATTAATAATGGAAATATTGGATATAGCGCAGGGTCCGACATTCGACGAAACCTTATGGGAAAAGGAATATCATACGCACAACCCTTACGCTTCATCAAAATTAAATAATAATGATGAAATTAGAATTCCCATACAACAACAGGATATTTATACACTTCCATGTGAAAGTTATTTGTATATCGAAGGAAGAGTAACAAAAAGAGATGGAAGCACTGCAAGTACTGTTCCGTTCATAAATAACCCCATGGCATATTTGTTTGATGAAATAAGATATGAAATTTCCGGAGTTACAGTAGATTCAACAAAAAAGGTGGGAATTACAAGTACATTAAAAGGATTAGCATCTTTAACACCGAGTGAAAAAAATATGCTAGCCGCCGCAGGATGGGTAGCACCCGATTCCAGTACAATCACTCCAAACACTTCAGGCAATTTTGACTTTTACATTCCTTTAAGATTACTTTTAGGCTTTGCCGAAGATTACCGAAAAATAATAATAAACGTAAAACAAGAATTAGTTTTGTTAAGATCATCAAACGACAAAGATATTATTCAAGCAACTGATGGAACAACGGAAGCTACTTTAGAATGGAAAATGCAATTAGACAAAATTGTTTGGAGAGTACCGCATGTACGGTTAAACGATCAGAATAGAATTTCATTATTAAGAACTTTAAAATCAGATCGTGATATCGTAATACCATTTAGAAGTTGGGAGTTTCATGAATATCCGGTTTTACCGGAAACACAACGTCATACATGGACTGTAAAAACTTCTACTCATTTGGAAAAGGCAAGATATGTAATATTTGGATTACAAACAAAAAGAAGAAACGAAATAACTAAACATGCTGGTGAATTTGATCATTGCAAACTTACAAATTTTAAGGTGTTTCTAAACTCTCAATTCTTTCCATACGACAACTTCAACATAAACTTTACAAAAGACAGGTTTAGCGTTTTGTACGATATGTACGCAAGATTCCAAAATTCATATTATGGAAAAACAAACACACCTTTATTAACGCCAAACCAATTTAAATCTAACTATCCGATTGTTGTAGTTGATTGTTCAAAACAAAACGAATCTGTAAAATCTTCCAGTGTAGATATAAAAATAGAAATGGAATTTGAACAAAATGTACCCAAAGATACATCTGCTTATTGTTTAATTTTACATGATAAAATTGTTACATATACACCTTTAACAGGAATTGTAAAAGCAGTTTTGTAAAATGAAAAGGAAAAAAATACCCCCACCACTCGGTTATAAAAGCAGGAGCGGGAACGAAAATTGTTTAGTTTACTGTCTACAGTTGTATGGGTAACATCGTCTACAGCATTATAAACAAAATGAGTTCTTTATCAGTTGTACAAGACGTTTCCGAAACAGCACCTTTATTGGAAAATGATGATAAACATTTTGAAGAAAATATTGTAAAGGAAATTGATGACTTTTTAAAGTTTGGAAAACAAAATAAAAAGTTGGAAAATAATAAAACAAACGTAAGAAAGAAAAGAAAACTTGAAGAAAATATTCCACCAAACATTTTAACTGAAGTTTTCCTTCGCATCTTTTATCCTATTTCATCTTGCATGAGTAAAAGTGTGTCGATAGGATTGGTAAAATCATTAGACTACTCTCCCGCAGTAATACTAAGCCATGGAACAAAGATGGTTTTATTTTCAGAAAATGCTTGGGATTCCTTTTTAAAACATCTACATCTTATTGAATGTTATTTAGCCAACAGTTTCTTTGGAAGAAAAACTAACATTCGACTTTTGGATTGTGACAATGAAATTGACATTATTAAACATCGTGGTCAACAACAAGTAAGAATTAGAGACTCGACACAATTTGAAAATAAAATTCTTCTAACACGTGAAGAATTTTACATTTTAAACTATGCAACATCACCTATTACCAGGTATATGAAACAATTAGTATTTTCAAGCTCTGTTATTAAGGAATATCTGGTAGATGCATGCGAAAAACAACCAGAAAGCACTTTACAATACGGACCAATAGATACATCCATCTTTAATAGAATACCTCACGAAGTGGAAATGTGGAGGCAGTTAAGAAACTTTGAACCTTTTACTGAAGTTGCAACGGAGGCTACAGAAGAAGAAACCAACAACAACAACAACAACAGTACAGAAGAAGAAACCAACAACAACAATAATACAGAAGAAGAAACTTTGCTAGGTTAAAACTACAATGTAATTTAACAAAAGAATAAACCGTGGGGTAGGCCTACTGGGGATGGTGCCCACGTTAAACATACACCAACGCGCCTACAACTGTACGGCCTGGTTTATATATATCTAACCTACCGTGGTGTGGAAAACAGTTGATCAGCAGACACCGTGATGAGCAGACAGGATGAAGAAATGGCAGCAAAACCTTGTGTAATTGAATTTCAAGCATTTCGCGGAAACGATGATAGATTTATCATAAAAGAATTGGTAATTTTGGATTACCACCGTGATTTTGCTACCACAAGTAGCATACCCGTTTTTATTTGAAGCACCGTGTTCTGTCCATGAACTAAAGTCAAAAGCTAAAATAACAAACAGATGGCTAACAAATAATTTTCATCATATCCATTGGTATGAAGGTTTCCTACCGTACAACAATGTACACAAAATTATGTTTCATTTTTGCAAACAATTTACACACATATATACCAGAGGATTGGAAAAAAAGAATTGGATACAACAGTACACAAACAAAGAAGTTTTAAACATAAAAGTGGACAAAACATTTCACTTTGATGCTAGAAATATTTGTGTTTCTACAATAAATCCGAAACACAACCAATCTCAATGCGCATTACAAAACGCGTATCACTTGGCTGCTTACTTACAACAACAAACGGAAGAATGTAGTGGGGGTTCCGAAGGTTATATAAACGAAGAGGCAACACACCCCGAGTATCAGTCTAACTCCATACTCCGAACAGACAACATCTCCTGTGAAGGATGGCATCACAACAGTTTCTCCAATGTTTAGTTGAACAATTCAACTTGCATTCAAAATCAAATACTCTAATTATCAAGAAATGTTCAGAATTAAAAGAACAGAAACATTATATTGTTCATGAAATGAAGAAAATTGATACAACGCATGGAGACGCAGTCGTCGCATCTTTATCCGATGCACCATATACACCGGGTGATGAACCAAAGTTTCAAGTATATCTTCCAAAACGATTCGTCCAGTTGCTGCAAAATGAAGATCTGCGGGAAATTCAACCAGGATCATTATATTTGGTGTCACACGGAATGAGCGGAAACAACTCTACGGAACTAACTCTGCACATCGCACAAAAATAACATTGTAAAAAAAATGTTTTAAATAAAAAGATAAAAAACAACAACATATCAGTATATGTTTTTATATACTGATATGTTGTATTTTTTTAAAACCTCAAACGGATGACCTTGAACTTTTAATCGATAGTATTATTCGATTATTTTATTCGATAGTATTATTCGATTATTTTATTCGATAGTTTTATTCGAATACTTTACATAAATACGAAACTTTAACGTTGAGAGGCTCAGTTCTGTTTAAGACAAGCTACAACCAACATGTCATCCAAAAGAAATAATCTAACACTTATAACTTATTGTTGCAAAGAAAAATGTTTTAGAATACCTGAAGATCAAGTTGACGGACAAGCTTGTACAAAATGTAATTCTTTCTGCTATTGTAAATGTAGTTGCAAAACATATCAAAAGAACCGGTTGGATAAACTAGAAGAATTACAACATCGACTCGGTCTATTGTGGCAACGATTAAATTCAAAGTGATTAAACAAACACCTGCCATTACCCCCACCACTACCCCCACTACCATCGGAGGTACCTGCAGCACCGGCTTTGCAATAGTCATTCCTGCTACACCTCTCGTCGAGTAAACAACTCTAGTCATGTCTCTCAACATTCGCGGGATTCACTACAACACTATCAATCTTACAACCTACAAGGATTTGGAAATTTTTAGTGAAGAACTAAAACAACTTATAACCACTGGGTTTGGTTTATCTTTAGAACTTTATGCAACAAACAATCAAAACGAAAAAAATGTGTTTTTGCCAACTTACAACAACAAGAAGAATGAAAATAAACAAGAACTTTCAGCACCGACAACAACTTACTTTTCAAATTTGGGAGCAAACTTTACTAACTTGTAAAATAATACTTTTGTAAAAAAACAAATAAATAAAAAAAAGAAAATATCTTGCATTTTCGGATCTTCCGAAAATGCAAGATCTTTTTTAAAAACATCCCCAAAAGACCTTGACACACTTCCGGCCATTTAAAATTTAAATACCCAGCACAGCAGGGCATTTAAACTTTAAATACCCACCCATACACGTCACAGCTACGTCACAGCTGATGACGTCACTTCCGGTCACGTGACCGGAAGTAGCTGTCAAAAAATTGACTGCCTGTCAAAGTTTGATTGGGCCAGAAACGCCACATCGCCACTACTCACACTACCTCTATAGGGTCGTAAAAACCAATTAAAAATTAAAGTTATGGAATATGAAGAATGTATTTTCTTATTCAATAAATAATTTTATCCGGCAAGACGTAAGAACCAGATGACTTTTACACAATTAACCTTAGAAGTTTTTAGTGTATAGCAGCCAATAGTAAATAAAAGGGGTTTGTATGGGAGATGATGATATTATAAATATAGAGTTTTATAGATCGGTCATTTTGGAAAACGATAAAATAAATAGTATATATTCCGCTGTTTAGTTTCAATACACAAACTTAAGCCTAGGCGTGTAGGCTTCACACTAGTATTCCTTTACTGTGCTAAACGGGCAAATCATGTCCCCAGGGAAATTATAAACGGAATACCTCCAGCTTTGGTACTAAATCGATCAAGCCACGTCAGACTCCAACAGAAATAGAACTAGCTGATTAGTTTCTGCATTAAACAAAAATCTAGGAGAATTGATTTGGTTAACAATCGTTTTATAAGCACAATTAAATTATATATTGGAAAAATCTTTTTTTACTTATATAAAAATTAATTAAACACTGTATTGTTGTATTGGTGTATGGTGTTTGTTTTAAGAAACAATAAATCACTTTTTTAATGATTTTTTTCAAATTTTTTGCAATTTATTTCAATAATACGAATTATCTAGCAGTAAAAATTAAAGCAAGTTTTTATAAATTTTATAGCTGTATAATAATATATTTTTGACCTATGAATATAAGGAGACCTATATTCGTTTACTAATCCAATTGATGAAAATGAAAATTTTTATGAGAGTAGGGACCTGTAAATATTATATGTTTATATTATGATATTTTACCTTACAAGCGGCTAAGTATAATTAGTTGAGTGGCATGTTTAACATACCACAATCTAAATTAGTAAATGCATAAGAAAATTAAATTATTCTGCCCGTTGAAAAATTTCTACCAGGATATTCGCTTTTGTCGGTAATCCTTTTACGGGCTTTTAGAGGGTTCACGAAGTAAATCACATTTGAAATTATTCAATATCTAGAGAAATCCGATTACTGGCTAAAAACTGTCCTTTGAGCATGTGAAAGCTTTGAGAAGACCTATATTCAACTTTAAAGACCATATTCGATTGCAAAAAAAGTAGGATACCTTACGTTATGAAATATTGTTATTAAAGTAATAAAAACATCTTTACTTTATCTTTATCAAGATTATTTTTTATCTGATCACTTAAATTAATTTAATTAGTGGGAATACGTATTAAAGTGTTATTGTCCAACAGTTTGTAGGCCTAAAATTAATGAAAATCATTTTATTGATATGAGGCTATTAAAAAAGTGGTGCGGGAACAAATATGAGACCCAGTACGTACCCTTTGGTTATTTCGCTTTTTTGGCAATAATGTAGAGAGAATATGAATAGTTTATTCCTGATTAAGTTACACGACATTTTGTTATGACCTGTTTGTTATTGATTCACTCCCTCTACATAACTGACTCTTATTATATAAGTTAGTGCATTTTTTATTAGTCGTGTAATAACATCATTTTTTTATTATGTCTTGAATTGATATATTTCCACATAAAATTATTGACAAAGAACATAAGAGTGATCAATTCTGTTAGGTGATTTTACCATTTCCAACTCGCGTGATATAAAACATTTCATTACATCACGCAAAATTAAATCATATTTTTAATTAATTTATTCCAGCTTCTCGAAAATGTAATCACAAACCAATGTTAATTTAAAATATAAAACGTTGAATGGTAAAATAATAACTCTAAGAGTTTAGGTACATTCTTATATTATCAATGATTTTATAGATAATAATCTAAGTATTAGAATTACTATTACATTCATTCCATAGAAAAAAACTAGCATCTTTATAAAAAAACCTTTTAAACCAATAGTAATGGTTTCATTATTTCATTAGAAAAGAAAAAACAAATAAACAGTTCCCTCAAGCACAGAAACAAAGAAACACTAAAAGTCTGTTTCACTTGGTTTTATTATTTATTGCCTTGAGGCAATTACGAAACATTTATGAGCAGACATAAAAGATAAGACAAACAGACACAAATAAGTCTTGACGCACTCTTTACAGCTTACTTTGTTTTGTACGTTTACGTAGGATGTAAATCAACATCCAGGCATGTTGATTCAAATTAATTCAGACGAATTAATTCAGGTGGTGAGGCCTAATGCAGCAGCTTCAAACACCATTCAATTACTCGATCTTAAATTTTTATCATCATTAAGGAAAAACATTTTAAAGTTTGTTTTTTTTGTTTATTTGTTGTGAGATTTATTTACAAGTAATATTTTTAAATTTAACGGCATGCTTAGTATTATATCACTTGCTATAACAGATATAATGGAAGGACACCACTTGTTTTGTATGTTTTATTGATAATACAAATATCAATAACGTATACTTCTTTGGATTTAATAGTTTAAGGTTTAAAAAGTGACGGTTGAATGTTAATTATTATCATAAAACATATTAAATACAAAATGTTATTTTTCAACTTGTTATAATATCAGGTAAAGTGAAACTCTTTTATACGTTTGATAGGAAATTGTCTGTTAACTTAAAAGAAATGTTAAGCAGGACAAAATATTTGACAGTCAAAATTTTGACTGTCAAAATATTTGACAGTGACTGGTATAGCAAAACATGGTCAGTCGTTGTTATAATTTAATTATACAACGTTGCTATAATTTTATCACCACTATACTTTTATTACTACCTTCTCTGACTTGCACACATTATCAAGCTTATCTGCAATAAAAATGTTGTATCCGAAGGTAAACATATTAAAAACACTGGGAAATTTTAAAGTCAAAATGAAACGACCACTAAATCTACCCACTATATTAAAAATAATTGATACTGGTGCATTATTTCTTGTCAGTCTAGTTCACTTGACCATCAAAGAAGTTTTATAGTTTTAAATTGCCTTCAACAAAAATGTCAAAGAGTATGTATGCAGAAATTTCCTAATTTTGCAGTTTAAGTGGTTAAGCCAATCGTGATATCAAATGTCCTACCTAAGGACTCTTGGTAATGGCTAAGATAAGGACGGTTTGTTTATATTGCCTGATTGGACTTCATATACAGTTCAGTTCAGTTCAGTTTTTTAAAAAGAGGGTGGCGGCCTCTTTATTAAAGTAATAAAAATACTTCTTTATTACAAAAATATCTCTTTATTAAAGTAATAAATTTACAAATGTTAGGATTGGACTTAGATTATTATTTCATATATGTTTAAAATCCTAATAATCTAAATCAAGTAAGTTAGAGCAAACAAAACTAAATTAGCCATTTTAGGCCTAATAAACATTATGAAAACTGTGTTGATGAAAAGCTTTTTTTTCGTAAAGAAATAAATAAGTACTGAACTGCGGAGATATTATCTTTTTAAATTAACCTTTAAAAGTTACTATGGGTCTTCATTGATTTTTTATTGGCGAACAACGTCGCAAATTAAGTGTAACCGAATTGTATTTTTTCCGAGATATCGCCAGATTAAAGGATTGTTTTAATTGCGATTCTAAATCCAAATGCAGCTGTTGCGGGAAATGAAATAAGGAAACTAATCCTTCAAAAATGAATATTTAAAATTTAATTTGGTATACTTTAGTATTCATGAATCCGTTTTATCATTTGCCCGTTGCTTACTCGCTCACTCGTCAGCCTGCGGTAGAGGAAAAGCTATCATAGCTCCACTGAAAAAGCTATTATAGAAAAAGGTAGAAGAATTATTTTTTTATTTAAGTGGTTCTATTTGTATATATTTTTTCTCTAAGAGTAAAAAATGCATAATGATTATATCAGTTTCATTCATAGCAGGCTGGAATTAAATTTACCCTATTCAATATTTAAGAGATAAAAGAGTAAAAATATGATACAATTCATACTTAAGTTATTCTGAATTTATTCCTTAATATTATTTATATCAAGGCCATCAAGTTCACTATGTTTTACCTAAATGTATTTGGTTTTTGTACAAAGATCCTTAAAGCAAAGTAACTTGATCTTAGCTTACATTTGATTGGTTAATGTTTCAATTACAAAGAGTTAAATATTTTTTTAGGAAACTTTAGGTCAATAAATAAAAAAATTTATTCGGACATAAATTGTTTTACCAACATTAGATTAATTATACCCCATACAGTTTATGGGGCCGTCCATTAATGTCGTAAAGCTGAAATTAAACTTTTCAGACTCTCTCCCCTATTGCAACGGCTTGTAAAGACAGTATTAACCTTCCTAAAAATATGCAATACCATTCCATCAACTCTTTTCCAAAAAAAAAACAGATAATTTTACTTCTTTAGGTGGTTTAAAAGTTTTCAGTATTTTAAGGAATTAATTAAGGATTGTTATTTCCGTAACACTGGGTGAAAACTTTCCCTCCTTTGTGTCGGTGCAGCACACTGTTGAAACCTAACCACCCCTCGGGGTAATAGTTTGTTTATTGTCGGTCCCTATTATTATTGTTTGTCTTCAAAGCAGTTACTACTTACTCCGTCATCAAATTTTTGTTTAGGTTACTGAATCGCTAACTGCAGAAAGATAACACGTCCAGTGATCCTAAGGTTTCGTCTGCCAGACTATCTACCCAGTTTTTTAAGCCATGTTACCTGTTTGCGGTAAAAGGTATATTTCAGCTATTGCTTTGAACGATTCTGGATGTTGCTCACTGGCATCGCTTTGACTTATCATCTCTGCGGTTCGGCTCAGAAAATAAACTTAAATCAGCGGGGTAAAAGAATTATTAAGTTGCATAACTGTTTTAGATGGGTTGGAGGTTTTTGTTGTATAGGCGTTTGTATATATATATTGTTTAAGGGCCAGTTTTCAGAGGGTTTACGATCCATGTCCTCCAACAATAGAAAAGGTAATCCTTTGACTAGACCTCCGCAGTTCTATTGTTCCAAGATCTGTACAAGTCCCTGTACGATTCGTGCAGTTCGGCGTTGCGGTAGTCTTCCGTATTTTTTTCCTTCGTAATGTTATATTTTTACACGATGTACCTTATATTTGTTAGGTTAACTTGCTGCAACGAGAATACTTGTTGCATATTTTATCAACACATTTCCTAAGGTGGGTAAATTATTAAATGTTTAGTAGACAGTGTTTCAATCAGTATTATTATTCCCATAATGCAGTTGTAAATCGCAATTCTGTATTAGTAAAATATATTATTTTAGTACTTTTTCTTTGAAATGATCCACTTTCCAATCTTCTCATGGACAATACTCTACGTTACACAGTTGCTATAGTGAGAAATATTTGTTTATTTCGAAAAAAAATTGCAAACATTAATTTTGCATAATAAACATTAATTCTGACTTTTTGCAAGTGATAGACACATAACGATATCAGATTATTTCACAGTAGTATAATACAAAATTTAATTTTAAATAAGGTTAAAACGTTTAAGAGGTGAATGTCACGGATTGCATTAAAATTATGACTTATTCTTCAAATCCGATTTAAAGGAACCACAATAAATTTCAGTATATTGTTTCATCATAAGTTTTGAAACTCGAGTAAGGAAGAGGAAACCCTAAAAGTTTCAACCTGAACATTTTCTTATAAGTTATGAAAGAAAATGAAAGTCATAATATTTCTAGCAGAACGTGAATAGAATTAAGAATGTTCCGCAGTTCCAAATATGTTTTGTTCTTCTTTGACTCCAGAATATGGAACTTCAAACTTAAATGAAAAAAGGCTATAAAACTTATTATTTTTTAAACTGTTAATATTTTAACCATTTCATGTCTATGTTAACCGAAATAAAGAACTGGACACGGGACAAACATCTTCATAGTTTAATTCTACATTATCCTTCCCTTTCAAGTAAGTCATAACAAGGTAAATATTTGGGCAGGTACTTTTAAAATAATTTATTTATAAAGTGTGAGTTAGTAATGTTTTAAAATAAATGTTAAGTAATTTGTTGTGGAATTTTCCTTCACAAGCTATTCAACTTGTATGTAAAACGGTGTCATAGAAAAAAACATTTTTACCCACTATGTCATTGCATTTCCATCCCATTACTAATTATGACCAATATCTAATTATACTATATAATGTCATTATAGTCTTATACACAATTGTTTTATAAGCTATAATACGAATTGACTGAATATAGGCTGTGCGGATATCGCTATGAGACACCGCAAATGTATTGTTTAAGCAATTTTATTGATAACGATATTTTAATCAGGTGTCAGCGTAAAGGTTAAGTAAGGCCTATCACTCGGCCTAAGGCCTAAACTTTGAGACTAAATCAGTCACCGAAGCGGTTTTGTTTTGGATCACTGAAACGTTCTATTTTTTCGTCCTTTTCGTGAGTTATTTTTTACTGTTTATGCGCAACAATAAAGAACAGTTGTATTCAGTATCGCATGTTTGTCTATTCATTAAGCCGATTTTGTGGACACGACTATAGATTTTTTGACAATAACAAAACTTACCTAATCAAGGAGTTTTATACTTAGTTGCATTTATCAAAGTGAACGTCTGAATGTTTTAATAATTTATTATAAGCCTTTTGTATTATTTAAAATTTTAAATTATTTTATGTTTTATGTGCATATATACATATAGGACTTCCAAATTATTTACATTAAATTGGCAAAGAATAATTTTTAAATCAGAAGATAGACTATACGACATGAGAGTAATAGATCTTTGATTAATTGTAGTGATTTATAAATAAATCTTCATTGTCACTTTGTATGGACCATAGATTTTATAGTGAGAAAAACCTGGTGTATATAGTAGGTAATACACCTAAATTGATATAAACAGGGCGATGAATAATAATTAATTGTGGAGTCTGAGTTCTGGTAATAAATTATTTAGTTAAGATTTATTTACAATTAATATTCTCTACGATTACAAAATCTCTAAATACACCAGGAAGAAAAAAAATGTTAAAACAATGATATATTATCATGAAATTCAACTGTATTGCCGATATCTTGACTATAATCTAATTTTATTTAACGAATTCAGAGAAAATGAGGCCGATAATATAATGAAGATATTCATCAAAAACCATCCAAAACTTACGTCCATAAAGGAGTTTGAAGAAAGCAGCAAACAAATTTCCTGACCCTTACATTTTGAATAAACCATGATAAAATGGAATTAGAAATCTATAGAAAACCTAACCAGACGAGCACAACAATAAAATTAAATCCTTACATAAAACTAAGTCCTTATATATATATTTTTTAAATCTTAAAATCTTATATTCCACGGTAACAATAATATACCAGGGCAATATTATACCAGGCCTACACGATTCTATTGTCCGAATAAAACAGAAGAAAATATTTAAAACCATTAAACATTGTTGTCAGAGAAAACGAGCCTCCAAGTTATATGATTGATGGTATCGGAATGAAGGTATAAAGAAGACGAAGAACCAAGAAAATCCTCGTGGAAACATGCAATATACAGGCAAACCTTTATTATGTCTGTCGATAGTTTTAAGAACATTGCATCGGCTTAGAAACGTAATAAACAGAATGACCGAATTTCACAAAACACTTAAAAATGGCCCTTCAGTCGGGGAAATTAAAGGATCTCTCAATATCCTTAATGATTGCAGGGAAGAGAATATTAAGAATGCATGGGAAGAATTATTTATTTTTAAAGAAAGAGACAAATTAATGAACGAACAAGTCAACCTGGACTCGAGCGGAACATATAGATATATTTTCAATAAGACGTCTTCTGACCAATAGGATATAAGGAAGGGTGCTATATTGATTCCGCCAGTGTCTCATAGGGCATGATGGTGATTGGGGTGACCAATCAAAATCGATCGCCACTCTGATTTTTTTATATTTAATGACTGTTTGTATGTGAGTGCAACTTATGAGTAAAAATATAACATATATATCAAGCATCGGAAGATGCATTTTATATATATCCAAAAAAATTATACATAGCCTACCCTGAAGTAGCCAACTCTACATCAATAACTACTATTTTAAAATTTATTCATCCTATTTCTTTTATCAATCACATTAACATTCGAACGACTTACTTTTTCGTAAACGTTTTTATGTAGTTAATACCTTCTAGAACCTTTTCCAGGATTAAATATTTGTGCTTTTTTAACCTTATATATATTTGAGGTTCATTACTCTTTACTTCAAATATTCTTATTTTTCGTATATTAATTGCTTTAGGTTTTAATTCTTAGCGCACTTGTCTCAACTGCGTTAAGAAAATTAGCAATAAATATTATTAGGGATAAAGCTAATTAATATCATGAATAATAGACTTCTTCTTTTTTTGAATTATTGGCATTGTGTTTTTACATAAAAATATTCTGTCATGCTCAGTAATTTAGTAATTTTAATTGACAATAGTAATCAAAATGGTATGCCTTAATTAGGATTCGGTGAACTCCTTTCCCACAAATGAGGTTCCTTGGGTAATTATGATCCAAAACTTTTAAAGTAGCAGTCTTATCGTGATCAGAATACTTGGAAAATCTAGATCATTCATAAAGTCTGCACGAAACCCTTAATGGAGACGTTATATCAGTAAATATAATATAAATCAGATTAAAATTCCAAATCGAAACGGTAAATAATACCCGCCGTTTTTGATACAGTACTGGTCACTGAGATTCCTCTCATAGACCATATTATTGTACAGATAAATGTACAATAAATTAAATTGTATTTTTGAAATGTTTGCTGCTTATTTTTAAGAGCATATTTTGCAATGCTGCTATTTAAAACTCATAACATGGCATTTAATAATTTTTACCAAGTACAAAATTGGATTTTTGTGAATACATTTTTATGGATATTTAAATAGTGCCTAAAGTTGAGTAAATAATTTGATCTATTTAGGTAATACATGCGTTTTTGATTAGTGGCCAAGTACATCAGTACACAAATAGAAATTATAACTAGACTTTCTAAATTGAAACCCTAATATTAAGTGAGCTATTATTGACTTTTAACTCATATTTTTAGCTATTTTTACTATTATTTTAAAGCAAATAAGGGTCTACGCTTTAAGTGCCGTTTTAAAAATTATAAAACTTACATAATTTATTATTTATGATATAGTATATCTTTAATTGTTACCTTTTGTTTTTGTTATAAAACTCGGGAAGCATTTCTCATGTAAATGAGATAAGAAATGGAAAGAAAGATAAATCAAAGCGGTAGAAGTTGAAATGTCAAACAATTGTTTAGTGTGGTTGTGACTTTCAAAAAGAAAGTTACTTGCGTTCCGTTAGAATTTTAACTAAGCCAGAAAACTTCGGAATGTAAAAACTATTTTGAAATTTCAAGAATTTCAGATGGGTCTAACATTATCTTTATCTTTCTATACTTTCCTTTAAAGTATTACTGCGAAACATATTTTGTACACTGAGTAAGATATAGTCATCGATAGTCCAGTTGCAGAGAGCTCCATCGTAATGAGAATTTCTTATCGTCAAAATCAAAAGCTTTTCTCGCCTATCACCAGTAGCAGTAAATTAATGCATAAACGTTAGACTTCTATGGTCAATATTTGTATCATATAAAGTTGAGTGCAAGCTGATGGGACAGACCGGATAAGGAGTTAAGGAATTAATCTTTTCCATCAACGACTGACCCAGTTTATTGACTGAAATGCAAGGTCGATACGGTTATCACTCCAACGGTCTCCGGTTCGAACCCTGACTAAAGTCGAAACTGGGTCGTGATTCAAATTTAGAATCAGAGTTCATATCGACCACTTGGGAATCAGTAAGATGAAAGAGTAGTCTTGCAGCTACTTGTATTGGAAAAATATGGATGCTGATATTGAGGTGATAGCTAAATTAGGTACAAAGGTTATTCAAAAGAAGAAAGAATTATCTTCCTTTTAGCGAATTTCCCCCTATAGGGAAGTAGCTATTACCGTAGGCGGCACGGTGAGACTTAAGCGCGGGACCACCGTAACTTTTCATTTTGAGGTCCCTAGACCCCAAAAACACCGTTCGTTCATTTTCATATATATGTATATATATATATATATATATATATATATACCTGTCCGTAGGCGCGATAACTTTTGTAAAAAAGGTCCGATCTTGATGAAATTTGGAACAAACGTGAAAAGCGTCATTCATGACTTCGAGTTCGAAAACCAGCAAGATTGGTTTACTCTAAGAAGGTTTTTTCACAAAATAAAATTTATTTTCAAGATTTAACACCTTTTTATTAATTTTATTTAAATTTAATTGTTAAAATTGAATTCAGCTTAAAAAAACAAACAATTTAGCATTTTGAATTATTATTCTACGTCAATCCGTTGCTTAGAAATTGGATAGTATTGGATGTGCTAAACACAGTACGTTGTCCAATATTATTTTTAATTTTCCCTCCAAAAGTATAGCTTCCCTGATTTAAGAGATTTTAAAAATACAATTCTGAACATATGATTACATTTTCAGGTGATGAATATTCCATTTGTGTTTATTTTGAATAGTTCATTGATCAAGATTTTGCAGAATGTACATACTATATTAAAAATTCAGTTAATTTAAAAGTAAATGAAAAGAATAGGTGTAGATATAATATTATTATATAGTTTAAAACCAGCTACAAAAAATGATAACAAGATTTTGCTTAGAAATACTATGAATAAATTTTAAAAAATATTGGCAATTCACATGAACTTGAACTGTATAAATGTAACCTGAGCTTTGGATGTTGCATTTTGCCTTGATACTATACTTGACTTGCAGTGGCCCAGTCCAGTTAAATATAAGGAAAAAATGCCGGCTAGCTGTAAATGGCACAGATAACCCCATCCCTGCTGTTCTGTTAAACATCTTGGGATTTTCTTTACAAACATATAACAATTAATATTCTTTTTTTATTAAAAATAATATTTTGGTGAAAATGAACCTCAATTACACAATCAACTCTCACCAAATCGGTTCTTGAATTATTTTAAGATCGGTTTAGGTTTATAGAGTAGAGGTATTAGAAGGAAGGAAAGTTAGTACACAACAGTCAATTCTCCCAGAGTAAACAGATAAACAAGTCGAATGGTGCGCGATTTGACTGTTCTCAACAATTGGGAATCAGTTCGTCCTAACTCAGGAGCGGCCTGGCGTAGAAGTAGAACATGGGACTTCGGCTCCCAAGATCCGTGTTAAAAACCCGCCAATCACCAATGGCAATTTGCTATGTGATAATGCCGCAACCTCGAGGGTGCATAGCTATTTAAGCTGCAGTGCATGTCCATGAAAACTTCGAAGCCTGGCTCTCGTCTAGAAAAAAAATCTTGACAACTCAAATTGACTAGAGAGCTGAGTGGACAAACTGTTCACTGCTCACCTCATAGCCTGAAGGTTGCTGGTTCAAGCGTATGATGTAGTTGGGCTCGAGAAACTAGCGGATCTCGCGGTTTGGCTGCAGAACTAAGACCACACAAAATATTTTGATTGAATTGTATTAACTGGTTTGTTTTGTAATCGTCCTAAGCGCTAGTAACGAGCGCACTGAATCGCACCGAGCCCTAGTAATCGGCCAAACTAGGTGAGGCTTATACATCCATTTCCCTCAGGTAATAATTTTTATCAAATAGGAATCTAAATTACTTTAATGAAAACTATTTAATTTAAATTCGTTTAATGTAATCCTAAATTATCATCCGATTATACATTATCTCAGAAACTTAACAACCCTAAAATTACCTCTATCACACAAGATCAGTTTATAGGCTAAATCAAATTAAATTTGTATTAGGCCCTACCTTCACATGTCAAAGTTTACCCAATGGACCTCTTCAATTCGATATCCGAGCGTACAGGTTACAATGTCTCGGTGAATCATTAGGTTTAGGCAAGGCCTCACTAAAAGAACAGGCCTTGCTGAAGGACACACTACAAACATAGGCCATGCTGCATGATTTATTACGTCAAACAAGTAGGCGGTCTGAAAGTCTGGCTCAGGACTCACAGCTGTGCTGATCATCAATTCCTTTGAAATCAAAACAAGAAAATGTAAACAAACAAGTAATTTTGACATTTAGTGATGAAATGTAAACAGAAAAAACGTAAACAAACAAGGGATATTTGACATTTAGCAATAAAATGTAAACATAAGATGTTAGTTCCCTGCCTACTTGTGTGACGTGGTGCAGCGCTGGGATCGCTGCAGCATGGCCTGTATTTTTAGTGGGGCCTTGGATCGCTATAGCATGGCCTGTCTTTTCAGTGGGGTCTTGCCTTGCTTCAGAATTCTTGATGTCAAAACAGGAGGCCAGCTGAGAGTCTTGCTCAGAAATCACAGCTGTGCAACTCATCAGTTTCTCTCAAAACAAAACATGAAAATTTAAATAAACAAATAGTATTTGACAGTCAGTGATAAAATGTATACAAAGGAAGTACATTAATTAAACAAGGAATATTAATTTAACATTTAGTAATATGAATAAACATAGGTTGTTATTTCCCAGCGTACGGTACTGATGTGAGATGTCGCAGCGCTGGGACTGCTGTAGCATGGACTGTTTTTTAGTGCAGCCTTGGGCTATATCACTATTCTGTATCTATAGGCCTAAAGGTTAACTCAAATATTTCAATTAAGTTATCGGTAGACTATCTAGATATAGAACTATGATCTTGAATTTAGCACGAATCACCTCTGTTTGACGAATTAATTCAAGAATGTCCTAAATGACTTGAGCTGTTTTAGTTTTAATCAAACTAAATGCAACTCGGAGAAAAATTGTAGTCTCCATGATTTTAGCGAATTTCCCCTATAGGGAAGTACCTATTACTGTTGGCGGCACGGTGCCAAGCCGGAGACCATGTTATTTTTTCATTTTGAGGTCCCTAGACCCCATAAACACCGTTCGTTCATTTTCATATATATGTATATATATATATATATATACCTGTCCGTAGGCGCGATAACTTAAGTAAAAAAGGCCCGATCGCGATGAAATTTGGAACAAACGTGTAAAGAGACATTCATGACTTTGAGTTCGAAAACCAGCACGATAGGTTTATTATAAAAAGGTTTTTTTTGGAACATTGATTTCTGAAAAGTACCCCTCTTCCCCCTCGCCTTACAAACAGCTAAATCAGCCATAGATAGCCAGATGTAATGCAAAAACTGTACCTCAAAATTATTTTTAACATTGACTTTAATACTAAAAGGAGACTGCTCATTCATACAGATGTTTTAGAACCAGAAACTGAGCACTCATGAAATTAGTTTGGCACTCGTCACCAGAGATTTCGCCAGGAGTGTGATTTCACGCTAAAGATTTTTATTCCTGAAATGGACCATTTTTTGCTTTTATCAGGCTAAAATATGGTACAGGGTTACAAAAGGGATTATATTTTTAACTACTTCCCTGCGGTAAAATTATACCCTGATCTTTATTCCAGTGCGTCAAGAGTAACAGATTACATGTGGCAAAGCCAACATTTCCCGTGCGATATATCAGCTGAGGGTGAAGCTCTTGCACTCTAGTTACCATCACAGAAACTAAGACGACCTTGTTATCATTCTGCAGATCAGGATTCGTTTCTGAAGTGACCCAACGAAGAAATAAAAAAAAACTAATAACCATATTTGATTGTACACGTTATAAAAATTTACAAATTCAATAGTAAATTATACTAGGAATGCTAATAACATATTTATATGACAAAAGGATTTAAAAAAATGTGTATATTTCGTGTTATGGAATAATAACAATAAAAAACTAAATTTAATGTTCCATAAATAACTATAGAGCAGCACGAGTAACTGGTTACTCATGTAGAGTTAAGAATAAGATTGTATTCTTTGAAAAATTATGAACTCGGGGATATAAAACTCATAGCGATCGCATTACAACTGGCCAAAATAAGCAAAACGCACCCGGGACTGATCGTTGATTACAGCCGCTGCACTCTGGGCAATGGCTGGCACGAGTAACCGGTTGTTTGTGACATAGGGAAGGAGTTAAAACATCGAAACTAGGAGTGAAAAAGAGAGAGGCCTAACAAAATTCTACAGCTACCAGAATGTGCTAATTTTTGTAACATATGATCAAATGTTTTGGATTGCAAATTTAACATTACCTGGTCTATCTATTTTTTTAAAAATATATTTATTCAATATTTAATTTACAATATGATATAAAAGTGTAGTTCTTGTAGCAGCGGTTAGATGAAAAACATTTTGTTTTCGAAGACAATTTTGTCTCAATCTGTTAAAAAGTTTTAAGTTTTTAAGTTAGAAATAAATACCGTAATCGAATTGAGCAAGGATGCATTTAAATATAAGTACTTGTGAGATTTACATTATTGGTAAACATTTCCTCATTGTGTAGTTATATTTAAATTGTTATAAATAAGCAATGAAGCCTAATTTATTAAAATTTAAAAATCTGATTTTTATCTATCACTTGATTTTAAGAAAAATTCACCAACTAAGTTTGGCCTACCTGTGGTGAATAACATCCATGTAATGTCTGAAAAGTAAAATTTAACTTGATAGGCCTAATTCAATACAATCAAGTGATACTAAGTTTATTGAACAAGTTCAGCCCGACGTGATGGTAAACATCAAAATTTTTGAACTGAATAAAAGTACGTTGCAATATAGGCCTACAGTAAGGCGAAACGAACTTAAGTCATAATTTTAATAAAATCTTTAAAATTTCTGTTGATTTTACCTTTTTTAATACTACCTAAAGTAGCTAATTTTAGAGAAACTCATAAATTTTGATAGTATATTACCGGAGGCACACGTTGTCCGTGGGCATACTGAAATCACCATGGGCCTACGTGCGGTGGTACACGCATGATTCGCTGATTGCGCGGCACATGGTGAAGTGGCAAACGATTCACTGTTAGTTATTGCAACCTCCGTACGAGTAAACCACTTACTGGGTCTTCTGACGAGCCCTTCCACCATTTTTGTCGTTATTACATCACCTTAATCTTCATCTTAATCATATTTATTTATTTTTTTTAAGTTTTTACAAGCGCCATCAGTGGCCTAGGTGTGTCTATACAACTCTAAAATACGAACACACCTAATAGCCTAATATAACCCAGCAAAGCTCCGAAAGCGCTGTGAAAATGCATTGAAGAATCAAATGGGAACAGTGCGTCACCATTGGTACTTGTCGGAGTTTTGGTAAGTTTGTAGTGTGCCACCGGTGGTGCACATCAGGGTCACGGCTTGACTTCTGTCAGACTGAAGATGTTAAGTTACTATTCTATTAGCCTAAACTTAATGTAAGATATCCTCAAAAACCTAAATATAAACCATTACTAATAACATATTTGAGTAGGTTTTTATTACAAAAATATAACAATTTACAAACCTTATTACTTTAGTTTGCTAATGGGACATGAAAAGATTTAAGAGATCTAGAAATCACCCACTTCAATCATAACCTCTATATGATTACATCTCATCTATTCATTTGATCAGGCTACATTTTTCTGGGTATACATATTTTAAATAACATTTACGTTAATCATTTAATTCAATTTTATTAGACTGTTTAAACAGTTTATCAGCATTGACTTACAAAAACTTAACCTACACATACAAACACAAACACAAGTATAAACTATAGAACAGCTGCTCAGCTGACATCAGACTTGATAAAGAAAAGACAGACATTAAGGGAAATGAAATGTAAATAATTAATTTGTTCACAGCCAAGGAAGTTATACAGTTTGGTGTTCATTTCACCAATGAATGCTGGTATAGCGTCAATTTGTATATTATACTGCAAAGTGTAATAGTTAATAGCTTAAGGATAGCTTAAAAATAGTACAATTAAATATCAAATTGTGTTTGAAATTTTGGAATATGGTGAATGAAAAATGACTTATAACGAATCAAAATCATTCTTTTAATAAGATTTACTGTAAAATTGTAAAATTAATGTTAAAATGTTAATAAAGTTTTGACATTATGCTTAGTTATATCATTAAATTTTTATGAAGAAGAAGTTTGCTTGCTGTGCCATTTTTGTAAATATTAATCATTTATTGGATGGGAGTTTTATTCTAGTGTGTTACCAAGACAAACTACTTGCATCAACTCTAAGAAATTTTTGTACATATATGACCGATAACCTTTTTACTGGTCCAACCAAGGCCACACTACAGAGAAAATACTACAGGCCAAATACAAATAAATACTGCACATACAAGACCGATAACCTTTGTTATGGTGCAACCTGCGTTCAAATTGTTCCATTGTTCCATTAGTATGGTCATCAAGCTCTCTGTCATAAGCTTAGAATTTTGTCCCAATGTTAAAATTCCTTAAGAAAAGTTTTATTTTTATTTTTATTTCATTAACATAACATTTTCAAAATACAAATAAAACCTGCACATATAGGACAAACAATCTTTATTTTGGTACAACCTGCATGTGAATCAGTCCAGTAGTATGGCCAGGCTCGCTGTCATAAACTTTAATAGTCTTCCCCCATGTTAAATCTCCATTAGAAAAAATTTATTTCTATTTATGACCCAATTAACATAAATACTTCCAAATACAAATTAAACCTGCACGTAAAGGACCGATAACCTTTGTTTTAGTAAAACCTATTTTTAAATCGGTCCATTAATATGGTCAGCAAGCTCGCTGTCATAAGCTTAAAATTTTGTTCCCTTAAAATCTCCTTAAGAAAAGTTTTTTTTAATATTTAATTAACATAAAATTTTCAAAATACATATAAAACGTGCACAACAATAACGCCAAGGACCAATAAATAACCTTTATCATACTGGACCGCTTTAAGTTATAAAGGATCAATAATCTTTATTTTCGTAAAACCTGCATGTGAATCAGTCCATTAGGATGGCCGGGCTCGCTGTCATAAACTTTAATAGTCTTCCCCCATGTTAAATCTCCATAAGAAAAAAATTTTTTCCATTTTTTACCCAATTGACATATACTTTCAAAATACAAATAAAACCCGCACATATAGGACTAATAACTTTTGTTTTGGTATACAACCTGCGTTTCAATCGGTCCAGTAGTATGGTCAGGCTCGCTGTCACAGACTTAACATTTCTTCCCCAATGTTAAATCTCCATCAGAAAAGTTTATTTTTTTGACCCAATTAGTATATATACTTTCAAAATACAAATAAAGACTGCACATATAAGACCAACAACCTTTGTTTTGGTACAACCCACATGTAAACCGGTCTAGTAACGGTCAGGGTCAGTGTCATTAGTTTTACAAAAGTTTTTTAATATGTGAGATTTGTTATATTAAACAAAAATATGTAAAATAAAAAAAATAATAATACCACACATAAATTCATCATTAAAATAAATTCCAATAAATAGGGCCTATGTGTCCATACAAATAATTAAAAAAAATTACATCTTTGGACGAATGGAAATTCGCTGAGTACGCAGGTCTGCTGCGACGGTTGTATTTTATTATTTAATTTGTTGGACTTTTCCTATCGCTTCTAGTGTTTAAACTACACTACGTTTCGAGAGGTATTGAAACTCCTCTCGTTTTCAAGTAAGTGACCCTACTTAAAGTTACATCAACCTACTTATGTTTATTTAACCTACTTTTTTTGGTTTTTTTTTGACATACAATTACATTCATCCAACATTCAACAGAAATCTCACTCACACAAAATTTCATACAAAACACATTAAACATACTTAATATAGAAAGAAAATTAAAACTAAAACATATTACATGATAAAGGGCACAGAAAATTAAAACAAAAACATATACCTTACTGCCGGCAATGCCTCCAAGCTGGCAATGGCACGACACGCACACACGTCCACTCACACTCACATGCGCAACTCGAATGAAGAGCGTCTGTGAGAGCAAGTGGAGGGGGAGCGGCCCTACCCCCACCACGGGCACAAGTTGACGTCAGCGGTCTAAGACCCGCCTCCATGGTAAATCTCGGGAACATGACTCAGGCATCGGCTGTGTGTTTCCTCCAGGCACCTATATGGGCACAAGTACAGCAATTCCAAAAAATATACAGCACGCCTCCTAGCTACAAGTGGGGAACAGGACGCACAACCCATAGCAAGAGTTTCCTCCAAGCAGATTCACGGGCGCATGGATCTTAGGACCATGTGATGGACTCTGGACGCGGGAGCTTCTGCAACAGACAAGTCTGGAGTGGGTTTTGGGGCTATTTTTTGCTCAAAGTGTGATTTAATTAAAGGTGTCCAAAGTGGCCTAACATCAATACTGCTCTGACTAATTGGGTTTTCATGTAATTTTATTAACGCCCCTTCAACAAACTTCCTTTTGTAGTAATGAGATTCATGGTGTAGTATTTCTGCCCCTTCAAAGTTGAATTTATGTTCTTTCTCCCATGCGTGTTTGGCTAATTTCGAACTGATTGTTTCGCCATTTTTGGTGTTTCTTTTATGTTCGCCAATGCGAACTTTTAATGGCCGTTTTGTTTCTCCTATGAATTCACCTTCACATTCACATTTAATATTGTAGACACAATTTTTTGAGGCTTGCTCTGAACATTTTGGTTTTACTTTAGTAAGATGCTGTCTTAATGTGTTTGATGATTTGAAGGCAGTTTTGATTTGGTATTTCTTGGCAACCCTTCTTGAATGTTGCCAGGAAATACCTAATTGGATGCAACTCTGTTAGTCGTTTTCATTTCAGTTTACACACAGTATTAAGATTTATCAACTCTAATGTAAAATACTTCGAATTAATTTTTTTGCATTTAAATTGTTTTGGAAATAAATGTCTCTTTTTGAAATAGACTTTTAATTTTATTAATTTAGCTGCAGCACAAACCCCTTTTTTAAATAAATAAGTAATTATGTAATCAATGGTTCGAATATCCAAATTTAATGGAGCTAAGTTTTTATATAATTTAGTAGTTTGAATGTATTGTTGATTTTTTCTCAGTATGTGAGGAGACTCTCAATAATTAATTTGTATGTTATGATTGTTTTCATTATGATCTGTACTGTTTATCTTTTTAAGATATTCTAGTAAAGATATATGTTTTATGTTAAGGAAACCTGAAGCTATCATGTAAATATGAAAATAGATTTCCATTTGTCTTTTGCACTATTTATTGATTATACCTAAACAAAATGCTCAACGTTAGAATTTGGAAACTAGTCAATTTTTGACTGTTTCTAAACATATAAAAAAGTCATAAGCTTAAATTGCACAGCAAACTTATCACTATCAAGATAAATTTTATGTTTACATAAAAACCTCGTTCGATTTTCATTTAGTATATCTAATTAAGTAAAGTCGCAAATATCAAAAGCACTAAAAGCAAAATGATGCTTCGAGCAATTAAAACGAACCAAATTGCGATTTTAAATTAAAGAGGATCGTGAAGGATTGAAACTAGCCCCAGGTCAATTATGTATTGTGGACATTAAGAGGATTACAAAAGTCAATACGAAAACATCAACCAGTAAAACCTAAGCCACTAGTGAAACAGTGATATGAATTATTTTTTAACAATTTTGAAATGCAGGAATTTGTAATTAAATTTTGTACAGCAAATAACCTTAACTCTACCGCAATGATGATTATAGCAGCAAAATAAAAAATCTTCATAAAAAGGCCTTTTGCTAAATTTTTGAATAATAATTTCAAGAGGTTATTAGGGTTTTGTGCTCATCAACTATGCCTGAACTTTTTTTGCGCTCAGAGAAAACAACTACTGTAAGTAAATTAATTAATATCATAGATAATTTAAAGTAATGTCATTTAATTATATATAAATTAATTTATGCTTCCGATCACTTAAAGCTACAAATATTCTCTTATTACACATTCTTGGAAATCCTCAAGAATACACATTCTTACAATATGAGTTTTAGGACTCGCCCAATTTAACTGGGATATACTCTGAACGTCTATGCATGTGTGGGAGGGGATGAAATCAGATTGCACGACAATTTTCCTGTCAGATATCTCATATTGTTGTTGGAGTCAATTAAGGGTTACTAATAAATACAAATATTTCACATGGCGTGTTTGCAACAAGCATCCTGTTAGGGATTGATAACGATAATATACGAAGACTCTAAAGTTCAAGAGTTACATAAGTCACATGTTTAAAATGTCATTTATTTGATAGTGTATTACTTTCTTTTAATTTCATTGTAATAAGAGTTTCTTATAAAATACTCAAATTTGTGTTTGCGTCTTTTGCTATATTGTGTTGCTATAATAAATTCTTAAATTTCGTGTTTAACTCAAAAACAGGAATATTTCTAATTTTCTACTTTCAGTACACCCGTACACGGAATTTAGGGCGGCATTTTCCCTAACGTAGTAACTGATTTCAACCCTAATTTTAAAAATTACTTTTTTTCGTTAGGGACCGATGATTTTAACATTCATTTTTAAGACTTTAAGCTTTAAAATCTGATAATAGCTGACATGTTAAAATTCTATGAAACAAATACTGGAAGCTTGGCACTAAAATAGGTTCTAGAAAAAATAATCACAGCCCAACAAATGGAACATGAAGTGCTAAACTCAATTATATTTAGATTTTTTAGACTTATTTAGTAACCATTTTAAATATTTCGGCTCGTCAAAGCTAGATAATCGTCATTAGGAGCTAAAATTATAAAAAAATTAGTTGATAACCAATTTACTAAGTAGAGTACGCATATATTATAAAGATATTTAAATACTAAGCAAAACTACTAGAGTAGATTAAATCTATTATCCTAAAGATGTTATTAGTTTAGTAACATGCAACAGAGTGTATACCTGTGGACTCAAAACTTTCTTTTAACTATATTTTACACTTTATTTTTTTATGTAAACTCTACTAAATAGGATACATCGAGAAATACTTACTCAGAAAAAGAGCTGTATAACAACAGGAATGACTGTACTTCTTTGACCGTATTCGCATCGATTATTGTTAACAATTTAAAGGCTTAAACATTTACTATTTTAAAATCTAAATAAAAAATTTTTTTTAACTTTTTTTAAATATATTTTACCATAAATGCATTTTCACTGTGAAGAGTTACAAAACAGTAGCCAATCCAGTCCGAAATCGGTTTATTCCAGACATTATGTTTAGTAATTCCCAACGCGACGAGACGGTACACGTGACACGACGCGACGCGGCGTTGCGCCGGTTGCACCCGCTCCAATACCGCATCACTGTTATTTTAACATAACAAACAACTCATCCGTAATGCAGCAATGTAAATTATTTGTTTTACTTTTTTGTTGTACTTTATCTTATTTTAGTCATTTACTAAAAACCATTTTGTGAAACTAAACATTTTCAAATTTTAAATTGGAAACCATATTGTTGGAATCGATTGTATCCCTTAGCAACTCCGCGGACAAGGATTGAATTATTTTTAAATGTAACTCAATATAATTGAAATAGCTTGATGTGAAGTGATGTTGATAAGAAGAAGGTAAAATATGATGGTAATTATTCTATTTTGTTCAGCTAATGAGCATACTCGTATTGCGATTTATTAGGATTTAGGTTTAAAATTATATGTAAACAAAAAAAATCTTACGATATTTATATTGCAGATAGATAAAACTGATAATGCGGCAATTAAAAGCTATGACTCTTGAAATAATTGAAGTACATAATGTCCAGTGAGCCGGCATTTGGAAATGCCACAAAGAAATATCACCGAGAAAACAATTAAGTGCCTTCTTATTTGAATGTCTTTCACAAAATGAGCAAATAGACCATAAACAATTATGTTAAAAAATAACAATAACAATTATGTATAATTGTGTAGTAATTATTATGTTATGTTTTTTCTTTTGAAATTGAGGTTTTAAAGGTAACTTTGGATTTTCGCGTTATACGCTGCGAAAATCTAGATTTTTTTACAGTATAAAAACAATAAATTGTTATGCTTAAGTTTGTTAGTCTGGTTTACGAATGACATTGAATTTGTTATTTTCATTAACATTTTCTATGAAACTGGTTGAAACCTTCACATAATAAAATTGGTATATGTTTAAATTTATAATAAATTTTGTATTTCAAATTGTCTTTTATAATTTACGACGGGCACAGGCTGTTTCATTGCTACATTCTTTATAAAACTGACTGTTTCGTTAGAATTCTCTATGTTTATATCAAACCCGAAAATCTAATTTGTTTTATGACAACCAACACAGAACATCAACATTTCAACAATATTACCCAATTGTTAGGGAATAAGATAAACTTCACACTATAAATAATACATAAAAGTTCTGAATGGATTGTGAATAAATTATCTGTTCGTTATAATTTCAGGATACGAAATAAATATAGCCAATTGAATGGAACATAGGTTGATGAACGAAATAAAACTCGAGGGAAATTATTATCAGATAGCAAAACCTGCAAAGAGATTCAATTAACCTACAAAAGTTGTTTTTAGGTTCCCGTGAAAGGAGAATTTCTATGGGTTTGAGAAGATTGAACAATTGTTCAAAGCTCTATTCCCTAACTTTATTTCGATACTTTTTAAAAGTAAAAGTGAGAAAAACTAACCATCCAAGTTTTTGGTTTATTTGTAGGCAAATTTATTTTTAATAAAATTTACGGTGTTAATAATTAGGATCTTGGAAATTATACTCAAAAATTGAAAATTATATAGCATTTTTAAATCAGAAAATATGAAGGATAATAAAAGTATCGCATCTATACGTTAAAATTCATTTAAAACTGACCCCACTTTTATACTTTTGTATCTTTAAAAATCTACAAGTTATGAGCAGCTGCATTTCTTGCAAAATTATTTTTGGGCTTTTCAAATGAGTTTGAAGTAAAATTTTTGATTGTACACCGCCAGTTTACTTGTTCAATATTACGAATTACTTCGCAGATTTTAACTTCACTGCATCTCATATAGAATGTGTAATCCAATATAAAAAAATGAACACACAGAGTATTCATATACTCATAGGCTATAAATATGATTGTCACATAAGAGTAAAAATTACGGATTCGAACGTCAAACCAAAACTTGGATCAATGTGGTTGCATTAGTGGCGTAAATGCTAACTGCTTAAGCTAAAATTTGGAGGGACTATATTTAGGTTTTCAAATGATAAAAACACAAATCCCAGTACAAAAGCAATATAAAGCTGATGAAATTTAAAAAAAAAGTTATAAAATATAATATTTTACTTTTTGTCGTAAGAAAAAATATTAAGATCCTAGCAATATCCACCTACATAAATACTTTATTAAACTATATTACTATCTTACAATACGTTTAGTTAAATGAAATAAGGGTTGAAATAGAATAACATGTTTTTTATGAGTCTAAAACAGAATCCATTCAGCAAACCATAACCCCTGAATCTGGGTTGACGCAAATTAAAATTAAACCACCATATTTATCACTTAACAGATCCCTGAGGGCTTAGGTGATTTGTTCTATTGGACCATTTAGCAATGTTGGTATAAATTTTAACACTACATACTTTCCTTTAAAATAAATTTACCAGGTCTTTTTTATAACTAGGAATCAAAAGTTGACATTGTTATTTATTTATTTTTGTAATTTTTTGGATGTAGATAAGCCAATATTGACCAAGTGAAGTATTTGTCATAACAATTTTGGCGAATTTCTTCAATTGAGAAGAAGCTGACTTGGCGAATCTTCTTTTAATATATAAAGCCTAAATATACTTTTTAAATGAAAAAAATTGAATGTTAAAATTTTTATTTAAAAAATTTGAATTTTTTTTAGTTCATTTTTTAAAATTTTTTTCATACACAAATTCTATTATGTTTTAATTGGAATAAAACAAATGAGTTTTTATATTATTGTTTATAAATCTGAATAAAGTTCAAACTTCCCACAACGATTAAAAAACCCCAACTCCACTACTCACAGACAGGGGCGGTAAAAGGCAACTGTGTCAAAACTCCTTCGAATTTGGGATTTTTTCGACCAAAAACCTTTCAAAGTTTTGGCCAATTTTTCCCGGTTGTGGGTTTTTGATGCAAAAAATATACACTATTTGGAGGAAATTGAAATTGTCGTTAAACTTCCAATGAAATTGTGTGATGGACTAAGTTACGTATTTAGTCATACTATTCATGGTGGGTAGAATATGGACATACTTTCACAATGATACCATCCATATCCACATTAAATAAAATACTCAAATATTCTATTTGTTCAACTAATAAATCAACTTACCAAAAAACTAGATTTTCTGTTGTCCAGGCCAACCTATACGGCTTGAATTCCGAATTTCAGACCCTTGAGGTAATAAACCCTACTTCTGCCATCTCCAGTTTTTCTTAAAACGATTATTTTATACCGGTTTTTTTACTACAGTTATTTTGGATACATTATGTCGTAGCCATGAATTTATAAAAAGCCACTCATAAATATCACTTATTTTAGTCAAAACGTTTATTGAAGAATTTTAAATTTAACGTGCATGCCAGTCTGCCATTATATATATTTAAATAGTGTTTAGTTAGAGATGTTTAGATAGCTGATTTCCCCTAGACTCACGCTTTGAAGACTACGTATAGGGGTCCCCTTAGGGATCCAGGAACACGTTAAATGAATTCTCAAAGACAGTAAATTGTCAAAGGATTTTGATTTTGTTCCTCAGTGAAAGTTTAATCAAAGAATCCGTAACAGGATTATCACTTTGCACAGTTTGTTCTAAAAGAACTTCCACACAATATTAGTTACCGTTACTGCAGGTAATGTTATTAGCAGGAAAGAGTAAACCGTCATAAAATTGATTTTTTTCTGCTATTTGTTACTGTAATGTATGAAGTTTTGTTCAATTTTTAGTTTTGGACAGACTCTGACTTACTTGTAACTTCAGCGTGAAATTCCAACAATTTAATTAATATTTAGCGACCCGCAAATGTATTTGCCGGTACAGTATAAGACTGATCAGTGCCGTTAGAAGATGCTGACGGCGCCGGCGTGAGGATTCGAACCCACGACATCGCTGCGGAGGGCCCGTTTTCCGGCCCGACTCACTAAACTGTAAAAGCAGCTTTTGTTCCATATTACATTTTCTAAAGTGTAAAAAAAAGTATTATAAAAATATAGAATATAGGTTTTTCTTTTGGAATTGAGTCCTTTTTAAAAGTTATTTCAGACTTCGTGTAAAAGCAACTTGTATACAATAATGCTTTGAATAAAATTACATGTATGAAAATGTATGCAGAAGTTTGCACTATTAATTTTTTCTTATTTTTCATAAACTTTTACGTATTGTACACCTCCCCTCTGAAATTGTAATTGCCATGGGTTAAGCGCTCATTTTACTTTATGTTAAGTCATTGAACCGTGATATTAATTGTTATAATTTTCTTTTTGACAGTATTTTAAAGGCAACTTATATGCAATAAAACTTTTTTCCATAACTCAACGCTGCATCCAAGCACGTTCTCTCAACTTAATTGGTAACAACATTGACAATACACCTGTAGATTAAGGATAATCAATGGTAGCAACAATAATAGAAATATATTTCACGCAAAAATTCATTAATATTAGCAAAAAAATTTGCGATTTGTGCTGAATGCACATGGCAAGCTATGCCAGTAAATGTAATCGCACTTGTATAGCACTTTTAGATTTTTTTAGTGTTTTTCATACAAAAATGTAAATCTATAATAAAGTTCAAGCAGAAAACATATATATTTATACATAAATCTAAAAACAAAATTTCAGTAATGGTATATATATTTTTTTCTCAAAACAACAATTTATGTATACATAATTTATATTTTTTTTATTTTATTCATATTTGACTTGATGTTTGCATTACATTTACTAAAAATCTATATTTTTCAGTCCTTTAATCATATTTCACAATCTGTATCAGTATATATAGTAAGAATGATGGGTAAAAAAAGTTTCATTTGGAAATAAATGGATATTTTTTAACTCTCCTTTCATTTCTTTGTGGAGATAAAAATAGTATTTGTGTTTCAATTAGTCTTCATTTTGTATTTTTCCGATAGTTTTGTACTGACATTTTATTTTGTCTTAAATCTTTTGATTACAGTTAAGTCTTTAAAAGGGACCTTTTTTCCATTACCTTTTCATAAATGGATACCTTTTAATAAATGCATTATTACCTATTAATAAAATGGATTTGTCAGTAGTAAAAACTTGTTGAGGTATGAAAATTCTTAATATTGTTTGAACTATTAAGTGTTTTTTTCAACAGCTAGGAACGTAATTGATCATAAAAAACCAACATAAATATTTAAATGTAAAAATAGAATTAAAGAGTAATAATTAAAATAAATAGTCTGTGTAATACCTTTGATAATGTATTTAAAATAAAATATAGCCTTCCCGATTCCAGAGAGTTTACGAGTCAGTTTGGTGAAGTAATAGATTTACGTCACGTCAAGAAGCTTTCATTGCTAAATTTCCCCCGAGCCGAGAATCTCACATGAGACAAAGTATCGGTTTAGGAGTATTTTCGGATAAATATGGTGATTTTAGAAGACATTATAAAACCGGTAACAATATCACCGAGTAAATGACAGATAAAAGCTTAACATAAAACGTTAGTTTCTTCACATATAATTTTTTATCAAATGAAATGTTATTAAATTGTTTTTGAAACAAGTCCTTTAATTTATATTACAAGTTTAAGATGTTTTATACACGTTAAAAAATTTAAGGTTGCTTAGCTCTTATTCTCTCAAGGATTCTTTTGTATAATCAGTCATGACTAATGCTTCGGTCCCGCTAGGTCATTATCATATTTCGTCATATTTTTCACACTCTTTGACATAAGTCACGTACACCACAATCACAGATTTCAAATTTTGAAAAGGCTTTTTTCAAAAATATACACGGATTCACGAAAAATGAATCCGACCCGTTCAAGGCCGGCCATGCAGCACCGAACTCCAATCGCATGGCCGGCTATACTCCTTATATAATACGTTACGCTATTGGGAATAAAGTAGTATTATTCCCTATATAGAGTATAGGAACATTTTACTATAACGCAACAAAAAAACTCTGTCTAATCATAGCTTAAAGGAAAACATATATCGTTTCCTCAATTTTGTTTTTATTAAAAAAAGACTTAAATAGCTTAGTATTTCCTCTTAAAAACACCATCGAGTCACCAAGATGGATGTATTTTAAACTCATAATTATTTTTCATATCAACGGATGCTATATAAACGAACGGGTGATGATGTTGAATACATCATATCAACGAGTGGCCGCCAGTTATCGTTGGAGATAGCCGCTGTGACGTAGTTGGACGTGCGTTATCTGGAGCCTGCTGAAATATTGTATTCATTCGAAAACGCATTATGAATATATACGACATGAGATATTATCGATGTATTTAACAGAGCGGATGTTTTGTTTTAGACTCGCTAGGGTGGTTTTATATAGCTAGAATCAAATATATAACTAACAAAGTATGTTTTTTGAAACACCATCATTGCATACGATTACGATAGACATCTAAATAAAGGTGCAATGAGTATTATAAATAAAGTCTTTAATGTTCCTTAATATTCGTTAATGAATTATGCTTGATTTAATCACATGCATAATGAAGAAAGGATCTTGTGATAGATTGCAACTTTGAACACGATTAAAAAGAACTTAGTTGTTTAAAATATTTTCAATCAAAGAAATCTACTTTATTGAGTACAAGTAGATAATGGGAAAAAATAACAAACTCTGATTGCTTTAGACCGAACTTAGGAACCTTTGAAAATATATCGTTAAAATAATATTATATTTGTAAAAGAGCTATTGGAGCTAAAAGAGATATATTTTCGGGCTATTTTGGAGCTTGTAATGATATGATGCCGGTTACACCGTAAAAGCGACCTTACTGTAGTTAAATTTGTTGGTAAGGATCGCTACGCAGAGATAGTTCACTTTTATAAACCAAATTGAATCACACGTTAGGTTTCAAAGCCAAACCTATTGTAGTCCTATCATAGGTTGCACCTATTGTAGTCTCAAATTTAGTGTTTGGTGACAGGTTATATTTAGACATGCGGTTTGGTTCTTCTTCAAATAGTTCCAATCCAGACAAGTGCTGCATGCTAACAATTACAGTGCTAACAATTAAATGCAGCTCTATTTCAGCGTAAAATGACCATTGGAACGAGAGTTACCGTTGCTGTCCTGAGCGACAACAGGCAGAATAGCTGGTGTATTTTTCTGGCAGTAACATGTGTCGAATATTAGCAAATAATACTACAACAGCGTTGATGTATGATAACGTAAGAGAAACAATATTGTATTAAAAAATTAAAATAGAAATGGGAAAACATGTAAAGGCCTTTATTTATTGACATGCGCATAACATTTTTCAACGAAAAACGTATGTGGAAAACCACGCCATACTTAAAATATTACGAACGTACTCGTAATAGCATACAAGATTACAATAGCAAAAAAGGGATGACCATCAAGCATTTTTTGCATTGTTCCTGCAGTCTCTTCCATGTTATTTTATAGTTAGTTAAATAATTTAAATTTGACAAGTTTGTATCATTTGGTGTATGTACCGAGTTTTTTTCCCCTACTGTGACGCGTAAACCAATTAGGTGGGGTATCCACACTTTTGCGACCATTATGTACATACAGGGTCGGGCAAAAGTGTGGATACCCCACCTAATTTGTTTACGCGTCACAATAGGGGAAAAAACTCGGCATTCCTTCACAACATGAAAACATTTACTTTTTAATGAGAGTTTCATTTTTCCTCCACCCACAAAATGCGGCACTTAGGCAGCCCCAAATTTTTAATACCAAGCCACTATCGAGGGACCCCTCATTTTTAAGGGATTGTAAAAATAAATACAATGGCGCAAATTGGAGGGCAATATCTCATCCCTAACCAAAATGGCGGGCATTTAAACATGTTGAGATGGATGAAAACAAGCTTAAGTAAGCCTAAGGTTGGTTTTCGTATCTCGGTCAGAAAAAACTTCGTCCAAAAAGCTACCTTATGCCCTAGAGATAAAATATACCATTTAGGTAGGTTTTATCACAGAGACCTACGGACCTTGTCCACTCCTTTCTTTGTAGTTTTATTAAAATTTCCAGACGTAATAAAGCGCATCTAGTAAATGACCCGGGAACAAAAGCTGTTACGGTAGGCTTGTTGTGATAATAATTAACTGTATTCGGTACTTAGAAAAATATCATGAGTTAATTGCAGTGTTTTGAGAGCCTATCAAATAGAAGAAGAAACATTTATAAATTTCCAACAGTAAAGTCATTTTAACATCAACATTAAGGATCAGAGCGGAATACAGATAACATTATTATCATATATGCGGAAATGTCCAATTTAGTGTCAAAGGTTTTATGCTTTTTAATAATAATAAAAACATAAGTTATCATATAAATAACTATGATTAAGTAGCTATAATTAATTTTGTAGAAAAGATATCAATAACATGTATTTAGGGTACATTATGGAATAAAAAAACTAATTCACATAAATAATAATAATAATTTATAGTTAATTTAATTAACTTAACCAATGTTTTGTGTAATTGAATTCACTTATTCGATTGGACTTTTGAAGTTAATTTTCATCACAAGTTAATTAAAGATATCATAATTATTGCTGCGGATACCAAGATGAAGTAATTTGATTTATAGTTATAGAAAACATAGATTGACATCTAAACTCAAATTGAACTATTGGAAAGCAAATAGAAACACAAACGTCTAAAGATTTAAGTCGATTAAGTTCTGATTATTTTTAAAGATATGAGACTAACTGCTTTATTTTTTTAATATCGAAGAATAAAACAAAGAATCATATAGTGAAAATGTGATATGGCTTTTCCATGAAGAGGTTTAAAAAAACATTTATAATGATTTAATATCTTTCATTAATCCACCATCTCATATATTTAACAGCGACTAATATAATATATACAATAGTTGATTCGTTATTATTATTGCTAAGTTTCTGAAGAGAAGAGTATAAAGCACAAACAAAAGAATATGCAATCATTTATCTAAGCAAAACCTTTACTACCCTGAGGATTATATTTTGGCACTCAAACTTTTATTTTTTTGCAACAAAGTTTTTGAAATATTGCAAACTAAAAACTTTTTCGTAGGGTTGCTATGTTGAATAGACAAACCAATTTTAGAGTTTATCATGAAATTATATTTTTTTAATAAATTACTGTCTATTCAGAGTATTCGTAAAGGTGGAAACACAAGATAAAGAATGAATGGATAACGAATGAGGGATGTATTGAAGACCAGTAGAGCACAAACGAAGATACATCTAACAATACAGTGTTATTATGAACTGATATCTTGACTCCAAGGGCGTTAAGCGTTGTTTAATCCACATAATAAAGGAAACTGAATATATGGAACTACTTTACTCAGTGCATTTGATATACAGGGTTATTCAAAAGTGTGAACACCCCTACCTAACTTTTTACGCGTCATACTAGGCTAGTAAAAAGTAATTGTAAAAATAATACACGTTAAAAATTAATTTTGTTGTTTTTTTTTTTTACTTTCATATGATAACTTTCAGAACTCTTGCTTGCAAGTATACACTTAACTAAATATTAGCCAAACTGATCGTGAGATAACTAATAACTGTTTGGAAAGTATTGGAACTTGTCAGCCACTATGTCCAGGCCAATCTTTGGGCGAAAAGTTCAACTTTGACTGGCCATAATCCTCAGCTTTCCTCACAGAGACTGCCGTGGCGTAAGATAAAGGGCCTAGTCCAAAGTAATGTTCAAAACAGTTCCGGGGGGCTTCAACAATGCCCTCAGTGTTTAAGATGAAGGTTATTCGGTAGTCCTAGGGACATTGAACCCACGGGAGTCCGACACTACTGGAAGGACAACACACCTCTGAGTGCATTTCACTCCTCAAAAAAAAAAAGCTCTATATACGGCTTCAAAATGTTTTAAAAAGCCTTCAGATATAAATTTTAGGACGAAAAAGTAATACATAAAAAGCACAAGGTGAACTGTAGAACGGCGATCAACAGTAATTTAAAGAAGAATTAGATTTTAGTGGGGTAAATAAAATTTATCTTTTGTATTTTATCGTAACATCTGAAAATAAACAAACCAACGATGGAAGAAAATTACAACAAAATATCTTTTATATGTTTATTTGATTAAAGAGAAAACAATGGTTATTTGGTCTCATAAAGCACTTTAAAGAAAACAAAGAACAGAAGTAATTTTCAAGTGGTTTCCGTTTTCAAATAAAGGTCTGTTTGTTGGCTTTGTGATGAACTTTGATATACTCTAGTCCCTTTCAACGAACTATTCTAATCACCTGAGGAAACAATTTTACTAATATTACACATTCCATTTTATAGTTAAATAGGCTGTTACCGCCTATGATTAGGAAAACATTTTTATCAATATTACTTTTAATAATTTGATATAATGTACTAATTGAAAGCTACAGTTGAATAACAGCTTATTTGAGTAAAAAATAATAAGAATATGCATAAATCGAGTATAGATTAGTAATCACATGGAAAGGTTCTATACAGTATTTTACCCGATGGACTGTTCAACTACGTATTCAAGCTTTCATTGAAAGATATTATATTAATTTAGCACTGCAGGACGTATTTAAGCCCCCTTTACCGTTTATAATGATTTAATGATAGTCTCCTCATAACTCTTAATTATTGAAACATTATTCTTTCCTTGAGAGTGGACTTTTATGTTAAGCTTCGTAGCGTTGGGCCTAAGTGAAACAAACATGAACATAAATGATATTTACTTCGCTAGCTTTGCAGCCTCTATTATATTCCTCCTTTGCAAACATTGTTAAGTATATTATGAGTATAATAATTTAAATATATGTAACATTATCCTTTATATATATATAGGATAATGTTTAAGATCTGATGAGACCCTAACTAATAAAAAAAGTTAACAAACGGTCACCTGTACAATAATCTCACAAATGGCTCCTAGGAGGCTGGAAACAACTCCTTTATTTTTCAAAACCATAGCCTATTTTATGCAGATTCCTTGGCCACACAAAATGTAGCTAAGCTAAAAATGAATCAAAACTGATACATGTTCTATTGGGCCATAAGACTTTCAATGTTGGGGAGAGAATAGACAACGGAAACGTAAACAATATAATATTTACAGATGTTTGCGAAATTACAGCCTTATGTCTAGGAAGTGCCATGTCAGTATGCGGGAGGAAGATTTATTTAATGACGTTTCAAAGAGAGTGCACAAATATAATGCCATTGAATTATTTTTAGCAATTTAATTAACTTTAGAAGTGGAAGGGTTATCGAGCAGAGCTCGTTTAACTACGTACTTAAATTAATAATTTTCATAATGATCAAAATCTTAATAATTCTGATATTATCAGTTCAATCCATTTCATTTTTTATTGGCCTTAGTTTTTTTTAATAAATTCAAATTAGTTAACGGATAAACGTAATGTTATCATTATCCAGTTGAACATATCGCGCCTGGCTTTAAATACATACGTTTGTTCATAAAATACCTAAATTGATTACATTTAAAAATGGTGAATCGTCATGAACAAGTTCTTTGCTAATTAAGCTCATTAGCTTTAAAATTTATTCTGAGGTAAATGAGCTCTCTTTGACAATAATCCCAAGTTCCAGAGGTCGTATTCTGATAGTCGTAATTACAGGAAGACCTGGACAACTTCGGTAATGCCCAAACTTTGTGACCCAAAACCTCTTGATGAGACTTTTATAATTTTTCCTGTTTTAAACCCTAGAAGGTAAATTTATTTAATTGGACTTCTTGTATTACACCTTTTCCCCCGATAAATGAGGAGCATCAATTGAAAAAGGAAAAAAATATATTTATTTTGTATACTTTGCACGTAGGGTTTTTAGACCTTTTTAAAAAACTTCCATGTTGTAATGGCGTTTTATCACCAAACAAACATGGTGATAAAACATGGTGGTGGTGGTGTTTTATGGTGTTATTGGTGCAATAATCACCAATAATTATGATACAACTAATGTCATAATGAGGTCCATTATGCAACCAAATACAAACCAGTTGCATACAGTTAACTTTATACAACTGGTGTCACTTTATGATTCAGGTTCTAGACCAATGGGAGCGCGGCATTTGACGAAAGTAGTGTAATAATGACAATTACGCAATTCGCACATCAGCTGATTGTTGCATTACGATTCATGTTTGAGTTGACTTATCCCATCTGCTGATTGTTCCACAACGATTCATGGTTAAGTCGTTCCTAACCTCATATTTGAGTTGACCTATTATACCTATTATGCCTTTAAGCCACTCGTGAGATATTTAGAATACTCGCTTCGCTCGTGTTCTAACTTACATCTCACTAGTGGCTTAAAGTAATTCATAATACAATCGTTGCATAATTACTACTATTGTCAAACTGATGAAGTAAATTTTCAAATATGAAGCACAGAGATAGGTTTAAACTAAAATGGACACCACTGAATGAGTAATGGAGAACCAAAATTTAAAGGCTAACTTAAGGCTTGCTTAAGAAATATGCGATACAAGTTATTCTAATTAATATGTGATTTAACTAACTTTTTAAGTAAGTTCACATTCAAGAAATACCCCATTTTGAATACTATATGAAGATGGGGGTTTTCAAAGCAGATACAATTTTATAAGGAAACTTTTACGAGATATCGTAATGGATTTCTTAAAATAAACTAAATTTAAAGTACCTTTACAAAACTTTGATACTATCCATTTGTACATTCTCTCGTTGGAACTTCAACCTGAAGTCATTCCCCTCTAAACTTTGATGCCAAAGTTTTATGACTAAGCAAGTGATAATAAAGCCAAGTGTAACCTCAAACATAGGTGAAATGCACCTCTAAGTGCATTTCACTCCTCAAAAAAAGCTCTATATACGGTTTTAAAATGTTTTAAAAAGCCTTCAGATATTAATTTTAGGACGAAAAAGTAATACATAAAAAGCACAAGGTGAACTGTACAACGGCGATCAACAGTAGTTTAAAGAAGAATTAGATTTTAGTGGGGTAAATAAAATGTATCTTTTGTATTTTATTGTAACATCTGAAAATAAACAAACCAACGATGGAAGAAAATTACAACAAAATTTCTTTTATATGTTTATTTGATTAAAGAGAAAACAATGGTTATTTGGTCTCATAAAGCACTTTAAAGAAAACAAAGAACAGAAGTAATTTTCAAGTGGTTTCCGTTTTCAAATAAAGGTCTGTTTGTTGGCTTTGTGATGAACTTTGATGTACTCTAGTCCCTTTCAAAGAACTGTTCTAATCACTTGAGGAAACAATTTTACTAATATTACACATTCCATTTTATAGTTAAATAGGCTATTACCGCCTATGATTAGGAAAACATTTGTATCAATATTACTTTTAATAATTTGATATAACGTACTAATTGAAAGCTACAGTTGAATAACAGCTTATTTGAGTAAAAAATAATAAGAATATGCATAAATCGAGTATAGATTAGTAATCAAATGGAAAGGTTCTATACAGCATTTTACCCGATGGACTGTTCAACTACGTATTCAAGCTTTCATTGAAAGATATTATATTAATTTAGCACTGCAGGACGTATTTGTCCCCTTTACCGTTTATAATGATTTAATGATAGTCTCCTCATAACTCTTAATTAATTAAACATTATTCTTTCCTTGAGAGTGGACTTTTATGTTAAGCTCCGTAGCGTTAGGCCTAAGTGAAACAAACATGAACATAAATGATATTTACTTCGCTAGCTTTACAGCCTCTATTATATTCCTCCTTTGCAAACATTGTTAAGTATATTATGAGTATAATAATTTAAATATATGTAACATTATCCTTTATATATATATAGGATAATGTTTAAGATCTGATGAGACCCTAACTATTAAAAAAAAGTTAACAAACGGTCACCTGTACAATAATCTCACAAATGGCTCCTAGGAAGCTGGAAACAACTCCTTTATTATTCAAAACCATAGCCTATTTTATGCAGATTCCTTGGCCACACAAAATGTAGCTAAGCTAAAAATGAATCAAAACTGATACATGTTCTATTGGGCCATAAGACTTTCAATGTTGTAGAGGAAATAGACAACGGAAACGTAAACAATATAATATTTACAGATGTTTGCGAAATTACAGCCTTATGTCTAGGAAGTGCCATGTCAGTATGCGGGAGGAAGATTTATTTAATGACGTTTCAAAGAGAGTGCACAAATATAATGCCATTGAATTATTTTTAGCAATTTAATTAACTTTAGAAGTGGAAGGGTTATCGAGCAGAGCTCGTTTAACTACGTACTTAAATTAATAATTTTCATAATAATCAAAATCTTAATAATTCTGATATTATCAGTTCAATTCATTTCATTTTTTTATTGGCCTTTGTTATTTTTAATAAATTCTAATTAGTTAACGGATAAACGTGATGTTATCATTATCCAGTTGAACATATCGCGCCTGGCTTTAAATACATACGTTTGTTCATAAAATACCTAAACTGATTACAATTAAAAATGGTGAATCGTCATGAACAAGTTCTTTGTTAATTAAGCTCATTAGCTTTAAAATTTATTCTGAGGTAAATGAGCTCTCTTTGACAATAATCCCAAATTCCAGAGGTCGTGTTCTGATAGTCGTAATTACAGGAAGACCTGGACAACTTCGGTAATGCGCAAACTTTGTGACCCAAAACCTCTTGATGAGACTTTTATAATTTTTCCTGTTTTAAACCCTAGAAGGTACATTTATTTAATTGGACTTCTTGTATTACACCTTTTCCCCCGGTAAAATGAGGAGCATTAATTGAAAAAGGAAAAAAATATATTTATTTTGTATACTTTGCACGTAGGTTTTTTAGACCTTTTTAAAAAACTTCCATGTTGTAATGGCGTTTTTATCACCAAACAAACATGGTGATAAAACATGGTGGTGGTGGTGTTTTATGGTGTTATTGGTGCAATAATCACCAATAATTATGATACAACTAATGTCATAATTACTACTATTGTCAAACTGATGAAGTAAATTTTCAAATATGAAGCACAGAGATAGGTTTAAACTAAAATGGACACCACTGAATGAGTAATGGAGAACCAAAATTTAAAGGCTAACTTAAGGCTTGCTTAAGAAATATGCGATACAAGTTATTCTAATTAATATGTGATTTAACTAACTTTTTAAGTAAGTTCACATTCAAGAAATACCCCATTTTGAATACTATATGAAGATGGGGGTTTTCAAAGCAGATACAATTTTATAAGGCTTTTATAAAACTTTGATACTATCCATTTGTACATTCTGTCGTTGGAACTTCAACCTGAAGTCAATTCCCCTCTAAACGTTGATGCCAAAGTTTTATGTCTAAGCAAGTGATAATAAAGCCAAGTTTAACCTCAAATCATAGGTATTTTAGAAGCAGTGGTTGGATTTTTAAGATACATTGGATGTATGATTTTCTAACATCCTAATTATTGTGACCATTATTTCAAAGTTATTCCAATACACCGTACTATTTTTTTATAAACCGTTTAGTCAGGTCAGTGTCATCAATGAATCAATAAAATATTAGCACAATTTTCTTTGTCTGTAAATTGAAACATTACGTTTTTACAGGACTATATGAAATAATATTTTAGCCTAAAGGTTTTTGATCTCGAAACATTATTAGCTGAATATTATTTGACTTGCAGCAATACATTTTTATTTCTGTTACAGCCCTTGTTCATTAAGGGGATTTCATAATTAATCATACTATACTTTCTTCGATTTGCTGAATGTCAAATGTTTTAGAGAGGTTTTAGATTTCACGCGGGGTAATTTGACTGTTTAATGACATTTACAATTCATAAAGGTCCATTAGAACAGACCACTCAACCAGAAGCTCTCGTGGATTTAATATCGTCTGTGTTGGCTTAAATGGACAACGTTAATCATTGTGTTTATTTAAGCTTAAACTTATAATTTCATTGGATCAATAACTATTTTCTATGTAATATTTTCTTAAATTAAGAAATTGTATTTTTCGCACTTTGGGTTGGAAATGAGATTTTTTGTGCTTAGCTTTTCCTTTTTTAAAACCTTATTAGTACTTTTTTAGCTGAGCGTCTTATATCACATTTTCCTTCGTCGCCAACGAAAGAAATAAGGAGCATTAATTGGAAAATTAAAACGTATAATTGCTTTTATACTTTGTAGTTGTCTTACATTTCTTACAATTTTAGTTATGTAACCGTATTTTGTCTAATTCTTGAAGTAAATTTTGAAATGTGTACAAGAGAGATAGCTGTATAAACACAAATAGACAATTATACACCACTGAATGAGTAATGCATTGCACACTAAATTTTAAAGATTTACTGAAAACGTGCTTAAGAATAATGCATAACTCTGATTGATATTAAGTTATGTAATTTAAGTTACATTTCCAATCCAAACAAGTGCTGCGTGCTAATACTAACAATTAGATGCAGCGTCGTTTCAGCGTGTAATGACCATCGCACCGAGTACTGTTGCTGTCCGAAGTGATAACAGGTAAAATGGCTGGTATATTTATCTGGCAGTGCCACTGTGACGAAATATTAGCAAATAATGAAACTCGAGTGCAAATGAATGATGGTCGGTCAATAAATCTTTATGGTTATTTCCCTTGCAACTATGATGCATGATGGTTGCAAGAGGAACAACCATAACGATTGATTGAGAAAATATGCCAAAAGTTTGATACAAGACATAACAACCTACAATGACAAAGAAAATCGAGATTATTGTGAATTTGTTTCTTATAAGACTATGCAACCACTAAACTAATATTCAAAACGCACAAAGACTGCTTATTGGTTATTTACAGCAAAAAATATAAAAATGAATAGTGGCATTCATAGATTTAATTAAGTTTATCTAGTGGTTAAAATTTCCCTGTCAAAATATGATGAGATTTCTATCGATGTATTACGTTTCTT
The DNA here is from genome assembly GCA_035578135.1 of Flexamia atlantica. Classification (NCBI taxonomy): domain Eukaryota; kingdom Metazoa; phylum Arthropoda; class Insecta; order Hemiptera; family Cicadellidae; genus Flexamia; species Flexamia atlantica. The sequence continues at coordinate 65,285,925 of JAQJVK010000003.1, read as the reverse complement.
TGACATTACTTATGTACATTCATTTATGCCCTACATAATGAAATTCTTGATTAATACTACATTTTTTTAATTTTCCTGAAAATAATCAATACATTCCCAACTAGGATTGTACTAACATTTAATAAAATTTCTCCTGGTAGATTATTTCTATGTACGTATGTGCAAATGATAATGCTATAAGAGGATTTACCTCATAATAAAAACGTTTAAATCACACAATTTAAAACGTGGAAAATCAAGTAAAAAATTATATCATAAAAAAATTTTATATTTATTTCTATTATTTAAAGAGTGTTTCAGGTACGCTGCAGTACGAAATACGAAATAAAATTTATTGTTGGTAGGACTCCTCAAGCTGTCCTGCCTGTGAACCTTAGATAACGTAACCGGCCAGGTTAGATATTGCAAAAATATACGTCTGCTTCCTGGTAAGACTATTCACACAGTTATAAAGGCTAAACAGCTGTAAACTACTATTGCATTTTTGTTAAATCTCATATAAGTTTTTGTTAATAATGAGTCCAACGTCAAATACACCTCTAAACACAGTATTGATGTGGTTAAATACAGTAAACAAAATATTCCATTCACCAAGTCGCCTTTTTTTATTCAGATTTGTATTCCATCGGAAAACTATGAAATCTTAAATTCTAATGTCTGTATCGTATTAAGGCTTGACCTAAAACTAAAAAAGTCGTTATTTTTTTAAATTAAATATAGTATATTTCATTACTAGGGCCTAAAGAGACGCTTCTCGTACAAGTTCAAGTTTTACGACCAAGGCTGTAAGCCGAGGTTGAAAAATTACCGAGTAACGCTTTAGGCCCATGTGATGAACTACATTTTTCGTTATATCGCTCAATACAACACGCAAACTACTTAAGAAAACCAAAATGTGACAGCTCATTTACCTTTAAAGATACCTCCCAAAGATGTCAGCATCTTGTTCTTGCCATTTGAAGCAATCAGCTGATTGTTTCATTTGTGTTAGGTTAGACTGACAACATTGAACAACTATCGACGTATCGAACGCATGTAATAATCGATTTATGAAATGAGCGAGTTCACAAATTGATTAAACCGACAACAATGCAACAATGAATGTTTCAATAATAACGATGAGTGTTTCAATTCAGGCCTGTAAAAAAATATTTTAGAAAATTGTTTTAGTTTTAATAGCTGATTTCCATATATTTTTTGGTGCTGATTTCAACAATGTTATTGGTTTTTTCTATTACGTAAGGTTTGTCTACAAAATGAGGTAAAACTCTTAGAGAAAATTATAAAACGACCACATTTTACCAAAGTATTATTTATGTACAATGTTAATAAAATCACACCAAACATGGGTAAATCTAAAAAAATTGGCAAGGCTTTATTACAACACAATTACAAGTCCTCGTAGAAACGTTTTCTTTTTCCTTCAAAACTTATTTTAGTACTTTTCCTGCTGTGGGGTTAAACATCTTCCCTTTTTAGTGAATTATTAAAAAAAATAAATGAAATATAAATTAATTAAATAGTAACGCATTTTATTTTGTAAGCTTTTACACAATATCATTTTCACCACACTACGATGAAATCACCTGTTTTACAAATGTCAAACGCGTACTGAAACACACTGTTTGCCGCCACAGGGCCGAAAAAGTTACATACCGTAGGGCCGCAGAAATATCGACATTTCATAAATATCAATATTTTAGTTTCTATATAATATATGGAAACATATATCAATATTTTGGTTCCAATAGTAACGGTGTATCAATATTTCTTCTTCGGTACATATCGCCAAACTCTTTATTTTACATAGGTAGTATAATATCCTCAAAGGGTTATTTTCGTTTCAGATAAATATCCTGATTTTTTAATGTAATATAGTGTTTATTTTAATTGGGAGTGTGGTGAAAAATAGTATTCGCATCTCGGCCGAAAAGGTCGTGCAGCTGTCGGTCGTTTAAAGTTCTCGTCTTCGTCCCAAGTTTAAAACACGATATCGAGCCCGCAAAACCTCATATTCGGCCCTTGGTATGAAATATACTATTGCTTGCGCTTACTGTTACAATTGAAGTAGTGCAACATTCTTTCAAAAAATCAATATTTTCGATTAGACATTAAAAGTAAAGTTGCAGTATGGTGTTTCCATTTTTCAAGTAAGAACCTTGAGGTGAGTGAAAGAGAGAATGAGAGAGAGAGAGAGAGCGGAGCGCAGGCCCCTGGAGCAAAAGCGATGTTTCGGGCGGTTCTGAAATCTACCTGCTGAGCCGTGGAGCAAAAGCGATGTTCTTAACAGTGGATCAAAAGAGATGCAGCCGGGGTGCTGACAAAGATAGCATCCTGGCAAAAAAAATATTGTGAACCGGATTTTACCAGTTATATTGTTCATTTTTGTAACAAAAGAAAGGTTGTCTCATGTTGTTACCCTAAATTTAGGCAGGTTACTTTTGTAATCTAACTTATCCAGCCAAAAATATAATAGATTCAAATTTAAATATATTTACTATTCAAAGAATACAGTTTTTGCGTGTGGGGAAAAATGTTAAAAGTAAAGAGTTGAAGTTTTGATTTGTGGGAAAACGAAGGGTGATGGAATTTTTCCACTATTTTTCCTGAATTCAGCACAAAAAATACTATAAGAATCACTCAAAATGTTTCAAACAATTTTTCCATCGCAGACCTGTGATATTTGTAATTGAATTAATATTGTTCGATTATTTACCTCGAATTAAAAGTATCATCAACAATGATCTTTTTAGTCCTAGGACAATAATAATCATAAAATCATATGTTATTATCCAAGGACTGAAAAGAACGACTTTTGAAACCCAACGCATGTGTCAAAAACAGCTGCTTTTGAAGCAGTATGACGAAAATATATTTTCATCAATACCATCGCGTTAAACTACTGTTTCAAATACTCTCAGCTGTGATAGAAACTAACCCTTACCAGGTGGTCATGTAAACTGTAACGAAAAGATAGTAATATCACTAGTAATGTTAAGGAGTGTTTACAAACATACAAATATAAACATGGTTGATTCAAATATGCCTGAATCTATATTAAAAAGAACAAATTAATTATCATGTTTTGTTAAAGTAAACAACAAAAATGAAACCATTGATAACACTAACATAACACCACCATTTTCTAACGTACTAACAAGTTTTAAAATATTAAATAAAAGGTGGTATGATGAAAAGTACCGTCGGGACTCGTCCGAAAGTGCTATCTCGTACCGATAATAGCCACTTTCCGGACTAGTAACGAAATGTACTACTTTGTAGGTATGATTTATAATGATTAAGTATGATAGTTATAATCATAGGGGTTGGGTTTGATATCAACCAGGCTGTTTAAATTGTAGCAGATTCGTGAAAAATATACCCAACAGCTCAGTGTTGCACTGCAGTATGCTTTTTCACAATATCCATCGTTTGCAAGAACGTTATCTGTGCCTCACAGTCGTAATATTTGCAAAATTACTTGCCTGCTCACTGTTACTGTCTTCCTTTAGTCGTTTATATTCAAAAGATCTAAGTAAGAGATAGTGGAGCTGCTCATTACATTGGACTATAAAGCTACCTCATTATTTTGGATATAATTTTACAAAATTATATTCCAAATAAAAATATATTTTTATTTCTTTAAATAGTTAGAAATTTACCGAGTCTTCAAAAAACATTAATTCATAACGTGGTAGTCAACTAGTACTCAATTTTGTATCCCCTTATTGGTTTTTAGTACCTGGTTGTTCAGTCTTGCTTGATTTTATTTTATATTTACCAGTTCATTAAATTATTACAAAATAATTCCAGAATATTTATAAATACACTTCTTTACTACTCTATGCAATCTTTATCGCATACGCTTTATTTCTCCTAGTTGGCTGCAGTTTGCATACATCTGTTATGATTACTTTATTTGATTACCCTTTCCCTGTTAAATGAATGAATAACGGTTAAAATAAATAAGAATTATCTTGGTCTTATACTCACGTATTAGTGATTTGTTTTTTTATAAGTTTTGTATAGATCCGAATTTGCATATTACATTTTTTATAGGAAAAAGAGGTATTCGGTGAAGATTTGAAAATCCCGTTGAAAATATGTTTTAAGTATCATCGAAAACAGCAAAGGTCTTAAAGAACGTAAATAATAGAACGCATTATATAACTGAATGGAATTAATCATTAGCATACGATATTTTAATAGAACAATCTACTTTTAATAATTCGCAACAGTTTGAAAAAATTATTTAGACAGTTTGAACAAGCTTGGATACTCACCAGGATTGAAGTACCTTATTTTAATTAGCATATGACTATTTGCAACTCCACGTTAAGTCCTGTAGCTTATTAAGACGAGGAGCATAATCTTGAAACAACGAGGGTGCTTGAGTATTTAACAGTCAACAAGTGTGAGCCGAAACAAACTGATGGTTGTACATCTGAACATATTTCTTCCTAAGTGCGTACGTATTTCAATTAATTATGTCACGACTTTACATTAAATTATTCCTTTTACCTGTGTACCCATATTTGAGTGTTTAGATGTAACCTTTATTGGAGTTGTATGTTTCAACATAGTTCGTGAATTTACAGGGAATTATAAGTATAACCCAATACTTAAGCTACCACAATAGCATTCAGTTCACTGAAATAAGCTGGGTAGAATGAGACTTCAATTCATTTGGTTTAAACATTTTATAAGATAACGATGGGTTTTCGGTTTGAGATCATTTTAGTTGTTAGGTTCAATTCCGTCTTAAATTCTTTATTGTGTAACAATACAAAAAAGTATGGTTAGTAGATGTGATTGAGGTTAGTATTGTGATAGGCCGCACATCTCATTTTTATTCATTATTGCGATTGTTTAACTAATTATGAAGAAATTTATAGAAATTAATATAATATTAAAACAAAGGGTTTCTATACAAATATTTTAGATTTTCTCTATATTTCGTTAAATATATTCATTAAAACTATCCACAATAAGTCATTAGGTTTTAATCGCATTTAACTTTCTTTCTTTACACACAAATAACTTCACTATACATGAGGGGCATGGTCATTAGTTTGAAAAACTGTTATTTGTTTAATATTGATGTTCATGGGCTTAAATTGAAATTGTAAAAATTGCAAGTAAAAAGGCATTTTACTTAATTTTAAGTAAAAATGTGTTTTACTTAATTTTAAGTGAAAAGGTGTTTTACTTAAAATATGACCTCACATTAATGAGTTAATATTTTGAGCTGATGAAGTGATATTTTTCTATAAGGCTATGTGAAAGGTAAAGTTCACATCCACAAATGAGTTATGCTGCAAGAGTTACGTAAAAGCTTTGACGTAACCTTTACAAACAAGTCAAAGTCATACGAGCAGGCCTATGACCAATTTTCATAATAAATTTGATACATGTTTTATACTATTTCACACTGAGAGATAGCAGTTTTTTTGAGAAAACAGTCAAAGATATTCACTATCCATTGTGTCATTTTAACCAATATTATATTTGTGTTTTGCTAAAAAATGTATCAATTCGTGATTAATTATTTTAGTTTGAAAAAAGGCCTCGATAGTCCTTTAAACATGTTTTTCTTATATAAGCTATCGGTATAAGAAACCAAGGTAGTTTAATGTCTTATACAATAGAGACCATTGGTAGAGGGCTGACTGAAAGCAGTTTCCCGCTTTCTACTCCCTAATTTGGATGGACTTTGTCTACGATTAGCGTCTGATTGTCTTAACAGACAGCGATCCTCCACCTTAAAAGAAAACCTACCAATCAGTTTAAATTATTGCAATTCCTTTTTTGTATGCCAACGGTGTTTGTGTTACGTTTCCAAAACTCGTAATGAAACACATATTATAAACTACACAGGGTTTAAATTACATATATAGTTGTAATTATATGTAATTATGATCTTTTTCAAGAATAAACCTGAAGATCATCGAATACATTTACCTGATAAAAGGAAAAAATACTTAAACACTCGATTTCTCTTTTGAAAAGTATGTTAATTATGTAGGGCCTATGCGTATCTTAACGTACTGCAAATTTAACCAGACAATATTTGTTGATGACCTTTTTACATACTTTTGTATTTTAATTAATGTTGGCCATTATGTATTTTACCAAAGTCTTGATTAAACATCATGTAACACGTGTATCAACTCTCTTTTTGTCCCTAAATAGTTATTCAAAATGAAATTTTCTTCATGTCTTCATACCAACTTACCTTTTGTCCCATTTAATGCATTAATGCATTACTTAAAACATAAAAAACCTGATTGCTTGAATAAAAGAAAATATTGTCACCTGAAGTTACGTATGACATTTTTCCAGGTAAATTATATTGTTAATTGTTTAAGAGCGTTTTTAGAATATTACAATCAATATTAACGTTTGAATAAATAGGGCCATCTGCATTGTATAGCCTTCTACCATCACGTCTTGTTTCGATAATTTAAATTAATGAATTGTTTCAGTGCTGGAGTGATTTCACAAGCATAACAATTAATTATAAAATTAAATATTTAGGTGCTATTTTTAAACTCGAGTCTTTCTCGAAAGAAAATATATTATTTCTGAGTTATTAGACATAGATGAGTAATTAGTTATTAGACGTAAAATCACTTGCAATTAATTAAATAATTTACTGAAATTAGCAAAGCTTGTGTTAGGGCTCAAAATAAATTTAATTATTTTTCGCAACACTACACTAGTAAGTAGCCGATTTCCGCTTCCGTTTCAGTGTGGGAAGTCGCCGTTTACAAAAGAGTTCGGCAAATATCAGCTGTAGTGAGGTAACAAATCAGCTGGAGTGCGGTAAAGAGTTTGCATTGAGTATTTACCGCACGAGTGCGGTAAATGCTCAATGTTGCCAACTCAAGAAAAAAAATCGTATATCACACAATTTACATTCATTATACATAAACACAACATACACATTTTAACTATGGCAACCACAACTCAATTGTAAATAAACTGTTTTCCCAGGTTGCGACTACGTACAGTTAATAGCGATAAGTTAATAAAGAGCATTATTATTTAATCAATTGTTGCCGTCTGTGTGACGATAAGACGTATTCCTAGAAAGGCTTACTCGGTCGCTGAACAGCAGAGATAACGCTTTTTTTCATCTCCCCCGTACAGATAAATATAGTTTTGTTCGTATTTTCTCTCTACAGTTTAATTAATACTTTTTAAATCGTTTTACTTTCATCTTAGTCTAAGCTTTCATAAGCTTTCATAGACGTGTTATTTTTCAGTAACCCTGTATATTTGATGCTGGTAGTGTTGCGAAAAATATCGTACGCAACTCATCCGGGAAGGTGTTTACGTGCGAGCATGATAGTTCACGCGCGACGCTTGCGGAGCGCGGGAATTTCAACTTACTTCCCGCACTAGTTGCGTAATATACTATTACTAGCCCGGGAATATATTTTTATTCACAATAATTTATTACATATTTTACCAATCTTAAACACTACCAAGAAACTTTATTCAACATAATATTTTATTGAAGGTGTTTAGCCACATAGTTTGATCGTCTAGCCGCTTAGCTTGATATTAATGTAAATATGAATATCGACTTTATTTACAAAAGCCGTTGTAAATCATATGTAGTTTCGTTGTTTACCATATGTAGGTAAATAAACGATATCACAAAACTGACATATACTTTCTCCCTTAAAAACACATAAAACAAGAATAAATACAATAAAATAAATAAAATTTACAATCACCTCACAAGTACACAACAAGTTTTTTTTTTTTATCAGTTGATAAATCAAAGATATATAGCATTCTAAATATATTTAAAAAAAATTACATTAGACAACGTACTAAGTCTACTGCCAATAAAGAAAATAAAAAATGTACGAAACAATATTTTCTTTATATACCTTTGAAGAATGAATACACAAATATACGTCAGAGATGAAGTTATATGATTAGTCCTCCCTTGAGTCTTTCTCTTATGCTTTTGGTTCCCATTTGGGTATATTTTATGTGTAAACATGGAAAATGTGTACTATATGAAATCTATTTAGAAATGAATTGGTATAAGATCATTTTCAAAATTACCTATCCCCATTTCTCTATTTGGAAATTGGTAGAATGTTCGACCACTGGTGATCTCTACTTATATTTAATGAGCTGTCATGATTAAATAAAAAATGATACACCGGACGGCAGAGTTAAATAGCTTTTAACGATTTTTAGGAATTAGTATCCCTAACGCCTCTAGAGGCAGGGTATCACCACATAACACTGTATTGTTGGATATCTTCGTTTGTGCTCTGCTGGTCTTCAATACACTGCCATTTATCTTGGGTTTCCAGCTTTATGAATATCCTGTATGGAAGTAAAACTTCCCTTGAAAACCCTGAGTTTTTACTTTAATGAGTATAATACAATAATAAACAACTAAATGATTTGCCCAAGCTCCACAGGGAAAATAATTAGGTCAGTGGTACATTGAAAATAATGGTTACATTACAGTAATCAGTAAACATTTATTATGCTTTGAATTTCCAGTGCTGTGGGCTTAAACGTACACCGTATACAGTACACCGTTTATGTGATAGAGTAAAATTTCAAGGCAGTTTTCCTTTCTGAGGATAGCTTAACAGAGATTTCTACAGCTTTTAAAAGTCATAATTTAGAAAGGATATAATGATGAATAGGAATGATGATTAACGTTTTTTAAACTCCTTTATAACTAGATTTTGAGATAGTGACATATCATCTAATTTTCCCCAAAGAACATAATATAGTGTACCATGGAGTTAATTAATTTATATATTAATTAATTAGTTAAGTAGCGATACATAAAACCAATTGCTGGTATTTATTTTGCTCCTTTTTATTAAAGACCCGAATCATTGATTAATGGAAACGAATACGGTGTTGCTGAAGTGATGAGGGTTCAGAAACAGTTTGGTCTCATAGCCGCAGTCAACACAACCAAGTGTTCCGCAAACACTCTGTCTGTTTTACCATGATTGGATTCTAACATTACAAGACAGACAGTTAACTAGTATGCCGTTTGTATGTTTGTGAATATGGTGAAACAGGCTTTTGAAATCTAAGTTTTACTAACAGACTAAACTAAGTTTAACAAAGGCATTGCCTACAAAATGCCGTGTCCTCGGTGCCAACATTTCAAGCATTACATAAACTAGCCTCTTTCATCTATACTAAGGGAAGTTTCCTAATAATGAAGTTAAGTTGAAACTTGCAATAATAAAACGCTAGGTATGGTAATAGCTCTGAAACTGAAAAATATTCCGGTGAACCTATTTGCTTTTGGCTGAAATCTAAAGTTGTTTTTTTAAGCTAGGGCTTATTTCGTGATGAAGACGCCTTCTACGGTACTGAGCCGATTTTTATCATTTAGGTGTCATCAGAAAGAGCTCAACATAAATTTCAGGAAATAAAATTCATGGGGGTTAAAAAAGGAAAGAGCTCTAGATACCTTAAAGTTTTGTATTTGTCCACAATATGTAATATGGGAACAGAAATGTCAAGGAACGCCCGATTACATTTAACGCTGTTTTATCAGCAGACCAAACGCTGCAGAGAAGCACGTATTTTAATATATTACTGATCTTACTGTATCATAATCAATTAATGATAATTGCACATTTTATTACTAGGTTAAAAGTGAAGTTTTTCGATTGTGGCAAAGTTTTTTGACCGAGACATCAAGCCAATGCAGAAAATTGACCGAGTTGCAAAAAGGCCCATGAGATAAACTAGGTCGGTTTTCCTATATCGCTCAATATGTTAGGCTATGTATTAAACATACAAAATAATGTTACAACTTGTTTACTTTTAAAAGTCAAGTCCCATTCTGTTACTGCTAATTAAAATAATAAACTGATTGCATAGTTCGTTTATGTTAATGGAACCATTGGTTAAAATACGACACAATTTTTCGTATTATTTTAAAAAGCTGATAGATTCGTCACCAACTGACTCTTTTCCTCCCTTGGATTGGAAAGAGCTTATTTTGACAAGCAACACACAAAATATAAGCCAGTATTTTTAAGTAATTTTTAAAAATTTATAACTTAATTTAATGAAAGTACATTTTAAAACATTACCTTTCCGTAACCATACAACAAGAAAAATAAATACAACTATTATTTGTAACAACGAGGAATATAAATTGTCCAAGGCGAATGCAATCGACGCAGCGACCAGTTTACTAAAAGGTAAATTATGGCAATTAATTCAACTATAGTTTTGGAAACACGTTCATGGTGTCGATTCCAAACCAGTTTCATCTTGTCTGTCAACACACGTGAGTGCTGGGCAAACTAACTGTCATCTGTAATACTACTCGAAACTTTGATTACGCCACATCCTGTTCCACCCTCTCCACCCACTGCAGTATACGTTGCCTTGGAAATATTAGGGTATTAAGTAAAATATTTTGCTACCACCTAGCAAAAGTATTGTAACCTAAATAATCTATTAGTAGATAATTTAAAATTATTAGAGCTTTATACAGAGCATCTAGTTAATTGTTTAATACCTAAGAGTTTTTTAACGATTTAAGTGAGGAAACTAATACATCTTTTGGCTATATTTAACACAATCTTGTATCAGGATTTTGTTTTTGTTTATAGCATAATAAATTTATTTATGTCCAGAGACTTGCTGAGAACAAAATTAATATGTTTTTCTTCTTTAATTTCTTTGTAGCTTTTTAATTTTTACCGACTAATAAATCAGTAAAATATTATCCTAAAAGAAACACAACACCGACATAAGCTCTCTTGCAGATTTTTCACAAGTCTAGGATTTTGTGATAACTTAAATTGTTTTGAAAGAGCGCCTAGAAGTATAAAAACATCTAGCAGTTTTTCTATCATTATAAAAAAATATTATTTGACTCTGCCCAACTGATAAATTTAAAGGGTTTTAAAATATATTTTCATTTCTGGATTCAATGTTTTGTTTATTACTAGCTGGTAACGACTGTTTCACCAGAATTAATCTATTAAGTACCTATTATATTCGTTTTGTTACTGTACTACATAATTAAATCATAACTCTTATTTGAATGATATAAAATCATTAGCTAAAGAATTATAAATATTTTATCTAGGTTTATTCCAAATGGAATTTTTGATGTCCCATGGGAAGTAGCCTAAGGGATTTAGACAAAAACAAAGAATCGGGAGAAAAAACTAATTATGTAAGAATTTTTTTTACTATCCCATACCTCCGTACATTTTATGATATACATTTTTTACCTTCGATGTTTTAAGTGTATTGCATTTATTCGTTGTATCCCTGCATAGTCAATTTTTAAATGCTGTCGGTAAATTACAGTGTATTATGTTTGGTTTTAAATAAAATTGTATCCTGTAGCTTGCAACTGGAAAACATTGTGCCCACAAACATATCTGTAATAATATTTATCAAAAATTTTAAGCTTTAGAACGAGTATGTGGACATTAAACTGATACAAACTATGTCACTACTGTTCAACAGCCGAACCCTGGCCCCAGGGAAATTATGGACTGAATACCTCCAGCTTTGGTGTTAAATCAATCAAGCTATCTCAGATACCGAGCCGGGATAATCTAAGCGTCTGGCAGTCAGCAGAATCCTCCGTGGATTGGTCGGCAAAAACAATAGTCTTAAATTGTTAATTTAAAAAATAATTAAACTCTAAGCCTTGTATCTCAATTTTGCCAGTTGCATTCTGTCTCTTTTTAATTCAGTTTTTATTCCTATATTAAATTATTGCCTGATTTTTTCCATCCCCTCCTTACTTTTAACTTTCTTTCCTAATATAACTATTTGCTCGAACATGGAGGTTCAATTTATCTTAAAAACATACCCAAAAAATCACTAAATCCATCATTGAAAACGATCGTGTGTGCTGTGAATTAAATTTAAGTTATTTGGTTGAATCATTTCACTTCATATTGTTGCAGACAAAAAATATTTGTTTTACTTTTACTTTTTTTAAATTTTAATTATCGTTGATTTAAAGTAAATATTAGATTAAAATAAGATTTATCAAAACATCTGGGTCAATTATAACATATATTTAAACTTTAATATGTTTTACAGTATTTTACTATTATTGTAGATTATAATTAATAAAATACTATATCTTGCATTATAAAATCCGAGTATATTGTTTATTTAAATATCATTTGGTTATCAAGTAGACAGACTTAGTCCATCGATGTACATATACTTTTTTGGAGTATAACGTCCGTTGATTAGGTCTAGCCTAGACTTCTATCTTACTTTCTGGTAGTGGATCTTCGGTGCCCAGCAGCTGTTAGGTAAACAGATAATTGTAGATAAAATAATTTGTGTCAGCTGTTCAGCCATTTTTTTATTTGTGTCCTAAGGGAAATATCTATAAAAAACTAATATTTTTCCAAATATTTTTTACTGAGACCTTTTATTCAAGTATAAGGAAGATGAGTGTAGAACGTCTGGTTTTCTCAAAAGTTATGGGTAACTTGATCTTCATGTATAGGTACAATTTATTTATTAGGTTTTCTTTTACCCTAACATATGGCTCCTATACAATTGTGTACAAGATCAGTTAAAATAGTTTTCTAAGACCTCTTTTCTTAATTAACGCGGGGGAGAAAAAATATGCTAAGAAAATCATTGACAAAATATTGTTATTTTTATTTCTTACATATAAAATTTAGGACATATAATACTGCTTTCCACAAAGAATGTATTTTATGATGGTTTTCCTCATCATTCCAAATGAGAGCTCAGTTAGAGGAATTCTAGAGCTTCAGAGTAGAGCTCAATATGGAGATTGGGGATTCGCCGAATATTGAAGTAATCATTATAGAGAGTATAAATATCTAAATAATATATTTAAAGGGGGGATGGACTTACTTTTAAATTTAATTTATTGTTTCGTACTCATAACTGTTACATTACAAAATGTAATGATTTTTATCTCTTAAATTTAAGTTTTATAAACAATGTCCTGTACTGTAACTATTTAGCAATTAACATAAAAAGTTTCCTCTGCATTTCTTTGTAATTAGTGTAAATACAGAGATAATTTTATATTTATATAATCAAATGCGTTTTAATGTAAATAAGTGCATTAATTCTTTTATGAACCAATATTAAGTCTTATTATGTTTATAATGTTTTTGCTTATAATAAATAAAACGCAGGTTCGCTTAAATCCAATCTACGTAAGCCCATGGATTTATTAGGAATTAGTTTGATATTCATCAGTTTTCTTTTTCATAATTAAAAACACACGTTGATGGAAAAATATCGAGTTTCCAATCAACCTAGTTTCCAATCAAATTTTATAAACAATGATTTGTTTATAAAATTTTACTTATTCTTTATTACTTTCTGTCATTCACCTATCCACTTTTTTCAATGTATGCATTTTTCAATAATTAAACGGATTATATATTAAACTATTAATTTCTACGTTTATTTTCCAATCCAGTTTGCTAGAAATGTACAAGTAATCAAAAGTGTTATACCACCCGATGGGTTGTACAATTTAATACAAATTGTGTTACTCTGACTCTGCAAAAATCATATCGTGGACTTCAAACCATTTACAGGCTTTTAGACGGTTCACAAAGTTAATTGAATCTAATACTTCACAATATCCTGTATAAGGCAATTATATTGCAGGATTCATAAAATTATTTTGCCATGATCATGAATACAACTTTGAAAACTTATTAAAATTATCAATGGTTTCAATTAAATTTGATTATATTTACATCAGATTTATAAATTAATGCTGCAAAATTTACCTCTTGCATTAGTGGGTTTTAAAATTCCCGGGTTGGTTTAATAAACTTTAAACCAACCCGGTATAAATATCAAGGTATAAAAATTTTTTTAACGATAAACATTCCACGTGTGTTCCTACCAAAAAGTACTACTTATTCTGTGCAAATTATTTCTGTTCCTGCCCTAAAGAACGATTTTTAACGGTGTGCCTAAAATTTCAAATGCAATTTCACATCGAGTGATGTCCGCTAACAAAGGTTATGTATGTTTAAAAATCCAAGATTCCCAAATAGTTTCTATTGAAATGTGCTTATCTTGAACTGAGAATCATGTTAATAGTTTCTAATCTTAATTAAAATCGTTAAAATAAGGTCCTGTACAATTTATTGTCCGAGCAATCTATTGATAAATTTTGATTATTCCGACCCGAACCAAAACATTAAAATATGTTTCGGATATTGTTATTTTCCCTTACAAAAACTACATTGGTGGAGTTACTAGCAAACATTTGGTAAAATTACACTTTTCTTCTAGTAATGATAAAATTATTAGGAATAGTCCCACAATGTCAACAACAAATGTTTAGCTAACATCAGCCATTTAGGATTATGATGTATCCTGTTCTGTTTATCCACGGCTGTTTTGAACTGGCAGTTTTAAATAAAATCATCTTTTTCTATTCTTAGAATTAGAATAATAATAAAATCACCTTACTTACCCTTTAAATTTAATGACTTTAAAGAGCCGGACAGAATTGGACGTTTCATCAACGATTAATAATATGTTTCTCTACAACAATAGTTTGGATTGTATTACTAACTGTGATATATTTAAAGTTATGATAATAATCTCATCAAACTAATAGTCCTGGCCAATATTAGCTTTGAATCGCGTACTCTCCATGAAAAAAAACACTGTCTGAATCTACTTTGTCCAATAGCTCAATTGAGTTGATATACATGTAAATTATATTCTAAATGCTACAAAGAAAAGTTAATATCTCATTCATTGTTTGATGAATTTTAGTATATTTTTTTCATTAGATACAACATCCCAGTTGAGTGTAACAAAATAATTATTTATGAAAATATTTTGATTAGGTTTTAATAAAAAAGCCATAATAGTAAGTATGACTTAAAAAAACCATGACGATTTTTTTCTTAATACGTTTAGCTTTTCACTGTATATTCTATTCTTATGGATCCAATAAAACAGTTTTTCAAAAGAAGTAACTTATTTGGGAAAAGGCATGTTTTATGTAGGCCTAATTATAAAACGGAGTTTTTTTTGTAGCTCTACTATTAAGAATTGAAGTTGAAAGGAAACGAAAAAACCCTTAAGAATATAAATAAAGATGTTTTAGTTCATAATATTGGACTTAATGAGGTATTTTTAGATCCCTAATAATTTAATAATACATCTTATCTATTTATATTTTTGTTGTTTTAGTTTCTTGACCTAAAAATAATATTACTGAAACTTAGAAATCGTGTAAGGAATAAAATGGAAAATACTGAGCTACAGAAGCTACAAATGGCTTTAACTTCGTTTTATTGTTTAAATCTTAGGGGTAAGAAAAACATTCATGAGCAGTAATAAAAGGTGAGGGAATGACACAGAGTAACCCATGTCCCACCTGATCCTAATTAAATGTTTGTAATGATTAACTGAATTGTAGACTATGGGAATGATGATTATATATTTTCCTTTGAGATTAAAAATGTCTTAGATATACAATAAATAGAACTTAATTTATTTTTTTCACCTATAATTGTTACCTTAAAAAAACTTTCTGATGATTATAAAGACGGATAGCTTATTAATGTTGTAATAATACCTATCAGCTTTAGATAAGAAAACTATACAAAGGATTCCACCTATTTGGGTACCTATAAAAGAGGCGTTAACGGGTACTATACTTAGTAATAGCGCTTAATGTTTCAGCTTAGGTAGTTAAGCTAATCTAGGTAATTTATACCCTGCCTTAAAAGTAGCAACATTTTAATTACTACGATATGTTCTGGTTTATAGGTTCCAATTTTATTTCATGTAAACTAACGGAAGGTTGAGAATTACGATTTCAATCAAATTTCAAAGGTACCGCATCAGTAGGTACATAAACATGCAAGATGCATAAATGTAACTCACTTACTTTACCAATGTCTGTTTGTATGAGGTTTTCAGACTTTTTCACAAATGTTTAACCGTTTGAGATGCTAACTTCAAGATTGGTGTATCTACTAGGGTTTTTATATTTTAAATGGCGAATACTACAAGTAATATTTCACTACAGCTTAATGTCTTAAGAAATTCAACAAGTACCGAACTTTGTCTAGGGAAGAACAGAAAAAAGTATTAATAAAAAATTTATATACTTTTCAAAATCTATAAACCTACTTGTAACAGGTTTATAGCGCAGGTAACAGAGAAATGTTTACTAGTGTAAAAATGATAAAAATGTTCTAAATGTGATCTGGTGGATGGAGAGGAATTAACAATTCTTAGTTATGTGATTTAAATATTTTGGAAAGTAAGTTAAATGCTGCATATTATCCGTCCGTTGAAAAAGTTCTGTCCTACTTACAGTGTTTGATACTTAGCTACTGTAACTGGAAATTATGTAGTATTTCTGGAAGGTAGAAATAATACATTTCAAAACAAATATTATTAGTCAGAAAACTCACACCAGGTTTTAAGTTGATATTTCAGCTACAAGTTACGTAAAATGAAGTGAAAAACACGCAAAGACTCGCAGGGAACCAACAACGAGATTAAACCCAAAGAACGAAATATAAATGTTATTACATACTTACGGGTCACTATGTAAAATAAACAAATGTTTATGAACCAACAGAAAAAAACAAACTATTCATGTACTGTTTATTAATTATTTAAACAGACTGTAGAGTGCATTGGATACGTACAATGATCATCTTAAAGATAACCGATTCATGTTGAATTTTACACTTAGGAGAACCTAAACTGAAATCGATAAACCCTTGCGTATGTTGAAGTAAAGTTGAAATACGTAAAGTTATTGCTTGAATAAATACAGTGTTATTTACAGATTATTTTATTAAACATATTTACAGGATTATCATTGAAGTATAGGATGTTATAAATGTTTCAATAATATTTCGTAGATTAATCGGAATTATAAATGGATATAAAAAATATCTTTCTTTTCTTAAAAAACGCAATTGGCTGAATGAATAAATAACAATACTATTTGAAATATTTATCAATATATCATATAACTAGCAGTTGCCCGTGGCTTCGCTCACGATAAATATTACAGCTGAAAAAATACTGCTCTTTGAACTTTCAAATTGTAGTATTCACAGCTGTTTACATTTCAGTATTTAAATGTTTACATTCTTATCAAATGTAAACATTGAAGCTAAGGACGTTCACGGCGCGTAGCCCGAGGGGATTTTAAAGAAAAGAATAGACCTATATGTTTCCCAGGTTCAAGATCTACCTCTGTGTGAAATTTCAACCCAGTCGGTTCAGTATTTTTCGAGTTTACTTTTCCCATACATACATACATACATACATACAGAAACCACCTCTTTTTTTAATAATATAAATATATAATCAGCAATGTAGCGTGCAAAATAAAGAAAACTGTATATTATTTTTAAGCGAGAGTTTACTTCTATTAGATTTCATACTATAAAAAAGGAATTTTTTAAAAAGGAATTTTTCAATTTTAAAGTTTCTTAGAGAATATATATAACATTAACATAGATATTAATGTTATTTATAATATTATTTGAAACTTAATTTGCAGTAATAGGTAAAAATGGAGATCAGGCTTTGAAATATTATGCTGTCGACAGATATCTGTTGATAGAGTAAATTAGCAGTTGATCCAGTTTTGTTATTTAAGATAAATTCATATGAGTTCATAGAGGAATAGATCGATATTTTCCAGGCGTAAAACATTCTAGATTAAGCGATTATGAATCGTATTTGCTATAAAAAATATCCATCGCAGGATTAGAGGATTGTTTTAATAGCAGTTCTAAATCCAAAAGCAGCTGTTCCGGAAAATAAAAAACAGAAACGAATCCTTTACTGATGAATATTTAAAATTGGAATTGATATACTTTGATATTCATAAATCCTCTTTATTATTGGCGTTGTTTAGCTTACTTTTTTATAAATAGAATATTCGCACTTCAAGGTTTGCTTATGCGTTATTCTTCAATCAAAGTAACTGTTATGAAATGCTTTCTGAGTGGTGCTCAATATTTCTATTTTTAAATAACGTGCATTAGCGTGCGACTATTTTTTCCCAAACCAGTATTCCTAGAAGTACTTGGACGACCTAGGTTATTAAAAAGGTCTATGTTTACCTATAAACGTATGAATTATAAACCTATAAATTTATGAAACTTATGAAGTCACATAAGGAATTCATAAATCGGCTTGTTTTAAACTTCGAAATTTTATATACATTTAATGTTTTTTTTCTGTTTCCGTGTAATCAACTTAATGAAACTAAAATATTTTAGAAAGCATGTTGCATGCTTGGTAACATTTACAGTTTTTGAAATATCTGAGAAAAATTAAAACTCGTTGCAATAACAAAATGGTATAAAGTATAACTTGATATTTTATACGTGCACAGCTCCTATTTGTATCGTAGCACATGTACCAAGTTTGAGTTTGGCACCTCAAGTAGTTTCAAATCCGTAATGTGTGAAATACATACAGCCGGAGCAAGATAAACAATGTATGTAAAAAAATTTTTGTTTTTTTTACCGGCTGAGTAATCTGAAAAAGTGTCCTGAAAAAGTGATGGACGGTCGAATCTGGACACCCTGTAAACCAGGGGTTAAAACCAGGTTGGATTGAAAAATCTTGCATTGGGAAAAATAAAAGGGCTTGGCTGTATTGAAACATGCCAACCAATGCACTGTATTTTACTGTATTTTGGAAATGTTACTGTGACAGTTGGTAAACCTGTTATTGCTTACGGACGAAACAACTTCTGATAGAGCTTCACGCTTGAGCAGTCGCTGATGCAAAGCTGATCAGAACCAGTCTTGCTTGTTTGATTGGATTACCGAGTGATATATTTGACATCCAATGGGCATTAACATTAAATAGTAGACATGTGAATTTTCACGTTTATCCATTCAGCCGATGGAAAATCCATAAGTAGAAAAAATCGTGATAAAATCATGAAAAACACTTAGAGGAAGAATAAAATTTTAAAATAAAATGAATAACCCATTTTAGATAAAACTTGTTATATTTAACTAATACAGTAAAACCATTTGTTAAACCCTAATAATCAAATGTACTCAGAATCCAAATCCGAATCATAATACCCTGGTTTGGGATGTATAAGTAATTGAATAAAAGTACCCAATACACTCATTGCGTTCAAAAAACTGCGTACAAAAACTACATTCCTCAGAACTTCATAAGTTCTATAAATTTGCGGCCACATTAGTCATTGGATGTAAATAAAAACGTCTTACAAGACTTAAAATTTATTTTAAGTGTTTTAAGACGTTTTTTATTTACATCAAGTGTTTTATTTACGTGTTGACAGTGTGTGACACGTATCTTGCAAATTAAGAAGTTATTCATTAGTCATTGTATCTTTTTCATTATGGCAAGTCTAGTTATTGAGTGAAACTTTGTTACAGTCACTATAGTTAAACAATTTTATACTGTAAGTTGGTTAAAACCTATTAGAACTTGGGTTATACTGGCCAGTATGTTCAAGTACCACATATATTACACAAGTTAAGTATTAAAAATACTATTATTATACTATTCATGTTCTATTATGTACTCGGTTGAAATAAAATTGCCAACATGAAAATTAAATGAACTCTAAGCTAAATAAATTACTAAATGTTTCTTCAGTTATACCTTGATCACCAACAATCAAAATGTGATCATATTTACTTATTGAAAACTTATACCAAAGGTTTACGGTCCGTGTTCACCAACAATAGCAATGGCTGATCCTTTGACTAGACCTCCGCAGTTCTATTGTTCCAAGCTCTGTACAAGTCCCTGTACAATTTGTGCAGAGTGGCGTTGCGGTAACCTTTCGTCATCTTTGTATTGCAATAGATATTTACATTGATGTTTAATTTATTACAAAACCGAAATCTTCGTGGTATTACAAGATACCACGCTTTACTGCCCAACATACAGGAGTTCTTTAATGTTAGCTGTTTTAAGCTGAATAATTTGGAAGCGAAGTCTACTTATGAGCTGTAATATTTAGATGATTATTCCCTTAGGGAAATATAATTTCTACCGTAGGCAGGAGGGTTAATCTTGACCCTCAGGCCACCATATTTTTTATTTTTAGGACACTTGACTCCAAAGATACTAATGAATTATTTTGCTGAATTATATTACAGACGGAAATTGTCTACCTATTCTTAATTTACAATTTTCAAAAATGATCCAGGCAAAAAATAACTGATACTATGTCTACTGGACCAGAATCAGTCAGATCGAAGAAATAAGTCACACAGTGTGACAACAGATGTTCAATTAAGATCTTAAATTCTTATAAGTTAGACTAAATCCCTTTGGTTGTAAAGGGAAATTAACAGTGTGACGCCAAGTGTTATTTGTTCGTAAAACGTCATCTTCTTGCCGGTTTAACATATGAAAAAAGGAAAATGTTCAAGTATATCAACCAATAAATCGACCATTAACATTATAATGGGAAAAATAAGAGTCCTGATTTTGCACTGTAATATGCTGCACCTTCCGTGGATGGGGAAAATTGTTGCGAGGATTAAATGTTGTCGTGAGCTCTAAATAATTCTGTGGAAAAGTGATTAGTTAGACAGGTGATATATAAAGGGAAATTCGATTATGGCGCTAAGTGGCTCATATTAAAATAAATGGATGACGAATTTTACTCACTTATGCCATTAACGTGATAGAATTTATTAATTTGTATGTGATAACCTTTGATGATCATACTTTAAGGATATATTTTGTTGTTTAATGTATCAGAAAATTAATTATTTACACATTGGTTATGTCACATTAACTGACAAGAATAGAAAATTATTAAATGTGTTACGATATTTCAAAGTATGCCTTTTCAATTTCTTTATTCTAAGACGTGGAGGAAGCATCACCATTATTGATCGCTGTGGCGTCTTTCCATTTAAAATTAAAATATATTTCTTTTGTTTAAAAAGACGCATAATTACAGTATAATTAATTCACAAAATATAAAATGCTATGTACCCATCGAAATTTTGTCCAAAAACTTTGTTGAAACCTTTTTTCAAACACCTAATTTGTTCCACACTGTATTATATAGCAGCAATGTAATTGGCATATTGTCGACTTAAACAAAGATATTAGTGGTTTATCGAAAGAAACTCCTTTATACCATATGACTTAAAATTACAAGAGAGTTAGTTATTTTTACATAAAATAGACGTTTTACTTTATAACCTAATAATAAATATCCTACAATATTTGGCGGAATGAAAAACGCCAGCATCAAAATTAATCAAACAGCTGATTCCTCCCCAAAAAAAGACTATACAGGGAAGAGATGTTTAAGTTATTTTTAAGCTCATACATTGAGATTTTTAATTTAACAAGCAAACAGAATACAATTGCGAATATTAGGCTGTTACAATTTTTTCTTTAATTATTTTTTTAACCATGAACTTAATACAAAATAATTTGGCGTGAATAGACGCTAAATTAGGGGAATAAAAAAGGATTTTAACCATAGTGCCAACCGATCAATAAAAGTTTAGATACATATTGTAGCCCTATGGTCCATTATATTGTTATAGTTTTAATTATATCTGTTCTAAAGTTTTTATTATATTAATGATAGCCTACATAATCAACCTCCACCCTAAAACTGATCCGACCCTGGCTGTTCACAAATAAATTACAAGCCCACGGATTAAAAGGCCTAAGGTCATTCCTCATGGCAGAGGTAAAATTCCATTAGCTTTAGGTTAAACTCTGGGCCTTTAACTGCTATTTTGAGTTTAGATACTGTAAACCATAAAATATTTTGAATATAACTTAAATAAGAACTAACTTTTTTCTGGAAACTCAACCAGTTTATTCGTGATGTTACAGTGGTTTATTTTTATTCTATCTATTCGGTTTGCTGATAAAAGATTTGTTATTTTACTTTTCCTGAAAATGTCTCTGTAAAACACGAATCAACTATCCGACTGCAAAAAGGCTAAGTAAGGCATGTCACTGGGGATATAATGTTTTAACTTTGGTAGTAAATCAGTCACCAAAGTTGTGTAGGTCTGCTCACTGAAACTCTCCATTGTTTTACATCCTTATGGTATAAATTGTTGAGCTTAATGTCTCTTTATTGCGGAATACCGATTTGATATTTAATTGTACATAATATATTTTATGTTTACATTTGGATATTAGGTAGAGAAAAATTGCAATAATTATCAAACTTATCAATTATCAGCTATTATTTATATATTTGGTTTACTAACATTAATAATTTTCGAATCTTATTCGCTTATCTTTAACACCCTATAACGCGGTAACCGTGAGTAAGGATCATGTAAATAAAAAAATAAATAGGGTTTATTCTTTCAATTTTTACCCACGAACATTGGTTGTCGAGATTTTAACAGAAACCGAAACAAGTGCCCTGTTTTCGCTAATTATCAATAGAACGAAGGACTCGCTACCTCATATTGCTTAGGACTTTTATAATCTTCAGCCCATTTTATAAAATGGGTAAAATTTTCAAGTTTTTGATTGGACTGAAAAGAAAAATCAAGCAAAATGTATTGGGCCATAACGTTCAAAAAGTTTTTAATAGAATGTGAGCATATGTTTTTACTTTTAGTCAGCGCAGTAAACTATTTAAGGATACTAAAATATAAAATATGACGGTAAATCTGTAAAAAGTGTATGGTGATTTGTTTAGAAAGTTAATTTTGTATGTAAATGCATCATACTCTGTAGTATACACATATTTAGCCGCATTAGGATAAATGAGGCAATGAATATTAATTGTGTAGCCTGCATTACTCAGTGCATAAATAACTTTGTGTACATTGAACAAGAGGTGTACTAAAATGGAAGTTTATTTGCAAAACCTAAGTTTAACATTCAACATAACAGAAGGTTTTGTTATTCTAATGCATATAGCTTTATGAGAATTAGTACAGCTTGCATAGGAAAAAGTAGTTGAATAACGATACTATTTCTCATTACAATTACAATAGATTACTTTTGAATCGATTCTTGCAATATATTTGACAGTAGGCCTATATTAATAAAACATTTTTGACGACTGGGTAAACAAGTATATTTAAAAAAATTCAATACTTACATTGGTGCATTCATGTATATGTTTTCAAAGTTGGATTAAATTGCCAGTATGTTGGATTAATAAGTACTTACCTTCCAACATCTTTTGGGGGGTGGCTTGGATTTTTTTTTCAATAAAAAAAGGAGGTGGGGTCATTTAAACTCACTCTGTATAAGCTTCATGCGTTTGTAAAACGTCATCATGACTTTGTGTTTTCAATTATAAAACTATTTGTATATCCAAACTAAACAATATTTTTACTTCTCAGCTATGGTTGTAGTCCATCAAAATCTCTTTGCCATCATCAATAAAACATAAGTTTACCTGAGAACGGAAAAAAATGTTTCTGTACAAACAAGCACACAGGCAGTATAGCAACAAATGTGATACTGCCAAAGTTATTGGAGGGATATATACTTCCTTCCAGAGTTTAGAGGAATTCATGGTTAAGTTTTCTGGGTAAAGTTATTGCGTCCATATGTAATTACTATTTTTGCACTCATAACATTAAAAATCAACAGAATATATCCCGGCACTTAAATCTACAATACTAAAGTGAGGTGCAAATATTCTTACGGGGCACATTTCGAAATTGTTTTTTCCAGGGTCCTGATCAATTTAACAGGAAGAGCCTGCAGCTTTGACACGGGGGGAAATAATCAGTTTGTTTGCACAATAACTCTTTTGTCAGACATTTCAGATCATTACTGCGATCGATCGAGAGTTATTGGAGGAAAAGCTTACATTTCCGTGGTGAAGGATTTAAAGTGATTAGTGTTAACGTAAACTTACTTGATTTACTACTTAGATTTACATGAATAATGATAAATTAATGATGATTTCATTTTAATGATTTCATGATGATAACATAAAATGACATTAATGACATGATTAATGATGTTTTCGTTTGTAAATGTTTTACAAGTGAAATGGTAATTTGTACTTAAGACTGTTTGTGATTAAAGTGATGCCACAAAATATTGAATAATCCAACGATATTTTTGGATTTTCTTCACGATTAAGAGATTGTTATTCATTATAACTTAAATTTAATAAGCCCATATATATAAAACGTTTCGATTATTATTGAGGAAATTTATAATGTGATTAAGGACCTTGTTAAGATACTCAGAGCATTATCACGAGAACAAGGCAAAACATTAAATTGAAGAACATAGTAATTTAGTAAACAGGGGAGATAGTAATAAGATAATGGCAGTTTGCTACTCGAATATGTGACTTGAACGTGATATTTTTGAACACATTGTTCTAGAGGGTTTTGAACTAGGAGAAACCCTTAACTTAAAATATAAA
The DNA here is from genome assembly GCA_035578135.1 of Flexamia atlantica. Taxonomy (NCBI): domain Eukaryota; kingdom Metazoa; phylum Arthropoda; class Insecta; order Hemiptera; family Cicadellidae; genus Flexamia; species Flexamia atlantica. Next base: position 65,261,507 of record JAQJVK010000003.1, on the reverse strand, counting down.
GTTTCTTTAAGATATAAATAAACATATAATTAATTCCAATTTATATACATATTTAAATAAAAAACTTAATCTTTTTTAAATCTTATAAAAATGACAATAAAATACATATTTACTAATAAGACTAATTGAAATCTGAATACAAAGATTAAAGAATAAGCAAGTAGAATAAGTATTCTTCTGCCTGTTTCTCTAATGATATTTTTGTTTTAATATCAAGTAAAAACATATACATTGTTTTACAAAGGAGTATTATTACACAAAGGTACACTCAAAACCATTAGAGTCAATGCTCAAAATGGTATTAGAAAGTCAATCAGGATAAACTACATATATTTACAATAGCAATTATAAGAATAAATTATAAGAATTTTTTATCACCTTTTGAATTGAAATTTAAAGCGTATTTACGGTAAAAGTTGACTTAAATTAAGAAAATTCACTTTAAATTAACTTTTTAATATGTAAATACATTGATCTACGAACGTCATTAGGAAAACGGGCTAAGCTTATTTTACAGTTCCCTACTCCCTAATTTAAACAAGCTTATCCCGGCTTTGCATTTGATAGGCTTAGCAGTTGACTAGGTTGAGCAGTTGACGTCACTTACAACAGCTCCCTAACCCACTTAAATTAAGTGAAGCTAGAGCAATCGATTGATTTTTATCTGTACATACAGTACGGAAAATTAAATTTGTGGAATCAAAAAATATTGTTTCCGGAATTAAAAACATTTGCACAATGATACATGTAATATTAAATAATTTTAATCAAATTATTTAGCTTCTAATGAAAAACTTTAGGATAAGTGAAATAGCATTCCGTAGTCAAAAGCTTAACATCTTTAAGCTCCTTAGGTATACGGTAAAAGAATCGAATATCGCTTTTGAAGTCGGATATCCATTCAAAATGCTATGGTATATCAGCGTTAATATGTAATTCATCTTTAATAAATGAGCCTCTATGGTCTTTTCTAGAATGTCATTATGTCGTCACTTTTTAAAATGTTGTTCTACAATGGTGAGAGTCCAAATTACTTTAAAGTGATAAGAGACTTTTCTAAAGGTAATGAGGATCTGGTAAGACCAATTTTTCCTGAAAACAACCGACAAAATGTACAACCACATTTTTAAAGGTGCATAATCAATCGGTTTAAATTATGTATATTTTGGTGCACCAAAAATAATGAGGATATTTCATTGTTCTGTGTTCAAAACATTGTTTTTTAGGTATCGTTTTGTTTGATTAGATTATCTTTATTTGTTAGTGACTAAACTGTTTAAACTCACCTAAAAGCTACAAAATCATACTAGCAGACTTATTTCATGCATGAGGTCAAACAACGTCATGATGGTTGCCGAGTAAGGTTGGAACTGAATTTTTCAATATATTAAATTTTACTCTCGAGGTCAGAGACATATATTGTTGCAGCCAGCCCGGCTGAATTCTCGGAACGAGGGCACGCTTATTTTCCTATTAAAGGTAACGTAATTTCGTCGTCGGTTGTCAGAAAGTGCAATAGACATAACGAAAAACGCTTTTCCTGGTTCACTGAACATGAACTGCACTCAACTACAACAATAATAAATACAAATTTTATTCTTTAAATTAGGGAAAACTAGTAAATATACCCGCGGCTTTGCTCGCTGAAAGGATAAAAAATTAATGTTTGGTTCAATTACACGTAATTTGTAATGCATAACTTTTACAAATTTCCAAATAGACTGACGATTTCAATAATTTTATCTGAACTATACATTTTTAAGCGCTTAATTACAAACTTAAAGTTGCATCTTCATCCCAGATGGACATGAGAAGGTAGAACGTTTAATTTATGAACTTCTTATTTCGCTCAAATGTTATGAATTGGCTACCATGTACTAACATAATCTAATTTTTCAGTTTAGCCTTAAGAATACTGAAATGTCCTAGTTAATCTATTATTTAACCTATAAAATCGGGTTTCTAATAGTTTGAATAAAAAAGTATCAACTTCAGGGGTTTAAACTCAGAACTTTCATTGCACCGCCCTTTGCCCTAAAACCTGTCGGCCAATTTGACATAAAAGAATAAGAGGCATATAATAGTATATTTCATTACAAGGACCTAAAGTGACGCTTTTCGTACAAGGTCAAGTTTTACAACCGAGGCTGTAAGCCGAGGTTGAAAAATGACCGAGTAACGAAAAGCAGCTTTAGGTCCGTGTAATGAACTATATTTTTCGTTATATTGCTCAATACAATACGTAAACTACTTAAGAAAACCAAAATGTTACAGCTTGTTTACCTTTAAAGATGCCTTCAAAAGATGCCACCGTCTTGTTTTTGCTTTTTGTAGCAATCAGCTGATTGTCTGTTTCATTTGCGTTAGGGTGGACTGACAACAATGAACAACTATCGACGTATCGAACGCATGTAATAATCGATTGGTGAAATGAGCGAGTTTCACAAATTGACTAAACTGACACCAATGAATGTTTCGATAATAACGATGAATGTTTCGATTATTTGTAATCGAATGAATATTGTTCGATTATTACGACGTACTCGGCACTTTTTGACTTTTATGGTCCTAGGACTATAAAGAGTCAGCTGGTATCGAGTACATTAGCTTTTAATTCCTAGGAATAAAAAGAGTGTATTTAGGTCCGGAAAACATGCATTAAAAACATTTGTTTTTGAAGCAGTATAACGAAAAAGATGTATAACTAATGTAAATACCCCAAATTTTAATACTGTAAATGGTGGACTCTATAGACCTAACATCTGAATTTAGTTTAGAATATGTTTATTAATGTAAACCAAAAACTGTAAGAAATGATATAAGACTAATGTGTAGGCAAAAAAGAGGACACCTGATCCTCCAATTTTTTTCAATCATCCTGGAGATTGGATTACGGGTTTAGCAGCTTGAGGCGATAATTTTCGGTAGAAATAGTATATTTGATTGAACACAGCCTAAAACGCTCTCGGCCAACACGCAAACCCTCCTAAAATTTAGTTAAGAAAAACCCCGATTCTATGGAAAATAACGGAATGATATGTCCATGCAGTCTCAAGACTTTAGTTCGATTACTTCGGGTGGTCCGTAAAAAGCTAGTAGCATAGGTATGTGGTATCTGAAAAATATTTACTATAAGATAAGTGTGTTGTACAATTTATTATTTTAGGAAATGGAATTCCTATTTTTTGTCTCTTTAAAATATTCTAGAGAACTTCTATTGATATTTGTTAATCATAGCTTTCAAAACTAAAAAGGCCGCCATTTTGACTTATTCAATTTATCTTATTTTGGCCTTTCTAGAGGTAGCATTTTAAAATCATTCATTAGTATGCATCTAGAGCCTATAAGGAATATTTGAGCCAAGATTCATGGCCCAAAAGCCTACATTGTTTTAGAAAATAGGCTTTGAAAACTAAAAATGGTCGCCATTTTGAATTTTATAATATACCCTATTTTAGCCTTTAGAGATAAAATATCTTAAAATCCTTTCTTAGTACGCATCTAGAGCCTTTATAGAATATTTGTGCTAAGTTTCATAGCCCAAAGCCTTATAGTTTTTGAGAATCTGTGATCAGTGAGTCAATCAGCCAAAACCAAAAACTGTTGACTGACTGGTCAACCGTTTTTGGCTTTTATATATATAGATGAATAAAATGCGGGGACGTACTAGAAAAGACTCGCCGGTGCTGTTTGTACTTATTCTTGGGTTTCCAGAGTTACAAATACTAATTGAGTAAGGATGTTAATTTCCTAAGAGAAATACTTTTGCGAGCACAATACGTTAATTTTTGGGTACATTTATTAAATATCCGAAACTAAATAGAAAATAGAGAATGGATGCGTTCAACCAATATGGTGTAGTCCCCTGCCACAAGTCAATAATTGCAATATATTTTGTAAAAGAATCATCATCAATCCTTTATTTAATCTCTTTCATATTCTTTTGATTGAAATTATTAATATGCTGTATTTACGTTGTTGAATATGATAATAATTTAGACAAAACATCATGACATTAGTCAAAATTATAATTATTTTGTTGCTCCTGTTTAGAGGGTTTGAATCAAAATTACAACGTATATAAAGTTTTCAAGGACCATTCCTAATGTAAAATGTTATGAGGCATCTTAAAAGAGACACATGTTGTTCTATCAATAATCTTTATGTATCCAAATAATTTCACATATTTTAAAATCAATTGAAAATTATTATTTTTTTAGTTTGTTACAAGTGTGATGGCTCGTATGGGCTTGATAGATCATTTTAATTTTAAGCAAATTGGGTATTGCGGCTTTTTTAAGGCACTACAAATCAAAAACTGTGTTTTAAAGTTAAACTCATGGAAAAACTCTTCATAAACGTATTCTTTTTATTCTAGATCAAGTTCCAAGACAAGGTAATTAATAGAGAAATATCTATTTTCTATTAAATTCTGCATTTTAAATTAAATGAAAATCCGAAAAATTTACAATTGAAAGTTATTTGATCAGCTATGACCAAGTGTCAGTATTTATTGTATTATAAGGAAATGTGTCTGGGTCTTTTGTGTCTGGGAGAGTTTGAAATACAGGTATGCTCTTTCCCAAATCCCCGAGCCAATGTAATAATGCAATTTGTAAATAGTAATGAATCACTTATTAATTATTGTCACTATGCAAACAGCACGGTAGAGTTATGACTGTTGCAGCAATTGCCAAAAGCTCTGATTTCCCTCGATGTTTACTTGATAACACTATAATATTTTCTTACCATCTGAAAAATGTTATATGACTCTTTCTCCGAAACTGTTTTTCATTAAAGGGATGAATATTATTTTACATATCATGTTTTCCTAATCATCCCAAGCTTTCAATTTGGTAAAACATGTCTTAAAAAGAACATTTTAAAAAGTTAGTGTTATAGTTACTATTTAAGAAAAAAACTTCAAGGTAGTGTTAAAATATCGATGAATTATGATAACATAAATTAGGCTTTTATGTTAAAATATTTTAAAACCATTTTACTATTTTTATAGGTCTGTGAATATATAATAATAGCAGATTTGTAAGTAATAAATACATTAGGTCTTTTTTATGAGACATTTATTGAAAACGCCCGAGTTTATGTCGTAACATGTTTAAGAACTTGTCTCGTTGGACAAGTACAAATAAACTTATCCAATTAAAGTATAAGCTTTGGATGATGTTACTCGCTTTTTGAAAGGTTAACTCAAAGAAACGTCGACGAATAGAACAAACATTAAGTTTTTGAAACAGTATATATACTTAATTGTTCTGAAACTATAAGGGACAACGATTCCTGGGTTAATACAGCAAACCTAACCTGCCTCTCTTGAAATATACAAACGTATACATACGGTATAATATAATAGACATATTTCTTATTTATGTATGTATTTATTTATTTATTATTCATCAACAGCAATGCCTTTTCATACATTTGACTACAAAACGGTTTCTTATTAACTACTTATTTACAAACAAACTATTCAAAATTATTCTAGGTAATCTAATAACCTAGAATAATCTAATCTAACCATCTAATCTAATAACCTAGTTATATTCTAACTTGTAACTAATTTACAACTACCTATGAATTCGTGGAGACAAGTTCATTGAGTGTCATTAAAAATAAACCACAAAGTCTACACAGTATATTACAGGTAAGTAATTAAATGCTTTATTCTTAGTTCGTCAAAGAGGAAAATAATATAATAATATAAGTTATTTTCAAGTAATCTTTCTTGCTCGTATAAAGCCAAAATCTCAAAAACAACTTTTAAATCAAAACAATTCGAACAAATGCTTCTCAGTTATCTCCTTATTGAGTAAAACAACATAGTTATTTCCTTTGTATTCAAATAGCACAGTTTTAGTCCAATTTCCAAATTCAGAAGATAACAATTAATTCTACCTTTTATATATCATCAAACATTTTTTGGATTAGTTACAATTTAATTTACAAGTGTCTTATAGAGGAAATCATGAAACTAATCTTTTGATATATCAATTTGATCTTCAAATAAACTTAAATATCTTTAATTGGTCCTAAAATCTAGCTTTGTTGATTTTATTTGGGGTTGCCAGCAGTTTTTTCCGGCTTTTTAAAGAAACTTTTGGCCTTAAAGGACTACATAAGAAACACAAAACCTCTGTCTTTCGGCAAGTTAAATTAGAATTGAACCAAGGCATTTATTTATTCATATAGTGTCATTTTTAACTTGACATAGCCCTGAGAGCTCTTTTATGGTTTATTTGAGAGCTGAGATGATTTATGGTTTCCATCTATTTAGCATAGGTTCGACGAATTATTTTACTACCTGTAAAATGTTGCTTTATTGAGTTATGCTTTTCGTCTGTTAATCAAAGAATTTAGACTTGTTTTTTTGTCGTTTTATTTACGTGAGCTACCATACTAGTAACCCATGATAGATTGGGACGATTCATAAGATTCTAATAATTTTTATATGTAGGATTTATCTGAAGAGAAATTTGTAATTAGTAGCCATAATGAATGATTGAAAATGTAGTGAAATTCACTTACGAATTACATACGTTTAAATAAAAACATATGTGTTGTTTGGTTCTGATTAACTTTTAAAATTCTGTTACCTATAAATAAAATTAAAGTTTGTGCTAGAACACTAAAGTAAACGATCAGAGTAATGATCTGATTTTACTATAACGTTACAGCTCCTTTCTTTGACAGAAACTGAGTAGTCGCAATTTTAGAGCTAATTCATGAGAAATTAAATAATAACATTTTACAATACCTCTTGATAAAAACTCTTAATTGAACTCTTTTAACTAATAATGTTGAGGATTAGGAAACTGATAAATGTAAATCAGAGCCACTATTAAGGTTAATCCAAAAATAAACCTTTCCGAAGTTAGTTATGTAATTTACAAGGTCCTCCACAGACCATTGCTGAAAGAGACAAAGCAACGCAATCTTCGAATGGGTTTCATCCACACAAGACACGTAAGGCTATTCCTCAGTATGCTTGGTAGAAAATGTATGTCAATGATACAAATACTGTACGTATTTCGAGAGTTCAATTTTATGATTGTTGATTGTTACTATTCGCACATCAATAAACGTAGCTTGGAAACTATAAGTATGAATTTAATCGAACCAAACAGTGGTTGTTGTATAAGGTATTTTTTTAACCGAAGTGTAATGAGGATTAATTAAATTACTTAAAAAACAGCGTACAATGACCATTTTTAAATCCTCTTAAGCCCAATAGCATACTATTAAGCTACTCTAATTATTCTGTACCAATTAAAAATGTATTGATTTGGCCCTTTATTCCCAAGCAAAAGGAAGGTCATAATGTTTTTCGTTTCGTTAAAAAAGAAAAACTAAGAAAAGAAATTAATAATAAGGCTTGCTCATTTTATTTCTTTTTAATTAATATATAATGATCCATATTATATTACAGAATTATATATTTCATCATGCGCTATATACAGTGTGTAAAAAAAGTCCGTCCCCCCTCCTTAATTTTTACATGTGATATTTACAGTGAGTGAGAGTTGAATTTATGTCGTTTACATACAACACAAACAGCAGGGGCCCAAGAATGGATCCCTGAGGCACACCGCAAGTAACAGTTTCCCAGTCAGATCTTATACCACCAACCTCAACACACTGCCTCCTGTCTGTCAGATAAGATCTCAGCCATTTAAGGACATTCTGTGAAAACCCTATGGCTTTTAACTTTTCTATTAACAAGTTATGATTCACGCAATCAAAAGCTTTTTAAAAGTCAAAGAGAGTTAGAATCGTGCCCTGTCGATGTTCCATAGCCAGTTTAATGTCTTCTGTCACACGAAGAAGTGCGGTTTCAGTGCTATGAGCTGGTCTAAAGCCAGACTGGTAGTCAGATAAAATTTTGTTTTCAGTGATAAAGTCAGTAATTTGACAGTGTACGATTCTCTCTAGGCCTTTAGAAAGTGCGGGCAAAATGCTGATCGGCCTGAAATCCTGGCAAGATGCAGGAGCTGAGATCTTGTTTAAAGGTCGGATGAGAGCAGACTTCCAAGAAGAAGGGAATGAACAGTGTCTTAAGGATGTATTGTAAATATGAGTAATGGATGGAAGAATGGCAAAGAGAATATCTTTGATAAAACGTATTGATATTCCATCAAACCCAACAGCATTGCTACGGATTCGACGGATGGCTTTCAATACATCAGACTGTATAACAGGTTTGAAACTGAACTCGGGGTAGTTGAGATCTGGGACTGGTGAATTCAATAGTTCATTTAAATAATCATTTACTTGAAGCTGATTGATGCCTTGAGAGTTTGATGAAAAGTATTTATTTAATTCGTTCAGAGGGATGGTAACTGGTTGGTTATCCGACTGCTTTCCAAGCCCAAGACCTTTTACTTTATCCCCTTTTACTTTACGTTTAAATAAAAACTTATGTGTTGTTTGGTTCCGTTTAACTTTGAAATTCTGTTACCTATAAACGAAATTAAAGTTTGTGCTGGAATGCTAAAGTACATGATTTAATGTAATATTAGTAATGATCTGATTTTATAACGTTACAGCTCCTTTCTTTGACAGCAACTGATTAGTCGCAATTTTAAGCTAATTCATGAGAAATTAAATAATAACATTTTACAATACCTCTTGATAAAAACTCTTAATTGAACTCTTTTAAGTAAAATTGTTGAGAATTAGGAAACTGATAAATGTAAATAAGAACCACTGTGAAGGTTAATCCAAAAATAACCCTTTCCGATATTAGCTATGTAATTTACTGAAGGTCCTTCGCAGACCATTGTTGAAAGAAACAAAGCATCGCAATCTTCGAATGGGTTTCATCCACACAAGAAACGTAAGGTTTTTCCTCGGTTTGCTGGGTGGAAAAATACATGTTAAAGTTACAAATACTGCACGTATTTCGAGAGTTTTATTATATTGTTGTTTCTATTCGCACATCAATAAAAGTAGCTTGGAAACTATAAGTATAGATTTGACCGAACCAAACCGTTGTATAAGGTATACAGACGTTGTATAAGGTATTTTTGAAAACCGAAGTGTAATTAGGATTAATTAAATTACTTTGAAAACCTAGTACAGTGATCGTTTTTACCAACCCCCTTTAACCCAATAGCATACTAACTGTAATTATTCTGTACAAATTACAAAGGTACAAAGTTTTGATTCGGCCTTAATACAAAATTGAATTCGCAGTCAAAAAATTGAAGATCATACTATTTTTTTGTTTAATTAAAAAAGAAAAACAAAGAAAGAAAATCTTATAATAATGCTAAATACATTCTATTTATTTTTGCTAAATATAAATTATTTTCTATTATATTTCAGAAATATTTCATTATACAACCATCAGGGGATATAGGGAATATCTTAAAATCTATTGAATTATTTGGCAACATTTTAGTTATTAGTCGTTTGTAAACTATAAAATTAGGAATGAATAATTATTTAGCTAACAAAATTAGATTTCAAAGCCATTTACTTTGTTTTATTGTTCAATAATTACTGTTGGTTTCAATCATTACCCTCGGGTTTCAATTACAGCGACGGTCTTATTTTAAAATCATAAATAACTTATAATAGTTTAAGCAGTATAAATTCTGTATTAATAAGACTTGAAAGATATTGATTTTTCTTGATTTAAACCTAAAATTCTTAACGTTTTTCATTTCAATATTATTTTTAAATTTTATATTGAAGGTAACGTACACTGAACATTGAACAGCCCTCGTTTGTATAACTTCTAACACAACTTATTGTCTTATAAGTGTACTCGCAACTTATCTCGTTTTATGGCAAGTCGCCGCTTTTAATAGTGAGGTTCAATTTGCTCATGATTTAGATTTAGATTTTTGTAAATACAGAGTGTGTGGTAACAAAAGAACTATAAAAAAGTAGGGTTAATGTGTTGTGTAGACTTCTCTCGAATTCACCTTACCAAATGTATGTATATTTAACCAAGAAAAATTCCATGGTTAAATAACACATGTATTCATTTTAATTGTTTAATTTCAAGATTTTAAATTCTCCTAACATAAAACATATCATTATGGCCTATTTTTGTTACTTTAATTTCCTTATTAATACCTGTATAATAGTATGTTTCAGAAATCTCTTCTTCAAAAAATGAAAAATAAGATAAGTAAATCTAGTGGAGTCAGTTATCTTTCCACAAAATGAAATTCGATTTATTCTTCAGCCTGCAAACCCCGCATTTCTTTATTTCGTAGTTTATATTATTCTTTTACCATTTCTTCTACTGACAAACGGGCGGCCCTCGCAAACACAATCGAAACTGAAGTAAACCCAGGGAAACATCTTGGGGAAAGAAGCTGCAGGGTGGTGTTGGCTGGAATGTTGTAGCTGATTTAGTTCCCTCCGTGCTGTGCTAGAAGAAAAAGACACGGGCGCCTGGGGCAACCCCCTATCAGCTGATCAGCTGATCGTCAACTGAAGAATACCCTAAAAGACAGAGGCTACACTCTGTATTGCAACAATACGCAGATGCTGGGGTCGATTGTAGTAGGTGTCATTTCCGGTTGAAATGACATTGGACGAGCGGGTTTTGTTAACCAGAAGAGGCTTTGCTTCACCCTAGCCGTGAAGCAATTCATAATATTTTTTTTCTAAAGTGAATGTCTTTTTTTATTAATTTAGTGTTGAAAGCGGATGCAAAATTTATATGGGATATCCATGTTCTCATAACCAAAGCGCTTATTTAAAACTCCAAAAGCGACAAGATGATTCTCTAATAATACATGTATTACTATAAAACCTTAAACAAACAGGGGATCGCTACAGGTGCAGCCCGATATGTGCTAATTACTCCTCTCGTATTACAGAAGGTGAAGACCTGGGTTGAAGGATCGCCACCACAAGTCTTCCTGGCTGGCGTTGATTTCCCGAGTGTGTAAAGCTCGTTATTGTCTTTAATATCTAAAAGGAACCTAATTTGCAAATTATACATGACATTAAATTGTAATTATCGCTATTATGGTTGCTGTATGTTCATAATTACAGTACATGATAAAGAAAATATACAATAATTATTGCTTGACCAATATAATAAGGTATGGCGAAACGCGAGGATATTTTCCCAAGTGCTAATAAATTAATATAATTTAAAAGACTCTTAAAACACCCTTTTTTTAATATCCTTCCAAAAAATCTTCACCATTTACTTTATGAAATGATGGAATAACGTTACAAGGTAATACATGTGTTTTTTATGAGTGGATATTATACTATCGTGGTATTATTTTTTTTCGTGGTTTATTTTTATTTCTTTGAACTTAAACTATCATATCTTAACGAGAAGCTTGGTATTATAAATGGTTGTCCTCATACATACAGCAATATATTTATGTATGAAGATCATACTGTATTGATTTAGAAAGACTATAAGATCGCGACAACAACAGTATCATTACAAATGGTCAATATTAGGTTTGAATAGCTGTTTTCCCATAAGTATGATTTGGTTTCATTCGCCTTTAAAAAAATAATTTTTAAGGGTAAATTAAATACATTTTACTCACTAAAATTGTGTGTTTATTTTCAATGAAATGATTATGAGGGAATTTCAACAACCAACTAAATAATTATTTGCAATGTTTATTATTGCATTTTCAACTCTATTTACATCCATTATCATTAAATCGGTATTAAAAATTGAATTAATTCAGGAATCACACGTATTTCTGTTTTAAAAACGTTTATGTAATTTAAATGAGTTACTGAGAGAAATAAGTTGATGTACCAAATTATTTTATGTGAGTTGATTTCCCTTATTATAAGAAGCGATCCGGTTAATCTTTCTGTAAAATGTCATTATTCATAAAAACATGATTCGTCAGGTTAATTTCAAGATATGGAAAAAATGGTAGCTAATACTATTAACTTGTTAATGGAATACCATTCTGAAATCCCAAAGTCCTTACTTTGAATCCCCTGGATTTATCTGAAGGTTAAGAAACTTAAAAATGTTCATATAACGTATTTTTAAATTATTACAGCAATATTACCATTAATTTTTCTTTCTTTTTAATGAAATATTCAAAGGCTTCTTAAAAAATAAAGAAATAGTAAATAGAAGGCTAGTTAAAAATGAATGAAATCAACGGAATCTTTGAACGGGATTTGGACAAAAAAACAAACGCTGGCCTTACTATTATTTTAAGAGAATATATAACAAAAATAGTTTGTAATTAAGGTAAAAACGCACGCGCGCGTGACGTAAAAATGCAATAATAAGGAACTTTAATTTGAGCTAGTCCTACTTATTTTTAACTATGAACTGTATTAGACATTAGACTAGGTTGGAGTTGATTTTGTCCGATTAATTAATTACGAAACAAAAATTTTCAAAGGCTTCTTTGTTTTGAATTTGTTATCTAGAATGAAAAAAAATTCTCTTTTATAAAACTAGACTGTATTAATTTGAAGGAGACTTTTTAGAAGTTAAGATTGTTGTATATGGCCTTCCTGACACATGGTAAACTATATCTCACATTCAACCAATTTATTTAATAATACAAATGTTTATTTATCATAGCACGACTACTACAAAATATTCCTGATTTCATCGGCTATTTTTTATGATAATTCAAACGGATTTAGGAAAGTTCTAGTTATTGTTTTAATATTAAATTTCAAGATTACATAAACTTTTGCTCTTAATTTTTAGAGTGCCAATCGAAAAAGGGAAAAAGATTTAATTCGTATAATGTTAATGTTTTGACGGTCGTATTTGATTTATTGTATTAATAGTCTAATGAAAGATCGCATAACAATTTCCGCTAACATAAACAAATGACAAAGCCATCTGTTGAGTTTAATGTTGATTAATTATGATTGGTTTAAATCATTACAGCCCGCCGGGTTCAGCTTGATTGATAATCTTAATATAAAATATTTCAATTATTTATTTCAACCAAACAGACTTTTAAAGGAATTGCAGCAGTTTTGATCTCATTATCAAAATATTTTGTAAAAAATACCTTTTATATAAGGGTTTAAGTTTTCTAAGATTGATCATCTATTATAAAACCCCTAGTGGTCTAGAATTTTAATTTTTTATTTACTTTACCTTCACGATACAAATACATATGACACTTCGTAGTAAAAAAACCTATTTTAATTTAAATATTGAACATTTCATTACTATTTACTATGTGAGGGTGGAGCGGCTTGCCTATTGGTTAGAACGTAGGCCATCGGTCCCGGAGAGCCAAGTTCAATCTCTCAAAATTTCGAATTGTTTATGCTGCGACTCAGTAAATTAAATATACGGTAAATGCGCTTGTACTAAACCGACCGCCTTCGTGATTTTATAACTATCATAGTATTCATCGAAGTACCGTAGTGGTAACAATCACATAGGGTGCCAGAGGTTCCCGCTCACGATAGAACAGGGTTCGACAGCAGCTGGGATCGTACCCGCGACGTTTATCATACGGGGATAGCACTTTACCTCTGAGCTCCACCACGGCTAATACGAATACTATTTAATTAAAGTAAAATTATTGCCTTCGTCAAATTATTTTCTATTTATGCTTTTAATAACGAACAATGGCTCATGATTAACAACTAATAAGTTTAAAAAAAATGTTAATAATAAGAATAAAAATATTTAATGTAGCACATAAAAACATATTAATTGACAATAAAAATAATCATAAGGGTAAGGTTCTTCCAAATTTAAGAACAGAAAATACGAAAAAATTTTCTGTCTGGAAAATGTGATTGAAACATTTGCATATAAACATATTTTATTCTCGGTTTGATTAGAAACATTAACGCGATTCATTGTAACTTTTAATTAAATTCCCCGAGGAAATTTTCATATTTCATGGATCGCTGTGATTAATCTGAATTATTAATTATTTCACAATCATTTTCGCAGTCGACAGTAAAGTATCAAAGTTATTCAATATAATTCGAGATGTGTTTACAGTTAGTAAAAATATAACATTTTTATATTTGTTTTATTTTAAAAAATTGACTAAAGTTAGCTTTGGATTATATAGAGTTGCAATCCTGGATTAAAGTTTTATTTATTTGTAGTATTCAAACATTTTAAAGAACGTTTTTGTTTGATCAATTAAATAGTTTCAATGAAGTGTGCGAGTACTCGAGTACTAAACTTTTTGGAGCCGATTTTACAAAGCATTCACACCTTCCTACCAAAGAAAAACTCAAAACACTAAAAAATTATAGCCGATGAGCTACTCCCTACTACAAGAAATCGTTGCGCGTTTGCGAATTGCGCTCAGCTAACGGTCTTTTTCACATAGATAACCCAATACCCTTACCCGTCACCGTAACACTTTTGATGTTTTATTTGAACTAAAGAGGATTTTCTAGCTATGACCATACATGCTATGCCATACTCATTTTACATTCTTCTGAAAGTTAACGTTTTTCTTTAATCAATTTGCTACGTATCAATTTTATTTTTTAGGATTAAACCTCTAAAAATAATATACTAAAATTCAAGTGTAATTGTAACTTGGGGTGTACCTCATCAGACTGAGGTAATAATAAAATATTGAGTAAGGAAGGATAAGATATCACGTTAAATATGGCCTGAAATTATCTTCACTAAATTTTAAAATGTGGATTGATTGGGTTTTATTCAAGTGTTAAAAAATGGACAAATGTAAGTACATGACGTGCAAAGTTAACTGCAGTTCTAAAGTGTTACATCAGAAAATTCCTGATTGCTAGCTTAAGATAAAAATTTAATGTTTATCTTAAGCTAGCAATCCAATACCGAAAAGCTATTGCAGCTCTAAGTTATAGAAATAAATATTGTGAGTTGTTAGTTTCAATCCTGCTGTTTCGATATCCGACATGAAATAGCAAAACGATATACGAAAGTTCATTTAGATTTATGAGTTCATTAATATCTGCAACTCATTTCCCTAGAATCAATCTGGATCTGAGAGCTTCATATTATTGTAAACTGAAATTCATCCATGCCCAACCAATAATCACTTGTTTTGGTGGAGTAAATATTAGAACACTCTAAAAATATATAGGAAAAGAATTTGTTTTAAGAAAATTCCTTCATAAAATTAAATGATGATTGATAGTAATGGCTATTTCTTATGTAATTAATATTGGAATATTATTTTCAAGCCTTTCTCTCCGAAGTTTAATTCGAAAAGAAGACAAAATACTTTTAAACATATTATTTAAAGGGACTAAGCATATATTTAAAAGGGAAAGATATAAATAACCATGTTTGTTATTAGCACTAGTAATTTAAAGTGCATTATCATTTGATCAGTATCCACGAATTCACGAATTTATAAACGTTTTAATCAAAATGTTGCCTTTCATTACCAAACATGAAAACTTGATTATCAAATTAATTTCCAAATTTACTTTTACAACGTCGAACACAAATGCAGGTTACAATCACTATGATTTTCGAAAGGTCAACCTATCTCTACACATAACCACTTTACTAGGTCCCTACAACACAGCAGAATCAGTGCATGATTATTGCAGTCACTGGCTAAGGCACTGATTTCCCTGGGTATTGCTGCATAGCACCACCTCGTTTTTCAGGTGAATTAATTTATCATGTACGTAAAATGTGCAAAATTAATTTTTACGAGATGACAGTACGACTGACTAATGTTTACTGACTTAAACAATCTAAGAACGCATGCTTTTTTTGTCGCCACTTTATTCATACGGAAGCCACATTATTCATATCCACATATAAATAAGTTTCAAAAATAAAAGTTTTAATTTTATTATTCGCAAACATATGCTACCCTTTTTTTTAACCTCTACTCACTCTACTGACTGGCCTGTAAAGTGAAGCATTATTCAAAGCATTTGTAAGTAAAATAGCTTAAGTATTTAAATTCTCGTAAAACTGACTTTTTTCCTGTAACATACTCCTATTGCTGTAGTTCATAGTCAAAACAATCCTACTATAGTTCATTAACAACACTGGAGACTTGCGCTTAAAGACAACGTACGAGACCCACCTTAGGAACACGGTAAATGAATTCTCAAAGACAGTAAATTGTCAAAGGATTTTGATTCTATTCGTCAGTGAAAGTTTAATCAAAGGAGAACCGGTAACAGGATTATCAGTTTACTCTGTTTGTAAAACGGACATCAGTTGGCACAAATAATGTAAATCTCATCTTAATTTTTTAATTATGAATCTCAGCCTTTTGTAGTATCAGGAATATTTTGCGAATGAAAAATTAAGTTATCCTAGTTACGCTGATGCCAGTAGATATTTGACAACTTCAGTATAATATATCTTATTGAAGGATTCCTTGACTTCTGCTAGCCTATATCAATCATGGTAAAACTACGACTCATAATAGAGGTTTTTACGCAAGCTTCCTAAATATTTCTCTGCCTCTTTTACTTCAAGTACTAATAGTTCTTTAAAAGTCCTGATACTCAGTGGTCATTTAGTCTATAATTTCACGGCTTATTCTCTTTTAAGAGAATAAAACGATTTGGAACAGCTGTTCCTGCTGTAAATATTAACATGTTTACACTTCAGTCTGTTTGTTTTGTTAAAGGCTAAACTTGACATTGTCTAGTTATCATTGAGCTAGATTTTGTCTAATTAAATATTACCTGGTGGCTTCAACAGCGATAAAAAGGGTACTCAATAAAATTTTACTATGTAATAAACTGAGTCTTGTATTATTTAAAATCGTGTTTTAAGATAGATTTTGACATTAAAAATAATTCACACAAAATAACTTACATCTCTTAAATATACACCCATTATATTTCTTTGACTCAGAAAAATACGATGGTATACATTTTTAATTTTCGTCATTATAAGGAGGACTTTAGGTTGTGATTTGCATATTGATGCAGATTGCATTTGTAGTCAAATCAGTTGAATTTAAATAGAACACGTTAAATAATAAAAGCATTTACAGCTGCGTAGGCACATGTGTATCAAAGTATATTATTGTGTATACATTTTTATTACTACCTGTTTTAGAGAGCTTACGAGCAAGTTTGCTGGAGTAATAGATTTAAGACAACTCAAGCAGCCTTTCTTGCTAAATTTCCCTTGAGCCGAGACACTTTCATGAGCAAAAGGCTCACATTAGGCTATTTAAAAAAACATCGCATGAACTACTTACTAAAAATAACCCAACCCAAAATCATATACAACGCACTTTTGAATATAATGTAAATAAACCACTAGATATTATAACACAAGTTTATCTTTTGTTGAAATCTAAATTTAAAATACCTATTAGATATGACTAATGTGAGACACCAAAAAACAATGCCCTAATTTAGGACACATTCAATTACAATAAGCATTTTAATTCCTGTGACATTAATATAATTAAATGCAACTAGGATAGTCGAAAGAATAAACATTTTAATACGAAATATAATAACCTAAAGATTCAACATTAGCATTTAGTTCTGTATATGCCAGAAAAAATTATCCTATAAGAGTTGTTCAATCTAAGCTTAAATGTTCATACATGCAATGGTTTTACCCTTTTCAATTTCCAAGTCATTAAAAGGTCAAAAGAATTTAACAGGAATGATCAAAGAAAGGCCTAACTTAAAAAGGAAGGATAACAATATAAGCTTTTAATCTCCTTGCGAAGGATTACTGTTCGATTGCTTTTAGTGAAGAAATGAAAATCTTTTTAAAATTAAAATTTGGTAGAAAAACCTTCACCACAGGCTAAACAATAAACCCAAATGCATGGACCAAAGGTATAGTGAGCTACTCTCTATCTTTATTTAGTTCACTTGCTTCGTATTTACACATGATCCTAGAACTATAGAATTTAAACTGAAATATTTAATGGTATTTTTACTTTTATATATTTTATATTAATCTGATTGAATTAATATTATCATATAATGGACTTTTCAAAATCGATTATTAAGCTATTTCAATCGATAAAACATGTTGAAATTTATATATTTTTTTAAAGAACGCTGCGGGTGATGTTGTTGAATACATCATATTAAAGAGTGGTCGTCAGTTATCGTTGGAGATAGCCGCTGTGATGTAGTTGGACGTGTGTTATCTGGAACCAGCTGAAATATTGTATTCACTTGACAACGCATTACGAATATATACTACGTGAGATAGCATGTTTTAAAATAACGAACCAGCAGATTGCGTTTTCCCTGAGCTAAATAAATGTGGTGGGCACTCTAGAAACGCAGTAGATTCAAATAGTGATTTGTGGCAAAATGTTTTTCTTGTGTCAATGACAATGTCAATTAGAATAATTACAATCGCAAAGAAATGCCCTTAAATTTAAAACAAACAATAATTTTCAATGCTTATTCCGTCGAAGGTTTGATTTTCGTAAGGTATGTTTAACGTCCTTCTGTTTTCGTTTTTTCTTGAATATATTATAATCCTATCCCCCCAAAAGCTTGAAAGGGGCTACTCGAGCAAAGACTTAAATGCTGGCTCAGGTACCACCTGGAAGGCTGGCCGCATTACATTGATTTACATAAAAGAAGGTTTTAACCAACCTAAATTTCCTTAAAACTTTTTAAACGTTGTCCTGCATTAATGTCTACGCCATCTAGTAAAGGATACTTACTCTTCAAAGCATTACCTACTTTACTATATTTCCCTTTGAAACAATGAAACCAAAGGCTGTTATTAGTTAAATTTACGTGAGGGTATTTTATGTTTCAGGTTTTATGATTATATGCACTTAACAAATACTTAGAACTTATTCTTTAACCGGTTCAAAATAATAAATAAAATAATTAAATTTTAAATGAAACCATATTTATTTCAACTCTTTGTTTCACGTTTAGAATAAATTTTTATCCAAAAATCACAATAAACAATGGTTGGGCAACATCCGGTCCGATGGTAATACATGGCAAACCAGACACGGTATGAAAAAATATTTCACCAAAAGTATGAAAAATATTTCACAGTAGTGACGATGTATTCAGTTTCCACAGTTTATTAGACAAACAGTTCTACGTTACATAAGTATCGTACGTTAAAATCAACAATTTGATTCAACTGCCGTTTCAGTGTGTAATGGCCGAGTTACTGCTGCTGTCTGGAGCGATAACGGTGTTTTAATGGAGTTGGGAACGGTGTTGTATTTATTTATCTGGCATTGCCAAAGTGACAGAATATGAGCGACTAATATGACACCACCGCGCCGAAAAAATATCCTTAAAAATAATTTAGTTTTACCTCAGGTTAAGGTTATGTGTATGAAAAATTTTAATCATAATAATATACTTTTATGGATTCACACTTAGCCTTTTACGACATATAAAGGGGGAATCTATGGACAGTCATAGCTAAAAATGTAACACTTACTTAAATATCTAGGAAGAAATTTCAGATTTTAGAAGTTTGCTTTAAGCTGCCATTAATGATATATACAAAAAGGTTCATGAAATTATGAAATCTGAAATCTGAACGAGTAACAATCGGTAAGGTAAACTAGGACGAAACTTGCTAAGAATAGTATCGCAAAAAAATGAATCACAAGCATGCGTTTCCAACTACTGTACTTAATTGATGTCGAAGATTTAAATTTTTCCTGTATTTAAGATTTAATAGAATTTCCCAGAACCATTTTTGCTTAGAAAGCGTTCCTTTGAGTTCTTAATTTATTACGTGAACCTGAACAGTAAAAAAAATAAAACAAAAATCAAATTAAATTCATCATAATCGTTTCATTGTTTCGGTAAAATTGATTAACTGATATTTTACATCTTGACATACAATAAAATATTACTAATATTTAAATCGATGACGTAATAGTGCTCATTAGCGTGCAAAATGAAAAGCAAACATGGTTTTTGCGAAATCACATCAGCATTCATCGGTTTTAAATTGATAATTTATTTTTCAATTGTGATTTAGATTGTGGTTATAGTAATAACACTTTAACTTGGTCAAAGTATTCAAATTATACTATCCGAAGAGCATTTAAAAATTGATACAGTGAATTAGATTGCGATATTAAGTCGAGTACTATTATTAACTGTTTTAAACGTAAGTTAAATAGCACATGGAATTAGCTTAATCACGAACTCATTCTATCTTTTTGATGTTTCCGCTTGTGCTTTCCTTTATATTATTGAGATAATCTAAGAGTATAAAATAATTTGGAACAGCTGTTCCTGCTGTAAATATTTGCAGTGGTATATTCTCTTTCACAGATAATTGTTTACATGCATAGAGCTGCTCATGTATTTTACAAAGCTTTTTGGTGAGTCAACACGCTGCCTGATGAAAACGAGAAAAACTATGAAAATAGGCTATAAATAAATAATCATCACAATTTTATATTATTATAGGAAAAAATTCAAATTTTTTTTATTGAGTGGATATATACGGAAAAATAAATACACGTGGTTAAGTTTAAACCTCGGTTCAATATTTGTCGGACCAGTTTTCTCCCTCAGTATCCTAATTGGTCAAAGATGTAGGACTTCGAGAGCACTCACGAAATGCACTAGCAAAACTGGCCTAGTATAACTGACGCCAATTCTTGGGGCCCAGTGCGGTGGATGGGCGGTAGCAGAAACGGCTAGTGCGCATGCACGACAACGCGTCGCTAGAGTGCAGCACTGCCATTCTGCTCTCAGCCATCAACAATAGCGTGTCACTACATGTCGTCCTTAAAACATTGACCGGCGGAACATTGACTCTTCCTGACGATTACTGATCTGTTTTAATTCTATTCAATAATATAAAAAATTTCATTAGTATTCATTGAAGAGTCTTGTTACTCTGAACAACGATTGACAGATAAGCAGCAACTACGTGCGAGCTGCCGAATGTACGCAGCCAGGCTAGTACACTGGCGGCCGTCGCTGCCGCTACCACTCCCCTCTCCACCCAGCCTACCCACTCTCCGCCCAATGCGCGGACTGGGCCCCAAGAATTTGCGCCAGTTATAATGTACTTGATATGTATCTACAGGTCCATTACGTAATTACTTTGGCTCTGGTAACTTGGAGGATTGTCATTGCAATCCATTTTAAATATTGTTTTAAGTTACTGCTAGTTATCGATGTCAAGCTTATTAATATATAGTTTACTAAATGTAGTATTAAAGCTGTTGACTCAAATTATTCCTATATATTTGTATTGTATTATGCTATTTTTCATCTTGAGGAACAAGTTAGAGCTTGGGTGACGACAAAACAAAGGGGTTGAACTGAATTATCGGATTTGGGGAAAACCCTAAGATATTTATCAGTTGAAGTAATGAAAACCCACTGAATAATGTCATTTTTTGTGCTTGCAAACAAAAAAATCCAACTCAAACTACAATTATTATTTTTGTTAACCCCCAAGCTTTGACATGTTCCTCATGAGGTATAAACCTGTCATACTTATTTCGAATTTATGATTTCTACATTCTGTAAGCCTGACATAATCCCAAATAATGAATATATCCTCGGTTATTTTCCAGTTTTATTCATTAGTAGGAGTTTTCATTTTTCAAGTTTTCTGATCACAGCAGTAGGCAGTGTCTGAGTGCGCCCCTGGCATTTAAAATATATTTTGTTCAATTAATAATTTATCCTTCTGACGTTATAGTTAGAGAGCTATGTTCTGTGTTTTCTCCACAATCAGGTGATCATTGAAATATGTGAATACACGAGGTCAGTGTCCACGAGGACAAATTGATTCTCCAATACTCAACTTAGATAATTCATAGCCAAGCAAATATGCTACTATCTGTTGGCAATATGTTAACTACTTTCATATTTAGAGGACCTTGGACCTCTAACAGCGGATAATTTGACACAATTGGAGTTTCCATTTTTTGCCACCCGCCTAATGCTGTGATCAGATCATGGATGTTTTCGGTGATATATTCTTTTTACCATATCTATAAATCCTTATCCTTGCATCTAACGTCCTACTACTATAGTTTTTATACAGTTAAATATATAGCTTAATAAGTACTAGTAGCAAAATACAATTGAATTCATGTTTATATTTTACATTCAGAGCAGATCATGATGTCAGTAACACTTAAAAGTACAAAGAAGGATTGTAATTAAACAATGAGAAGCTATTAATATATTTAGTAATTTTCGTCTAGAAAGTTTTAAAACGGGTTTTATTAAAACTTTCCTCAAGTCACTTAAGCTAGAATCACCACGAGCCACGTACAGTATACAGAGCCTTGTCGCAGAGGTGCCAAACGTATAATAAGGTTACCGACATGAGCTGTTAATTCTGTTACTGCGCTGCCTTTGATACAACTTTCGCTCACGTAGGTGTACCGACTCTTTGACAATTTACTTTCAATTTAGAAAATTGGATTTCTTCGTGTTTTCTTAGATCCTTTTGCTGAGTGACGTAACAATAGTCGTTCGGCATCACCACAGGGATGTAAAAATGTATAGTGGAAATATTTGGTAATTTAAGATTATAATTTTATTCGTTAAACAAATAAATACCTGGGTATACATTATGCATTCTCATGCTAAAATGCTTTCTCATGTTAAATTTCAACATTGAAAATACTGCTACCTTAGTTGCCCTATTTACACCACCATATCTCATCAAACCTGAATGTATGATTCATTATAAAATAGTAGTTTTCATTACTAGTCTCGAAAGTGACCTACTGCGGGGCGAGATTGTATTTACGCGCGAGGCGCAGCCGAGCGTGGAAAAAGCTATCGAGCCCCGCAATAGCACTTTTGAGACGAGTAATGAACATTATTTTTATTACGATATCGATAAACTTGTAAACAACATAAATATTGTTAACAAACAATCCGTCATAACGACTATAACGTAACTGAAAATGTCAGTATTTACTAAGCGATGAAATGGTTTGGTTTGAACAACAATGCAACAGCTGATCGGCCTAATGCAACAGCTGATCGGTCTGCACCGCAAAATCCCATAACGGTTACTTTCCGTCCGCCACATACGCTCGGAAAGTTAACGTTATGTAATTTTGCCGATGCAGTAGTGGGAGGTACAGTAATGCTGATCGGTCTGCACCGCAAAATCCCATAACGGTTACTTTCGGTCCACCACATACGCACAGAAAGTTAACGTTATGTAATTTTGCCATGCAACAGCGGGAATAACCTATTTTCTTAGCTCGTTTTACGTTTAGAAAGTGTACTTTCGTGTGAAGAGTAATGAAAAATAATAAAAAAAACTAATTTGGTTTAGCTTTCTGGCCAACATCTGGTTGCCAGAGCTTTTTGGTCTCAAAATTGCCTCTAATATAGCCTATCGAATACTATTGTAGCGTTTCCGAAGCATGGTTTACAAACGTATATTTATTATTTTATTGATTTTACTGTTTAGGTTATTTTGTCAATTAATCTTTTTCGTGTATTTTTTCGTAAATCATAGTATATAATCGCGAATTATTATGATTTTTTCTGATTATGTTACTTTTCTAAGTTGTGTTAATAATTTATATAAATTGCCGATTATATTATTTTTTCAAGTGACAATTTATTTTATTGCCATGTGAAAGTAAAGAAGTCAAGTGTAGGTGTGAATCTTTAAGCCTCACGCCTGCGAAACATAGATAACGCAACCGGCCAGGTAAAATATTGCGAAATATACTTCCTTATAAAACGCTGCGTACAGATATATCAGGGACAGCAGTTTCACTCGCTGTGATAATTTTGTGTTATTTCTTGATTTTCATGACAAATACGTCATGACTGATAACGTAGGTTTAGCTTAGCTGGGCAATGAGAAAGCTGGCCCAAATGTTTCAGAATGAAAGTGAGGATAAGAAAAGGTGATTTCCTCCTAAAAATATTGCATTACCTTTATACTTATTATTGCGTACATAAATTGCAGATTCAGTTAATTGCAGATTACACTCTTTTACATCACATATTGAGAAGTAAGTAATCCCAATATCCAATTGGCTCTTTTGAATCTAAAACTAGTCAATATAACAAAGGAATAAGTCGATTTGCTATAATATTTTCTCTGTAAAATACAATTTCATAGTTATAATTTTGTACTAAAAAGTGTAAATTAGAGAAGCAATCCATTTAAAGCAGGAACTCCAAATGATTCAGAATGAAAGTACAAGGATAAGAAAAGGTGATTTCCTCTCAAAAATATTGCATTACCTTTATACTTATTAATGCGTACATGTTTTGTGAATTATCCATGAAAATAAAAATTAAATTCACAAGAAGTTCAAGAAATCTTCCAAGAAAAGATACAAATCCACAACAGTCTGTATTCACCCGTCAGAGTGACTTGTAAAAACAACAATACACATGACACTCAAATTTAAATTAGCGGACAGTAAAACTAAATTAAAACTGTAAATCTTTTGTGCACCAACTCCAGAATAAATGTGGGGCTTCTAAGATATAACCTGCTTGGAGGCTCCTTTCCTTTAAATTATAAAAGTAAAATAAACGGTGATCAGATGAGGTTTTAAATATTTTTAAGAAAATAAACCGATATCTTAAATTGTTGTGCCATATTTAATCTCCTGTTTTGATATTGACTTTTGCGGACATTTGCCGTCATTTATTAATAAAAAGTAAGCTTCACCTCCAGATACAATTTGTTTTAGCTAATCGGTGTTGGAAAATGTGCGTAACAATTAAAATCAAAACATAAAATTTCCATCATCAACAATGAATTTCATAAATAAAATATACTTACGAAAATAAATGTAAATATATTGTGCTAAATTAATACTTATCAAACTATTGTTTGAATTTGAAACCGTGCACCGCAGATTGCTACCAACCGGCTCGGTTCATTCAAGCCTTTGATTGTAATCTTAAAAGAATGTACGTTTTTAAACGTGCTCCACCCCTTTTCGTGCAACATTTTTCCTGTAAATAAAATTAACCTTTCTCAATGATTTTTACTTTTTCCAATTCAACCTCCTCTACAAAGTAATGTACATGGGTAAGTAGTCAACGCGTTTAATGAATCCATGATTAAAATCCTACATACTAGGAAATTGTATATTTCTTCAAAGTAAGACTACCCATCAGTGGTAAAACTGAAAAGCATGTGCTCTGAATTTCTTTGAATAGTTATAATCCAAAAATGTATTTTCCAGCAAACAATTTAAATTAAAGAAAGACCTAGGGGTTTGTGTTTAAAATTTATAATCAAGCAACGAAATATTGTAAAAGAAAAAACTACTGCTAGTTTTTTGTACCACCGTAAAGGGGTGGACCTCAGTTATCAATGTAGATAGCTGCAGTGACGTGAGAGGACAGGTGTTATCTGGCAAGCTGAAGTGTTATACTAATCTGGAAATGCATTATGAAAATATATGACCCACTGCTAACATTTGCTAGCATTATTTACGATCATTTTTGTTACTTTAATTAGTTAAATATCCACCCAGTTTTTCTTAGTCATACTTGGCTTAATACCACACACTAAAATTAATCGTTTATTAATTTATGAATTTCACTGAAAACATATCTACATAAAGTATTTATACAGTATGATGAAACAATAATAGTTTTTTTATTGTTGGTCTAAGGATCTCTAACACAACTGTTGAAAGCCTTTTTAAACCCAACATATCTAGGTAAATATATAATTTAACAGTAATTGCCACTTGAAAGTTTTAAGTTGGTAGATTGGTAATGACTGTTATCGTACACTAAAGAGGTTTAATTAAAAGGAATTCGTATTGATATTTTCCTATATAGAGTTAAAGCTTTTGATTAATAATTAACTTAAGGGATTATAGTTAGTTCATTCTGTGAAACTAAGGATGCTCTGTATGTTCATACATAATCTAATTACTCATAATCTTTTGGCATGGACTGTCAGTCCCTCGTGAAAAAAGTAAGGGACAATACACCTGAAGCACACTTGTTGACTAGAACTATTAATGTTAATTCTTAACCAAGTAAACAAATAAAAAGTTTATAAGTATTTAATTTTTTTGCGAATGATGGTTTCAATATTCATAGTATTAAAATCCCTTACCTTTCATGATTTAAATGGATTAATATTAATACAATTCAATAATAATACAATAAACTGATAAAAAGGATAATTTTTCATTCTGCATTTTTACTCGCGTTATTCGTTTGTATTTTCCTCATTAAATTCGTGAAATCATGTTTATAGTTAATTATTGATCATATACCTTTATCTCCTTTTTTGAACGAGAGCTCGATTTAGGGTAAAAGTAAGGTAATTTACCAAATAAATATTACTAATGCAGTGAATAAATTGAATACCAGTTTCATAATCAACAGTTAATGAAAAATTAAATGATTTAATCAATTAAGATCTTGCGTTTATCGTGTATATTTATTTGTGAACGCCAAATGGTATAATGAGGATAAAGGACCAACAACGAACTTTTAATAACTGAAGCTGTTTCGATTTAATTAGTCACTATCATTGTCCGCGTTTAGGCTATTAATTCGTTTGAAAGAACTTAATGTTATTGTGATCATAAAAACTGTTCCCGCTAATAACAAAGCTAATGTTATTGCAAGCTATAGTGGTAATACCCAATGTGTTCGTAATACATGAATGCATACGAGCGAGTTTATATGAGTAATTTCCTACACTACCTAGTCCACATTTCAAATAAATAAAATAAAGCTATCAAAATCTAATCTTAATATCTTTTTAATAAAAACATTATGTGCATTGGTATATATTATAGGCAACATGTTAATTTTTTCCATTTTAAATCGTACAATGTGTTATGTACATCGTATGTGTTATGTACGACATCTGAAATATATTTTAATGGTATATGCACGTTTGATGGCAATGTTTCAAGGGATAAATAAGGCAACAGATTAAACGATGTTTATAAACCTATAATAAAAATAATATATAATATTTTACTCTTTACATTCTGAGAGTACAGCTCTATAACTGACTACATATTTTATAAAAGTAAACAGTTGATTCTGTAAAAAGGTTTAGTATTACTAATTTACTATGAAAAAATAAATAAAATAGTCCTACAATGTTGGCGTTTCAACTTACAATCAAATCTTCATTCATGGGATTTACTTCGATGGACAATTATGCGTTCGTTTGATATTAAATGTTTAGCTTAAAATAAATATTTATAAATACATCCAAGACAAAATGTAGAAATTAATATTTTAGGCTAATAAATTTGATTTTGAATAATCCATAAAACAATAATAGCTAGTCAATACAAATTTTTATTTTCACTAAATAATTATTCTTCATCCGTAAAAAGGATTTTAACATAGATTAAACATTGTCGGGTTTGGTTTAAGTAGTTCATCATAAAAAGTTAATGAAGTTTTACCGTTCACAGTTTTATACGAGTGTATTAGGATTTTATTTATTAAAAGATTTGACTTGAAGGTTTTATGGTGACCTAATATTATCTAATTTCCTCTGTGAAAGGACATTATTTCCGTTGGTTGCCGGGCTTCAGTGAGGGAAACAGATAGAGTTTCCACACGTAGCGAAGATTACACTGGTAAATTTCCCCAGAGCCGTACATCTAGGCGTCTGGTCCATTGATCATACTGTAAAAACTATTTAATGCAATAATTTATCCTACATTATCATATTATACAGAACCAATCTAAAAAATATCCAGCAACATCAAAGAACAAAAGGACTGGTGCTAATCGATACATTGAATCAATAAGCCGAATTTAAGGAAGATGTAAACAAATTCCCTGAATCTACCTTTTTATTAAATAAATGATTAAGTTACCTGTTTAATATATTATAACGTTTTTTAGCCTTTAAAATAAATTATAGTCAATTAAATATATTTTAAATGTTACTAAATAACTTTGCAAATTACTTGAGTCTCCATAGATTAAAGTTATTGTCGTAAAATGAACTATAATGATTATGGAATACCATTATTACAATAATAATTTTAATCCTTTCGTTTCAGCTCCAGAACAAAAACTGTAAGTTTTCTTGAAATTTTCAATCCTAAGTGAGTTATATCGAAGAGGAGCGATCTATGTTGGAATAGTTATTAGTTTCAAACATTCGCCTGAGCGGTATGTGTACCTACAGGTAATTTGTTTGAAACTAATTTCAACAATTTTCATCCAGCATTGATAGGTAATGATTATATTGAACTGATGTAAAGTGTTTGGGGCCTATTTATGAAACAGCATATAATTCTGCATCTGCATAAAACATTTTTATGCTCAACAATATATACAATAAAAAGAAGTATAGCCTTCTAGGATCCCCTGATTACTGTCCGATCGGTTTGAGGTATTTTTAAATGTCTTATTTAAATCGCTCCTTATAATAAACTATAAACAAATGTTCTTTTATTACAGCTTTCTTCATATCATCATAACATTTTGTG
Organism: Flexamia atlantica; assembly: GCA_035578135.1. NCBI lineage: Eukaryota > Metazoa > Arthropoda > Insecta > Hemiptera > Cicadellidae > Flexamia > Flexamia atlantica. The sequence goes on along the minus strand of JAQJVK010000003.1, from coordinate 65,233,164 downwards.
ATTTGAATATAATGGGCATAACTAATAAATGCCGAAATAATTTTATATTTGCCTACAATAAACGTTTATAAGAAAAATCACCTGTAGAATTGATTTTTCCCTAAATAGCTATAGCTATAGATTAATAGCTATTTTGTTTTTTAGATGTAATATTCAGTCATAAAATAGGTCGAAATCTAATTTTAACTCTAAAAAATATATTCTATACAAACAACGCAGGAGTTATTACAATGGGCGGAGTGAAACACTTGAATATCTGCAGTGGTGCGAGGAGACAGAGCGCAACCAGCGTGACGCGCGGTGCTCGCTGGGACCCGCTCTGGGGACGGTTCAATGCTACGTCTAAATAAACCGGATTTATTTTTACTTTTTAAAAAAGCTCTATTGTATCTGTTTGGATTGTGGAGAAACACGATTGTTTTGAGCTGCAAGAAATAAAGTGTATAAAGTGTGTTGTGTTAAAAATGGATTAAATTTGTAAAGAAAATACACGCATTGTTACGATGGTAAAGTTTTTAATTTTACATTACGTACATAAAGGGGTGGTTACGTACTTAAACTACGATTAAAATAAAAAAAACATGCTTCAAGGTGTTTATAAAAAACAGTGCTCGTTAATTTTCCTTTTGAGGCTATTAAAATGAAAAATTGGCCCGTACTCAATTCTTAAGAGAGATTGGTTTGCAATAATTATTTTCATACTTTTTTCTCATATCTATTTTAAGAATAATTTTCAAATAGTAGAATAATTTTCAAATGATAAGTTAATTTGGTATATACCATGACTCTTCACGTTAAATTATGGTCGGCATATATTTTACTAATTATTAATGGGTATTTAATGAAACCTATTAAAATAAATGATTATTTGAAGTGCAAAACATTATATGTTACAAAGATTATAAAAGAGACTTTGTGCAACTTAGACCTTAAATCCTACTTTAATCGTTCTGAATGAAACATATTCGTTTTCATGGGGTTTTTTAAATGTCAATATATTTGTATGGAAGATATATAGAATTTAATGTGTTCAAACTATATAAACAAAAATGTCTTTATTTTTTAATAGAAAAGGCCACAGATAATAATTGTTTAGCACTAATTTCATAGGACTCAAATCAAACATCAAAGAATTAGCGTATTTTAAAAGCTACAGGTCCAGAGCAAAACATCGAGGTTTAGCGCTTGGGGTAAAACCGCAAGTAACACTAACCGTCGGATGTTGATCTTGTTTGTTTGTTGAGGGGTGGCGGAGGCGACCGATCTTCCCCGAACACACCCGACCATCGACGAAAACACCCGAACGATGACAACTGTTGAATATGTCAACCCAAACAGAGATCTCTCAGTGTCGTGCGGCTGGCTGTCACCGCCGGTTCGAGTCGGTCTTGCACGAGGCATAAATCGGTTTATAAACACGTAATAATATCTCGGAAAACTTAAATCTTATCTATTTGCCGGGAGAAATGATGCTGCTGCTTAGATTAATATTCTATAATCGAATTTTCGCAGAGTGATAAGGCAGGAAGATCTACCTATACCGGAATGACACTACGACTTTGGACGACACTGGTTGCTCTTAGCTTCTTGCAGAAAGGTAATTTATTTTCAATCATATATATGAATAATTACAATAAGTTCTAAATTGGTTCGCATAATTAAGGGGAATTCATACGATGGGTGGAGACTTTGGACCTATTTTAGAATGTAAAAAAGAGGAAATAAAAAAAATTAATTTATATAATTAGCTAAAACATTTTTAAACTGCACATTGTTAAATTTACATGTAAAAGTCGATTAAACTTTTTGTCGATTTATTTTTTTCGTAGTAAGTACTTAATTGAGTTCTGTTAATTGTTGTGTAATCAAACCTAATAAAATTAAGAAGACAATACACAAATCTGGGATGAAGCCTTTTAAAAAAATTAACTACTTCTTTATTGACATACGATTTGCAAAATTAGGACGTGAAGTATAATATGATGGATTCACAATAGTATTTTTAGTCTTGCATAATTATTAGTCGAGTGAAATTTAAATTATGCTTAATTCTGATTTAATTGAGTATACGGTATATTTTTTTAGTATGGCCGACATTGAAATATTTCGGTCTTAAAGTCAAATTCTTACAATGTTTTTTAACAAGCAAGAAACATTTTTGTTGACGTTTGACGTTAGTTGTATGTGAATTTAAAAAAATTGTTTAATAGTCTGGAATTGATAGAAACTGTAATTTTCCTGCCAACATTCTCATTTTTTATTTATAAACGTTTTAAATCGGGAGATTATCATAAGGAGATAATCCTAAGGCATTTTTCTACTTAAAGACTTATCGCGTCTTAGTTCTGTGGTATCTAGCAAATCAGTTACTTTGACTAGATTGACTAGACTTATATTTACTCTAGAAAACTGAATTTTCGTTCTATAAATTGAAAACAACTTTCCATACTCTAAGTTGTTTTACTCATAGTAAAAATATAACTATATGTCTGTAACCCATTTTTAACTGTTTTATGACGATTTATTCTATCTCTTAACATGGCAACATTTCCAGCCGTTATGTGTGACTGAGTTATACATTTTTTAACATCATATAAACAGTGCAGGATGCTTTTAAAACTTTATGCTGCAAAAAAGGAAATAAAATCACCTATAACATTCTTGCCTTTACAGTCGGTAAAGTTAGATTTCTTATTGTTTTTTTCTATCCTATAGCCGAATTTCAATTAATAAAAATAAAATCAGGTGTATAGTTCAAATATTTATTTATTCTTAAGAAGGAAAAATAAGGAAAACATCATTACACACAAAACTGTAAACAGTATTTTAATACGTTAAGTATTTTTTCTACAAAAACATCCAGGGCAAAATAAAAAAAAAAACTTAAAGCTTAGTAGATACCGTATATGTTTTAGGACTTTAATATATTCAAGCAAATAATTTATAAAAGTTATAATTACGAGTTAATAACTATATAGTATTTTCCAATTAAAAATTTTTTGGTCTCTTAACGTTTGAACTGAAACATTTTACTTCAATGGACTTGAGGAAAACAACAGACTGACGTTGATTTTTTTTTAATTTTTAACAAAATAAAAAATTATAAAAATAAAATGTTAAAGGAGAAATGACAACAATGTTATCAAAACCAACAGTTACCGACCTTGCTTTACTTAACTAAGCCAAACTTTCAAACAAGTATAACGTTGTTTGTTTATCAAGTTTATATAACTAAAACCACAAAGCCCTAACTTGATTAATAGCTTGTGAATTTGCATTCTAAAGTCCGTCAAGGTGAGACTGACATAAACGTGTCTCAATGGCACTGTGTTTTTTTATCAACTCTTTCATTACATAAATTAAAGGAACACTCTACTCTACAGCGCATTTAAGTTTGGGCAGAGAGCATACTATTCAGTTTTGGCATAAAACCGAAGGAAAAACCGCATGGAATTGTTCTGTTTGGAAATTATGCAAAGCTTCGTTAAACTTATATCCTTTTTCAATCCTAATTAAATAGAATTGATAGATTTTTTGGTTGTACTTACATAAATATTGTCAATATTTCTGCAAACGGAATTTTGATTTCTTAGTCTTTTAATGAATGATAATTGGTGTTGCATTTCACTATCGTACATGCCTCGTTTGTGTTGTAACATTATTTGTATTATTTAGGTATATTTATAGGTATATTTATATTCCATACATATGATGGAATATAATTCGATCAGTATGTTTTGTATTATTTTAAATAAGAAAATATCGTATTAATGAAATCAAAATATGTTTAAGAACTGCATGTTTATAGGGTAATAATTAAATATGCTTTGAAAAAGAATTACAAATTCTCTGAATAGTTTCAATTACCCTAGTTGAATACACAAATTACTATATCCATTATGTTTAGTTAACATCATGTAAAATGTAAGTTAGTCATCATGTACCATTTATATAACAGAGACCTATATCTTCAACATTATAGAGTAGAAAAGTAATCCTCAAAATTTAAAATAATTAGCTAAAGCATATAAATATTTGCATAATTCGTTCGTAAATAACCAAGCTCTATATGTTCAATCAATTATTGAAGCGCTTATACTATTTGGTCCCAAATATGTTTGAAAATAAGAGTTTGTAGAATTTATTAATGTAATGTAATTGAATCAATACCAATTTCAACACAATTGCAAAAATATGTTTTCTAAATCGGTTTGCGCAAATAATCCTATATTAATTCATATATTCAAATAAAAACTAAATATTGTGCCTGGCGAACCGTTTTATTCGCTTACGGCCTTGAATAATTCAAGCGTAATTTGACAGATTATCGTATTATTGTGGTTTGTATTTCATCAAAACTTTATAACATCCAACGTAAAAATTAAGTTTGAATTTTCTTTGGTCTTTTTTTTTAAATTTGTGTTGTTGTATTTTAGAGGTTTTTATGAGCAAAGTAATTTTTTATTTAAAAAAAGGAATAAATTTTCTCCTTTAACAACTATTTATAGTGAGATATACGATTTTTTAATAGCTTTAATGACTCTATACAACATTATGCCCTCTTGTTGTGCCAGATTAATTGGTAGTACACGTAATAATCTGTTCTCTAAAGTTAAGGTAGCTTGTTAAATCTAATTATGCTAAAAAAATGTTTAGCAAGCGATTAAGACACAGTGACAATGAAATGTACATTTGTTGATGTGAAATCATTTTGTTTCTACTTAGAAGTGCTTCGAATGTTTTATATCTAAGGAATATTTCAATAGAAGACTTAAAAATAACTCTTAAACGATTTCTTGCATTTCGCGCATTTTAATGACATTACTTGGTTCTTCATATGTTCATTTACTTCATACCATTCCAATCCCCATGATATTTCAATATCACACTGTTATATATTTTCTGTTTAAGGTAAACCCGAGTTCAATTACCAACCCATGACAAAAGTCTTCAATATTTGGTAATTTTACAAAATTCTATAAATTTTATTGTATAACAGAAAACTTTTACTGAATGTTAAAATTCCTCCGTCTAATCCCTAAGGTAGGGAAGAATAAAGATGATGGATAAAAAGATATGATGGGTAATTTTATGCAGTAAATTTAGATGAATAGAAATTATACTGCCAGATAGGTAATTACTTCAAAGCAAATTATATGCACAAAAAATGAATCGATATTTTGTACTGTTTTCACTTGTTAATAGTACATGAAATACTGAAAATACCTATGGCATTGTGATTGCAACGCGTGTAAATCAGGCTGCCCAAAAATTCCATTTCATTTATGTAAGCAAAAAATATGTCGGAAATTAATCTTTTAGGGGGCGCTGGAACTTTAAAAACTTTATTTAGCATTCAACATTGTAACACTGACATGACCACAAAATCTACCATGTATATCCCGCGTGGGTTGGAAGTGGTCATTTCCCACTCAAAAGCGCATTGAACAACATCGGTCTGCTTTCAAGCACGCCCTCGGCCAGACGATTGACATGAAGTGTTTGATAGTCCCATTGTGGTGGGCAAGCAAATAAAATCCTCACGTTTGTATTTTTATAACAGTCTAGAAATATATAATTTCTTAACATCACGTCGTGTGCTTTTTTTACTAATAATATACTTCCTAAAATTAGATATGTTGTGTGCTTCTGTACTGATAACATACATGGTAAAAATAGTTAAGGATGATAAACCACTAAATGAGATTAAATATCTAATGAACTTTTTTTATTGCTATAACTCTTGCTAAAAATAAGTTTAATCAATAATTTCTCAACTCTAATATAAATTTTCCCCTTAAACGTCAACATAATTATTATTAATTACATTTTTTTGCTGTTTAGGGGGGCACTGACGTACTAAAACATCATATTTTTCTAGATTTGTGAAGAAGAGGAAGGTGTTTTTATCTTGAATAACATTGAAATACCATTTCAAGAAAATCACGTTTATACAAGGATGAGCGTGTTTGTGATATATGGTTTCCCAATAACCTTTATTTTATCGTTTCCCGGTTTACAGTAAGACAGTGTCACTTTATATCACTTGTAATACAAATCTTGTTATTATGAAATATGCCTAACCTTACTACTACTGATTACTGACACCTTTTTTTGGGCAGGTGAATTTAAATGCGTAGCAATATAAATTAAAACATAGGTGAGTAAAGGTTTAGGAACAATATACGTTTTATTTACCAATTAGTTGGTACATTATGTTCCAATATTAACGATTGATAGTAATACTGTATATTATTTCCAAAGGATTTCAATCAAGGAATGATTTTGCATACGTGTGAGTTTAAAAAAAAAATTTACTACTTGTTTTATATCTTTGTCGTGGGTGGTTAATTTGATACACTAAATTGATGTTTATGATTTTCAAGGATATAGTTATTATATTTTTAGAACTCCGACCATCTGGTGCTATTTAAAGAAGAGTATGTAAGTAAAGATTGTTAACAGCAATGTGGCATTTGAAAATGCACAATCTCTTGTAGGTTAGCCATCTCGTTAGAAGTAATTGCACCACTTTGAAGGCCAACGTATATATTGCAACTAACTTTATACTCTAAGATTCTTGGTAATCGTAAAAATGTTTAGAAAACCCTATTTTCAACTTTTACTTTTGGTAGAATGATAATTGTTTCAAGCTTTAATTTACAAAAACAAGTTGGTGCATTTCATTATTTCATTATATTTAATATTAATGCTTTTTTGCCTGGTGGACATCGTTCGGAAGATTATTTAGGATATAAGAATTTACCTTAATATTGATTTTTGTTTTAAATGAACTAAATATTTACCATTTCAATTCATTGTAAAACTTATCATTAGCAAGCTATGGCTGGCAATATTTCCAGATTATATGAAGATCCTTCTTAAGTGTATTGCGGATCATCTGACATTGTCGTGAAGGCTTTGAAATATATTATTGGTATAAGTATTTAGAAAATCTTTATGCCGATTTTATTTATAGTGTAATATACCTATTTAGGGTACAATTAAGGTTATAATATGTAAATTGTGTTACGGTTTCTTTCACTAGCAAAATACAGGATTATCTCTAGTTAGGACTTTATGATTTTAGTTAATTTATTAAACATGATTGGAATTACCATTGAAAAGTACATGCATTACACCAGATACTGATGTATTTTCATTACCTTGACCAAAATTTAATTATTGACACTATTTCGTTGCCACTAATCCAATATTTAATTAAGTAATTTATTGAAAAAACTACTAAGTACAATAAGATACTTTGTACGAGATAATAAGTTCCTTATCACAAAGTATCTATCCCAACATTCTAAATAATTAATCGTCAATCTTTACTAAAGATAATTTAATTTATTAATTTATTTAATTGGTTTAAGGGTGTTTGTTACCAGTGAAAATTATTCCCTTTTTATAAAGGCAGAAAATTGTAAGGTTAGAAAAAAGTCGATACAATTTGTTAGTATATTTCCCTAAACTTAAAAATTTTTAAATTAAAATTTTCAGATAAATCAATAAATTGCAAACCAAACATATCTTGTTCTAAGGAGTTAGTTTTAGTAAATTAAGACAAAATATAATTAGTGTATGATTACTCACTTTCCGTTTGACAAATTACTAACTATAATACTCAAAAACTAACAAAACAAATTAATGTACGGTACAACCATTTTGATACCCTTCAAACGTCAAAATGGTATGTACTAAATACTATGTCCGTTTAAATGAGGTGATCCATGAGAAGATACTTAAATAATTTTACAAAGCCTTCATCGAAGTATAACCTCAAAGGTTCTTGGTAACGTATACATCACTGTTCAATTATCAAAGTTTTTAACACATACAAACCTAATGAAATAAAGTACGTATGGAAAGTAGAGCGATAAATCATACATAGTGTTTTACTCGTATCAATTACTTGGCTAAAATTCCAGTTTGTTTAAAAATAACACAGACCAATATAAATTTATAAATATCACCCTTGTACAACAAAATAATTGCATGAGTTTACCTCAAACACCAACGAAAAGTGTTATGTTTATAAAACATTGAAAGGAAATTTCAAGCTTAACCATGGTTAAATAAGAGCCTACACTGTTTACCTGGAAGATAAACAGTCAGTTTGGCGGCTGCCACCTCATCACCTTTAGTTGTAAGGTTAAAACAACACTGGTTCGTTTAGACGTTTCATTACTTCTCCAGTATTCACTCTTTAAATATTCCTCCTGGAAAAAATAAACGAATTAACAAATTAAAATTAATTTTTACTTCGATAAATGCACTGAAATGATAAAAGTTTTCTTTAAAAAACAGAGCCATTGAAATGTAATGCCCAAGAGTACATTAAAATAAATATTTTTGAAATTTTAACATTTTAGGTGAAATAGGATTTCAAAGCATTTCAGTGGTTTAAAATGTTATGGCTAAGAGCTAATAAACGGTATCTTCATTAAAGCAAACGTGTTTGAGTGATGGTGCAAACAAACTGTAATAAGGAATCAGAGAAAAAATAGGTGTCAAAATAAAAATATGATGACGTATGTGTAAATCGATTAAACCTTTTCCTTAGCATTTTTATAAAATATTATGAAGCTTACAATATTATTACCAAAAGTTTAGATCATTTTCAAAAATTGAAACTCCCCTTTTACTTAAGTTTATTTAAAACATCAAAAGTAAAATCCACTATATTATTCTAGCACAGAAAGTTTATAGAAAAGAGGAACAACTTGAACAATAATTTTGTTATTAGTTTTGTATATATAACTTTCATAATTTCAGTATATGTTTAAAGCTCATAAATAAAATTAAACAAACAAACTATTTAAGTACAATTAAAGTACATAACAATATAACAACTTTGGCATTAAAACCCTCACCTGAGGCCAGAGTATGTAAACGTTAATATAAACAAAACAAAAACTGAGATACATAAACAGAAAACTTATTAAGTTTAGAAATAAATGAGAACTTAAATTATGCTACCAAAATAAAGTTTAATAATTTATTCTAATTAATTGAAGTTTAGGTTGGATGTAACATAAGCTAGGAAACCCATACTATTCGTCGGCGGTGGGGTCCATTAAATTATGTTTATACATAGAAGGTTTATTTAATTAAAATATTACAAAACTAATAATTTCATAAATTACTTAGAAATTTCAGACTTCTGTTGAAACTTTGATGATTAATGATTGGATCAGCGGGTGTTACAATAAACACAATCTCACAGCTTTATTAAAGAGCAGACAGTCGAACATTCACTTGGTTGGCGGAAATGCAAGGATATTAAAGCCCGTACGGGCTTCAGATTGTTTCTTACTCTGCAACTATTGAAACAAAAGTTTTTTCTAATATATTTCTAGAAATGTTTAGTTAAATGTGGTAACGTATTTTGCTGGTTCAATTATTCAATTCTCGTATATTGAATATTTGAACCGGCTTAAATAACCTAGTTTGATATTTCTACGCTCACTCACCACGGGATGTAATTTAACATGAATTTAGTAATCCATTACGGAATCTCATGGCTCATAATATACATGGTTGTTAAAAGAATTATCTCAAAATCAGTTTTGTAGCTCAACCTCTAAATAAGCAAAAGGAATAATTTATTTTAGCGAAATAAATGTTTTACATACAGTTTTCATGATATGAAATAATCCTTGCATAGAAGCGATTACCATTTTAAACCATGAACCAACTGGAACGTAAACTCTAAAATTTAGATTAACACAAACTTTATAGCATAATGCATGTTCATACGACAATGTAATTTGTTTAAACTTTGTTCCCATGTGTAAAATACATTATGCACATTTCACAAGAGGGTTAAATATATATATATATATATATATATATATATATATATATATATATATATACACACACCGTTAATCAGTCGCATTTTAGTTATATTTGTTTATACTCTTGAAAAGAGTATTTTTCAGTTTATAAATATAAAGTCAAAGAAAATTAAGCGTGCATGCAGAATTCGTTTTTTTTAGAAAATCGTAATTTTGACGAATTAAATCACTTAATTTAAAAATTAAAATTAATTAGTAGTAAGTTACTTATGTTGCTAATACGTAACACAACAATTAATGAAATATTGTCTTTATGGAAAGACAATATATAAGAGTCATAAGTATAGTGCGGACTACATTTATGCCTTTTTTCAATTAAGTACTTTACTGAATCTTATAGTATAAGCCAACCAAATCTTGCTTGAATGTTTTTTTTTTATTATTTTAAGTATAATTTTGTTTAATGTCTGAATTAAATCCTCCGTTTTATTTAAGTAGGGTGGGATATTATTACGGATGTTTCGATTTATATCTTATATGTCAGCAGTCCAACGTCGCTAAGGTAAAAAAATGTTAACAGATTTTCTCTATATGTAATTTATACGATTAATTGAACATTATAGCCAGCGATTTTACTCATATATATATATATATATATATATATATATATATATATATATAATGGTAAATAAATTAACGTTATAAGACTATTGATCAATTCAAAGTACACTTTATTTTTCTAAAAAGTGTGACTGATTTGTTTTGATTTTATTTAATTAGAATGGTTTCAGCACTGACACCATTCTGAAAATCTAAAAAGCATATAATATTTTTAAGAGGTTTTATTTAGTAAAAAAATACAAATACATCCTACAAAAAGCTTGAAATACGATATGTTAATGATAATAGCTATTTATTAACTAGATTGAATAAAACTAAACTGACCACCAACTTACCAATGAAATTAAGAAGCACTTTAAATCCATTTAAATAATTTTAAAACAAACCATAGGAGCCTTATCATTTAAAGAAAGCACTAGAAATTAAAATGTATATTTTATTCTATGATAAAAAAGAAATAACACTTTTTCATTAGGCTACAAGTTTTGTAACCAATCGCCTTGTTAATTTCGTTTGGCGTGTTTTATTGAAACCGTATCGGTTAAAAGTTTTCCGCGAGCTGTGAATTATGAAAGGAGTTTGAGTTTTCCTGAGTTTCATTAGGCTGGAATGTGGGTTCCGCTAAACTGAAGTATGCTGGGTTTTGTTCCCCTGAGATAATGTTAACAGTGGACTTGCTGTTTGATTTTCTCTCTTTTTCATGAATAAAAATATATAATCGCAAACAAACTCTTCAAAGACTTTTAATTTGTTTGATGGTGAAATTAAAAATATACACAGATATTTAGTCAAGTATCACAACGATACTGCAACACTACGGGTAGATTTCAGTAGGCGCACTTATCCTTTAACGATTTAATACCTGACGTACTGATACAAACACATCTCAGATAATATAATTCTAGCCCTTCGAAGCCATTAGTTAAATTCTGAAGGAAAAATTGATCCTAGACTTAAAATTCCAAAATACATTGGTCCAAAATAAAAATGTTATTTTCGAAGAATGCTCCATTTAAAAGCCCAGAAACTATTTTAGGTTCATTAATTAATATTTACTTAAATAAAAACGTAGGGAGTTAAATTTGTAATAAATTTCAAAATCATGTTTGCAATGAAACATAAGCCCCTTAATAATAAGTATAATGACCGTACCATATTATCAGAGAAATAGCACATAATTTTTGTATTTTTCATAATTAGCGGTTTTAAGATTACGGACAACTGTAATATCAACAATACAAGCAGTTAGTATTATTGTTAATATTATTATAATATATTCAACCAACCACTGCATGCTCTGCTAAGAATTATCATAATTTTAAAATTATTGTAAAGTTTCTATTTCACTGTAAATATTAACTAAAACCAAAAATAGCATGGATGTTTTAAAACAAGAATTTTGTTAGAAATATCCAAGCAAATAGTAGATACTAACATTTTCCCAATAACTCAATTTAGTTGTATGCGTAGGGCAATTATAATGCAAATACCACAGTGGGTATTCTGTGATGGCATATTAATTACTGCCTCCCTTTGATGGTAAAGTCTTGTCTGTGTTAAATACACAACCCCCCTTTTTATACATACGTTTGTTACTTCTTCATATAAACATTCAACAATATAGGTAATATGGAAAAGTGATTAGGCTACAATGATTGGAATGAAATAAAATATATTTTAATTTTAATTTATACAAAATAAATTTTACATACACTGCGACAAATAAATACGCAATACTAAAAACAATGTGCCTTATTTTACTAACTATAACATACAAAACTACTTGAATAACAACAATTATTATTTATTTCAATGGCATTCATTTTAAAGCACTATAATGTGTAAGAAGCCTATATTGTGTCAGGCTTGCACGTAGATCTCAGTTGTTTACAGTTAATAAATATCTTAGCATCATTTTAATACCAGTCAAGAAGGAACTCTTGTTTGTAATGAGAAACAAATTGGCACAGAGTTGTTTCAATAAATATGTTGCCATTATATTTTGAGTTTTTTCTCAATCATACGTAATGATTGATTTGTAACAGGATCATAGGAAATGTCTTCAATTTAAGAAGAATACCAAATTAATGTTTGATTTTTTGTTTTCTTAAATATTCAATGATAAAATGATATAAAATTTGAAAATCCACTAAAACACATTACCGTTCAATGATCCAATAGGGAATTACAAATACTCTTGATAGCTTTACAGATTAAACGATAAGAATACAAATTCTGAACGAATCAGTTATGTTGGTATTTCTACAACAGAATGGGTTACTCGTTCTATAAAGCGATCTATACCATCAGACATGTAACAATGATTTTTCCAATAATCCGTCCTGACTCCATTTGCAGGATTACTTCATCTGAGTATTTTATATTTTTCATACACTAATGTTAAAATAATAATTTTAGTACATAGCTTGATGAATCTATAGTATTTCTGTTTACAATTTTGCACTCAAAGTGATAATGAATATAATATGATACTAGGCTCTGTAAGGGATATTAGCTAATAATATTGATTAATACCAACCAACTTGTTAAGGCTAAATGCCAACATTTAAGGTCCATTTCAGATAAAAATGGGAAATTCCAAAAGGCCTCGAAGTGGACCCTACCTGAGCTGTAGAGATAAAGCTCTCAGGAGGCAAAAAAAGATTAGGTCCTAGAATTATATTTACTGTATTTTAAATTTTCACTATACTCGTTTTAAAAAGTCGGATTCTTTCAGTGAAATAAATTATTGTAGGCCTTTTTATGTTTTCACGGGGCCCTAATTGTTAATCATTTAGTTTATTCTGTTTTGTTTCAAGTTTTTTAGTAGGTATTGGTGATTTTTAATATTCGCGGTATGTTAAGGATTACTTCCTTGGCAAAAATTTCACTTAACCTATTACCGATTTTTAATATTATTGGAAAAATCGTTTAAAACCAACATACAATGATTTTTATAACATGATCCTACCCGGGATCCTACACATGTTACAATTGATGCAAACAAGTTTATATGAGATGAACGATGATGTTAAGGTCTATAATTGTGGAGTCAGTTACCATTTATAATGACCCAATATAACAATGGCTCACTCAAACATAATTACGTCAACCTGTACAGTTAATTGCGCAAACTACACCCAGCAGTTTACTATAGCAAGCACAATTTACCAAGAATAAACGAGCCAATCAAGGAATATTGTTGTTTTACATGGTTCGTGCTTTGCATAACTGTTGTAGAACTCAAACAATACATGTTAATTTTATTAAAAGTATTGAAACTCTTTTCAAGAACTTGAACAAGAACAGTTTACCTAAGGATTATATATTTAAATGACTTTATTAATTTACTGTTAACACGTACTGGAAAATCAATGTGCTGGGTATTCAAAACGTAACAAGGGAGATAATTATTTCGTTTAAAAGATGGACCTGTTAAACTTATAATGTATTGTCAACATAAACTACTACCAGCCTCTCTTCACTACCTTGAATCGGTAGCTCACTAGGATTTAGGACTAAGGCAAATTGTAAGCATTAATTGATATGTGGATACAATCAAATTTTTTGGAGAACAAATTCTACAGGTTTCCTACATTGCCCGGGGTGACTGAACGACTTCTTCGATATACTCAGCCTGCAAAGACGTTTCAAAGCCACCCAGTCCCTCTTCAATGTTGTAGGCTCTGCTAGAGAATCTTTGAGAATTATTTATCAGTCAAATGAAGCAATAATATACCAATAGTAAATTTTAGATGCATTAAATGTAGCTATAAACAGGGGGTTCCTTTTCACAGTCATTATTTGAGAACGGCTTGACAGATTTCAGCGTTCAAAGTTTAAAATTAAAATGATTCCTATGTATAATGCCAATATGTCTTGGAACGTTAAGAAAGAACATCACATCACTACAGTAGAGAACTGATGTTTCGGAATAGTAGTGATAACCGTCAACACTATTTGGGCGTGTTGCTAGCCAAATGGTTAGCGTCTTGGACTTCAATTCAAGAGGTCGCGGGTTCGATTCCCGGCATGCTCACACAAATTTGAGGGGGTTGAACAGATATCCCTTAAAAGCGTTTGTGATCTCTTCTGTAAAATGCCAATGGCGTAAACACTACAAAAAAAACATCTCTAACTCAGTACAACTTTTTTTAAACTGTGGCCAGCTTGCTCCTGAAACCACAATAACACGATAAATCGATCTAACATTTTACAGCTCCTCAGCTCCTTTTTAAAAGCTACATTTTAGGCTCGGTAACCCACAGATGAGGGCAGAAACACAGGGACACCCTAAGGTTCAATGCGTGGCGCTGGAGTACATTACTCTACATTAGCAGCCGCTTACGCCGGGATACTGATTTTGAGCCTACATCCTTTACTGCATGCAGTGAATTACTAAATCATATTGTGATGATAAAATAAACATTGGAGGCAATTTCGCAAAATTATTTGTTTGTTTATCGTTATCGTAACATTTATGAAGTGTTAAATTGCCAATCGAGATGTCAATTTAAATTAAGAGCAAAGTAACCTTTCCAAAATGTAATTTCTGCTAAGCATTTCGTATTTGTTTATCAATATCAATTTAACAGTCGATTAAAAACGTAATAAGTGTGTATTATTTTGCAGTTTCAAAATAAGATCAGTCTTATTATATATGTTTAACCTGGTAATTATGTTTACGTTACAGAAAACTTTCATCATCAAAGAAACTCAACAAACATCAAGTTTATTCCGGGGTGTAAACAAAAGTGTCGTTTTAACCCTCTGCATTTAAAGGGCTTGTGATGGCAAGACACTAAACTAGATGTTTATTTTGAAGGGAGTGTGGAATACAGTTAACCATTAATTTACATTGATGTGTTTCCTTTCATAAAAAGTCTAGAACTATCAACTGGTTTTTATGCAAGTGAAAAGAATACATTTGCAGACAAAACTTTGTAATTAAATTTATTTCATCCATTTAGAATATGCCTTTATTACTTAGAGACTATTTTTTCTTTGGTCCTTACAACAAACAACAACTAAGTAATTGAAAGTCAGCCAGGTAAAAGGCTTAATATTGATATCTTGAAAGCAATTAATTTTATTAAAATATTTAAATTATAAAAATGAGCAAGGTTTTATCATCCAACGAAAAACTTTGCATACAAATAAGGACGTATAAAACTGATATTCCGTACAGATTCAGTCATAACTAGACGTCATATTCTCTTAAGTTTGAAGTTGAAACCTCACGAGGGTGCAAATTTCTGCACGTATTTGTGAACCACATTCGGACAGATTATCGAACATTTTAGACACGCAAGAATCATGAATTATGAAAAAGAATGATGTTCTTGACCCAAAAAATTAGGCCATTGATGTCTGTCATAGTGGATTGATGAACACGAACACCCTATGTATATTCAAAGAAAGAAACAAAACAAAAAACAACACAACAAATAGAAAAAAAATAACAAACGCATCGGCCAAAAATGATTAATAAGAATTGCTAAAATGGTTTATTATAAGCGACTTTGCAAAATCTAAAAGTAGTTCAATTACTTAATTTTTAAACTGCATGTGTAACGCATTACGTAATGGCACTTGGTTATAACTTATAGAATATAATTGTCTATCCTAAGCCGTAAATTCTGTATAGTTAAAAATAAAAATAAAAAAAACTGGTGAAACCAATTTCTACCAATTTGAAATAAATCTTAACAGTTTACATTTTTAATTAAATAGATAATAAATATTACAACTGTTGTAATAATTAGTAGTTTTCATTACTAGGAGCGAAAGTGGCTCTTTTAATATGAAATCGCAATTTACAGGTGAGGCGCAGCCGAGCTTGGAAATGCGATCGAGTACCAAGGAGACACTTTTGCTCCGTGTGATGAACAACTATTTTCATCATTATGTATAAATAACCATTTAATCCTTAAAATATTAGACTACATAATTTTAGGTTATCCAAAATAGTCATCGTCATTTACACATCTGTTAGTTGTTTACAAACACAGCTGTTAATTGTTCAACCTAACATAAACAAATTTTGACATTAGAGTTTGGCAAAATTTACCGTATGTTTTTTCAGCACTCCTATTCGAGGAGATCCAAAAATTATCATTTTGCGTACGATTTAGAGAACTAAAAAAGGCTGTTTTCCGAACAGTATGATGAAAATATAAATAAGTCATTTAAGTCTTTGTTTACTAATTATTTGGACTCATTCAACATCCCAACTTATTACATTGCAACTTGATAGTGAAACCAAATCTAACGTTGGAGCCCCAGGGGTAAAGGATGGTCGGATTACCCGAAACATCGCTGTATAAACGTGTGATAATATGAAGTAATGCCCCAGGTCTGATTATACCGCCCCGGGCGGTGTTGTACTGCAGTAATACAACCTTCATCCGTTTTGTGCAGAGTTTATGTCCCTCAGGATTCATATTGTATGTGAATTGAAATTAAACAAACGTGTTGCATTAAAAAGTTGTTTTTGGTTTTAAAGCTGATTGAATAATACTTTGTCTCGTAAAAAACGCAACATATTTTAGGCTAGATAATTTTTTTAAGTGTATGTAAATAGATATTACCTCATTTAAAGTAGACAGTCCATAGGCCATTTTTGTCATAATTCTATACAGTAGTGTCGTAAGCAATCTTGACTTAAATAAAATGTAGGATCCTAGTACTTTTTTACAGTTGCCTTATCGTATTTATTTTTCTAAGTTATATTCTTTGAAGAAACGGATGATCTGAGCCTAAGAAAACTCTAACTTTGGCTTTTAATGTCTCCGGGCACTAAATCCAACACTCGTTTTAATAATTGTACTTATGATATTAACATACTTGATACTTACTTGATACTTGGCGTAGTCCCACTTGTATCGCATTTGCGACGTGGTCGTCAGGGTCTGTAGTTAGGCCAACATTTCTTCCACACCATAATAGGCCTTTTCACACAAGTGACTCTTCAGTTTCAATTAAATTTCTTGATACATAATTCTTCCGTGATATGTTTTGGAGGCTTGTTGTAAATTTGGACGCTACTGTAGTAAGGACTTTTCCCAGCTAGCGCAGAATTAATTTGAGGGACGTGCACATTTCTGCCACTTCTAGTGTTATACTGATGAACTAAGTTACAAGTAGAGCTGATTCCATGATAAACAAAGAGGGGAGAGTCAGTATTCCTAGTTCAATGAACAAGGGCCGACAGTGTGCTAAGCGTTGTACTCCACACATTCTCCTTACAATGCGCTTCTGTAGCAGAAAGGCTCTCTTAGCAATAGGACTTCTACCCCAAAAAAACAATTCCATATGATAAGATACTGTGGAAACATCCATAGTAAACCTTGAGCAATATTTCAAGTTGGACTAATTTCTGCAACCTGCAAATCAAGTAAATAACTGAAGTCAGTCTTGAAGCTATTGAATCTATATGGCGGTCCCATTTAAGATTATCGCTCATGTGAAGCCCGAGATATTTTACCTCCTCACAAGTTTCAAGGGGAACTCCGTTCAAATTCAACTGAGAATGGTGCACAGATTTTTTCTATTGTGAAATTCCATTAACTTAGTTTTCTCAGTGTTCAAGATCAGACGATTGTCAGTGCACCAGTTATGCACACCAGTTAATTCGAAGAGCAAATTACCACATATGTAGTTTGTTCTTTTCGAAAATTTTTCCAAGAGGGTATCCTAAAATATTTGATCATGCACTTAGTCAGTAACTCCTTAAAAAATTGATAACATTTTTGCATCAGGCGAGAGAAAGTTTCTCTCGAGCATTTATCAACTAAGTTCTCGAAACTTCGACGAGTCGCATTATTTACTGCTGACACTTATTAACTCCTTACGCAGTCATATCTCAATTCTTTCAAAGTAAGCATTAATAAACATTTATTACTAATCTATGTCAATTTGTATTATTCATAGCCTAACTTATTAAAAAACATTGACCATAATCTCAAACTTTTTCGAAGTAGACAAATTTATTTCAGTTATATTTACGAGAGTGATAATTTAAAAGTAATTTATATTTTATTTTACTGTTTCCTTTTTTATTGCTTATGTATATATGTAACTAGAAATACTCTGGCATGAAATAGAGCTCCAGGAGTGCCCTCATCAGCTGCTACGATGTATTCATATAATCCTGACACCCTCATTAGAATTACATGCTAATGTAAAGTCCAAATTACATTATTAGGATAATCTTTGACGGTGGCTCCGGAATATATCTTGTTTTTTTACAACATGTATGGTTGTACAAAGAAAATTTAAATAGAGATTTAGGATTACAATATTATACTAAAATGTTGCTGGAAGATTCATTTATTATTTGTTTTTCATGATACGAGGAATACATTTATATTGTTACAATACGCTCTATGATATCCTACATATTCAATTCAAGCGATGTCATTTTTAGACAATGTCAATCCTACATTGTTCAAAACTAACTTATCAAAAAGCATTTTCTTTAGTTTTCCTCTTTCTTTGTCATGTTATTTTATTGCGGATATATTGTTGTTTCAAGGGGTAATTTGTCACCTGATGTAAAAATGTTCATTGTAACTTAAGTAAAAAATCTTTATATAATAATAGGATATTTTTTCATGCTGTATGTGCTTTTCTGAGACCAAAGGATTCATTAAAGGATATTTTCAAATATAAAATTTTTTAATGTAAAATATATGATTGTGTATAAGCTGCAAGGTCCTTTCCAGTTTCATATACCTAAATAATATTGCAGGCTATCTCTTACGCTAGTAA
Source organism: Flexamia atlantica (assembly GCA_035578135.1). Classification (NCBI taxonomy): domain Eukaryota; kingdom Metazoa; phylum Arthropoda; class Insecta; order Hemiptera; family Cicadellidae; genus Flexamia; species Flexamia atlantica. Next base: position 65,213,965 of record JAQJVK010000003.1, on the reverse strand, counting down.
ACTGTAGGGTTAAGTTGATTAAAGAATTAACATTTTCAGACGGGGTAACATTCTTGAGTTTCTAAAAAAATGGAAATTCTCTCCTAACAGTATAATTGAAAAAAATATAGCTTATATAGTAGCCATACGTAATATTTAAAATGATTTTGATATAAAATGTAAACTGTTACTTCGTTACTTGCTTTAAGCTTTGATTCAGTCATGAGTCAGAGTTCGACCGGAGCAGACGTATGCCGGAGCGCTATTGCGTAACGTCAGTAAAAATCAATATCTTGTGCAGTGTTACCATTTGGGAAGCCTTAATTACTTATTAGTCGAACATATATATCAGTCTCTGTTTACTACATTGTTTAAAATGAGCTCATGCAAGGTTTGTTTGGCACCTTTCAAGAAAAATAATTTGAAGGTTATGTGTCAAGATTGTAATGGAGAATTTCATGGGAGGTGTGTTAGGGTAACCCAAGCTGATATGGACTACCTATCAGAACAGGGCTCAATGTGGCGTTGCGAGCCATGCAACACAACAAGGAGGAAAAGCATGCGACTCGAGTTTAGTCAGACTGAAGGCAGCGTCACATTGGAAGAAGTGATGGAGGCCCTGAAGCAGATTCAAGAAAATCAGAAGAAAAATGAGTCTGATTTCAATAAGTCTTATGAGGCACTACACTCAAATCTTGAAGAGAACACCAAAACGTTACAAACCGGAATGGAAAAAATCGAGGGTTACATAAAGGAAATCGAGCGACTGAAAAGCGAGAATAATGCTTTAAAAACTAAAGTCAGTGACCTGGAGAGCCGAGTGGATGAGCTTGAAAACTACTCTCGGACCCCCCCTCCTCTGGAACCCCCTGTGTTGAAATACAGGGGGTTCCAGAGGAAAAAGGTGAAATTGTCTCTGATGTAGTAAAGAAGGTGGGAGAGGCACTTTCGATGGAAATCGATCCTTCTATGATTGATGCCTGTCACAGAGTTGGACGAGTGCAGAATGATCGTCCAAGAGGCATCATAGTAAAGTTTGTCAGGAGAACTGGCAAGGAGAATCTGATGACCCAGCGGCGGCAACGGAAGCGGGATTTCTCGACGAGACATCTGGGCCTACCCACCGACACTCCCATCTACGTCAACGAATCTTTGTCACCTGCGAGACGACGACTGCTGGCCCAGGCCCGGCAGATAAAGAGAGATAAGGGCTATAAGTATCTCTGGATGCGGAATGGAAACATCCTCCTGAGAAAAGAAGAGGGATCACCTGTTTTGGAGATTAAGTCTCAGGCTGACCTCAGTAAGTTGTGATTTTGTATTTAAATGAGTTCTTAAGAGTTAATGGTATTTTTTTTTAATATGTAGGCTATGTATTGTTCTAAGGGTATGTTTTATAGGTTAGTTGTTTTTTGTATTGTTTTATGATATTTTGTTGTATACAATATCCTAATGGAACTATATTTTAGAGCTAGTTATTTATTTCACGCGGTTATATTTCACTATTAAAACACAATAGATAGACACAGGAATAAATTAATGAACACTGACCAAAAGCTTTTTATAATTCATCAAAATATACGTAGTTTGCGTGAGAACTTTGATAATTTTGTTGCTGAAATTGCGGGTTGGGTTTGTTTTCCGGATATAATTGTTCTTTCAGAAATATGGATAAGCAATGAGGAGAAGGGTTTTTATAACATTAGAGATTTTGAGCTGTTTCTTAATGCAAATTCAAGTTACCGTGCTGGTGGGGTTGCAGTATTTATCAAACAGGATCACATTGATATTATTGAGTGCGAAACCCCTTTGATGCAGTCCGTAGATGCAGTGAGGTTAAAATTTAATTTCAAAGGAATTTGTTTCAATTTATTAGCCATATACCGTCTTCACCATTTCTCAGTAAGTGTTTTCATTGATGAGCTACAAGATTATTTTATTATAAATGATAAGAGAAACATAATTAAAAATTTTATCGTTATAGGGGATAGCAATATAAATATTCAACAAGAAAGTCAAGAAGTAGACAATTTCAAAATCTTAATGGCGAGTTTAGGTTTTGAATCTTTAATAAATGATTATACTAGAGTAACTAATACGACGAAAACATGTATTGATAATATTTACTTGCGCTTAATAAACAGGAGCGACGTAGAGTGTGAGGCTGAAGTGATTAAAACAGACATCACTGACCACTACATGACGGCTGTTCGATTGTTGTCGGCGGCGGGAGTGGGCGGGGAGGGGGGCAGTCGATCAGCCGACTGGCCCCCTCACTCCTCCGCGCCGCGCCGCCGCCGGTACCGCGCCGTCGTGTATGTTATGATAGGCTCGTCGACCTATTACACACTGTAGATTGGTCTATTGTCAAAACTCAGTCTGATGCATCATTTGCATATGACTTGTTTCAGGCTCAACTTGCCACTTGCATTTCGGAATGCACTGAAGAAGTTGAAGTTAAAGAAACAATTAAAAAATTAAAGCCCTGGATAACAGACAGTCTTTGTAGGCTAATTAATAAGAGAAATAGGCTATTTGAAAAAGTTAGGTGTAGATCTGGGGATGATAAATTCAAGCAATATTATTTAAGATTTAGGAATAAAGTGAGAAGGGATATTAAAACAGCAAGGCTCTCGTACTATGCAAGGATATTTGAAACTAATAAGGGTAATTCTAAAACAATTTGGAAAACTGTCAATGAAATTGCTGGGCAAAAGAATAAAAACAGAAATTATTCCCTGAACATAAATGATGAGATGATTACGGATCCCGAATTGGTTGCTAATGAATTCAATAAATATTTTTTATCAGTAGTAGAAAATGTTGTGGGAAATAATTCTGTTAGTGAGCATTTTTCAGATCTACCGTATAAATATAGTTTTCCCGACTACAATCAAGCAAGTTCTATAATGCTTGGTCCAGTTTTAATGGAGGATGTAGAAAAGGTTATAAAATCGCTAAAAAGTGGAAACTCACCTGGATTAGATGGTATAAATTCAGTAATGATAAAACATATTTATCCAGCAATCTTAGATATTTTGACGTTTCTAATTAACTTGAGTTTCACATCAGGGGTGTTTCCAGATGCACTAAAAAAGGCTGTGATTGTACCTATTTTTAAAGCTGGGTCCTGCTCTCTTGCATCTAATTTCAGACCAATATCTCTAATATCAACTTTTGCTAAAATTTATGAAAAAATCATGAAACAAAACATTTTGACTTTTTTAAACAGAAATAATTTTTTCAGTAGCAAACAGTTTGGTTTCAGGACAGGATTAAATACTGAATTGGCTCTTTTGAATTTCATGGATAATTTAACGGATAGTATCAATAATGGAAAGTGTACTTGTGGTCTTTTCCTTGATATAAAAAAGGCTGTCGACACAGTTGATCATGATATTTTGCTAGGAAAATTATATAAATGTGGAATTAGGGGGGGTAGTACATAAATGGTTTAGCAGTTACTTAAATAAAAGACAACAGTGTGTCAAGATTAGTGGAGACGTTAGTTTTATGGGAGAAATTAAGTATGGGGTGCCACAGGGATCGGTTTTAGGAGCAATTCTATTCATAATCTTTATTAATGATTTTTGTAATGTTCGGTTAAATGGAAAGATAACTGCCTTTGCTGACGATACAGCTCTCTGTTACTCAGAAAATTCTTGGAATTTAGTGGAACAGAAAATCAGCCAAGATTTAGGAGCCATAAAGTGGTGGTTTGCAGTAAATAAATTAGTTTTGAATGCTGATAAAACGACATACATTAATTTCTCTTTAAGACAGACTATCAATTTTTCAGACGACTTGTTGTACAATTGTGATGATTGTTTATTACAATCTTTGTTTTGTGGCAATTGTTCTAAAATTAAATCAAGTACCAGTACGAAATATCTGGGAATTTTACTTGATAATAAATTAAACTGGAAGCTGCATTTGGCAAAACTCAAAACTAGAATAATGGGTGGCATTAGTCTTTTTTACTTTCTAAAAAATATTTGTCCTCTCAAAATTTTAAGAAGTTTATATTTTTCATTAGTTAATAGCAGACTTGAATACGGGTTGGTATTTTGGGGTGGAACTTATATAACAAATTTAAAATCAATCATTATTTTACAGAAGCTTTTTGTAAAGGTTATTTGTAAGAAATCCAAATTTGAGTCTTCATTTCCATGTTTTGTAAAACTAAATATATTTCCATTACGATCACTTTTTGTGTTTAAAGTTCTTAAGCTCTTCTGCAGTACAGTAGATTTGTATAGCGAAAGCAATAGTTATAAATCAAGATTAAGAAATGTAAGTTTACAACATGTCCCGAAGCCAAATCTAACGTTCTTTACACAAACCTATCAGTTCATTGCACCAAGAATATTTAATCAACTTCCAAACAATATTAAATCAATAAATAATCATAAAAAATTTCTAAAAGAACTGAGGAAATGGCTTAGGACAGTTAAGAATGCAGACGATTTGTTACGTATAGTGTCATAGATTTCATTCAAGTGTTATAGGTTAGAGTTAGCCTCTATTTATTAAAAAATATATTCATGTTTTGTATTTATACTGTATATATAGGAAATTGAATGTTTGTCTCTTATTCTATCTATATTTTATAATATGTCTGTAGATTAACTAATTGTATTGTTGAGTGTTTGTTGTAGGTAACAGCTTTGAAATTGGTTTTAAGTTTAGATACAGTATTGATTTTTTTCTAGATTACTTTATTAATTTTTATTGAAGTATTAGTGTGGGGAAAGCACAAGATTTTGTAGGTTAGTTGTATTTTTTACTATCGTTACATCAAATTTGTTGTTTACATTTAAATGCTCCGAACTCTATTAAATAATGGTTATATTTTGTAAAGGAACCCCCAAACAGACATTTTATGTCTTGGGGGCCCTATTTTTCATCTGCGCATACACAATCTTCTGAGGTCAGCCTGGTTTTAATTATTATTTTTAATTTTGTATGTGTCTCTTTACCAATATATTGTAAATGTTTATATGTATGTGCAGAGAAAATAAAGATTTATTTATGTATTTATTTATTTATTTATTTATTTATTAAGTATATAAGACAGAAGAAAGCCGAACATGAAGGTAGAGGAGTTAAGAGTGCGCCACCCTAGGGTGCGCTGCATGGCGCTAGACTACATTACTCTACATTAGCAGACGCTTATACCAAATGCAGTGGTTTAGCCTATTTATGCCGCTGCCTACAGTGCATCACTATATTAGCATTGGATATCTCCCACAAATTGGCACACTTTTAGAATACATTTACCTCCTGGAATTAAAATTTTTCTTAAATGTTCCATGAATGTGTTCAGTAATTTATTTTTACAGGAAACCTTACATTATAAAGACAAATATTTATGAAAAAGACTCGATTTCCAGCTTCAATATTCAGTTTTAGGCAATGAAAAATGATCGAAAAAATCTTTCAAATAAAAAATATTGTATGTATAATGTCGATAAAAGTTTTTCAGGCATAACATATTTTAGTATACCTTTAATTCGAACACTGGTTGGCCATTTTTATGATGGAATTTATTTTTTCTTTAAGGTATTACTTGAAGCGGCGTCAAATTGTTCTCCTGAAATCTGTATCTCAATTCATTTAGTTTTTTTAGGTCTAGGGGATACGCTAGGTTTTAAGGCCTGTCGGAGCCAGGAAAAGGAAAAAAACTGAAACATTCTATGCTGTAACAGGGAAGTGCAGTTTTTTCTTCAATATTCCGTTCATTCGTTCAAAGTCATATGTGTAAGTAATGTATTGAAAATTAATATTTTTTTAAAGTCAATTGGCTAAAAATATACTTCACTAGTATCCCACCCGCAAATTACGTGCTAGTGTCAAAACATGTTCTAGGAACGTTAAATTAACTGAGCTGTTCGACGTAATTCTAGTAGATAGTTTAATTTACACGTACATCGCTGAGAATAAAGTATTTGAAGGAGAAACATTAAAGCAACAGTTTTGACTACAAGAAAAAATTTAAAAGTCATAATCATTCAAATTATGTATGTATCTTTTAACTATGTGTGTACAATATATTACATAGAATCACAATATTTTACTACAATTTTCTTATTGCCTACAGCTATATTATATTATATTTAATGTCAAATATAACTTAAGTATTCTATATACTTTGTATTTCCAAAACCTTTTTTATATTGAAGCCATTATTAATGTATCCTAAAATTTAATAAATCCAAACAACGCATTGGTGAAAAATAAGAATTGTATTTGACTTTTTTATCTTCGTACACGTTTACAAATTTACTTAAAAAAGGCGATCGGGACAAATATCCTATAGAATGTATTTGGTTATGAATTAGACGAAGATAATAGCATTCCAAGTTGATAGCGTAACCACAGCTAGCACTGAAGCTCCGGGGGCTGATGATCCAAACCATCGCCTCATAAACGTGCGATAATGTGAAGTAATGCCCCTGGTAGCTCGCTTAGAGAGGTGTACTGCTTTAATGCAAACTGCATACAATTTTAGCATGATTTATGACCCACAGCGTTCATGATTTATTCATTTTCATATTCAATCTTTTACGTCTTGTAAAATTTCAAAAACATAATCATCGTCGCTATTATATGATAAAAATCTAATGTTAATATCTGTGTTTCTTATTACCTGTTGTAATTTAATTCTTAAAATAAATTAACCCATAAATCAACCCTAATTATTAAATATCATTCATGTTTTATAGTTTCCTCTCTAATTGTAATGTCATGGCTTCGTAAGAGGTAAATTATGATTTATTATTTATTCCAATCAAAACTGGTAATAATTTTCGTCTTGAATCCATTTGGAATAGATCTGAATGGTTTTACATATTTTACTTAAACTTTAATCACTTAATCAATTTAATAAGACAGGTACCTCATGGAGGACGTTACCCTGAATATGAGTGAAGGATGAGTGTGATGATCGTGATGATAGTGGCGCGATCTTGTAGCCTTGAATTTAACTTTAACTTTGTTCTGAAAAAAAATTAAATATTTGAACCTTCATTGTATATGCAAAGACTTTATGGGTTTTAGCCTATCATTGGTTTTTAGGCAATTCTTGCGAACAAACAATCAAATTTACAATGAAACTTATATCGAATTTATTTGGGTTGATTATGTTTTTATTTTCTCAATTAATGAAAATAAAAGTTAGGTACTGACCAAAGCTTGACAGTTATCCGCAACACAATAACTAAGCATGGGTCTGATTTCACGGTAATCATTTGGGGTTTATCGCCTTACAACATGAAAACAATTAATTATTAAAATATTACTACATTTTTAATAGTGGGTGAAGGCAGGGGTAACTTCTAATAATATGGCTTCGTAGCCGGGAAGTCGGTGTCGTGGTCGTTGTACCCATTAAAAATAACGTAATTCGCCGAATCGAACCTGATAAAGTTTGCGGCTTTAAACAGCTTATTTTTTCAACAGCTGACATTGTTATTTAATTTATGATGCTTAAATTAAATAATAAGCAGTTCTGACTCATTAATAGGGTTATCATATCATCTTTCGTTTACTTCAGAATTACATGATATTGTATACGTGGCTTATCTGGTATGAAATGTAATTTATACTATATACGGTGATTTCAAATAAAATATTACCTTATAATATGATAAGAAGATATTGTAAATTATATGAAGATAAGAAGATATTGTAAGTTATATGAAGATAAGAAGATATTGTATGGTAATGATATATATGTATATATTACGGGGTAAGGAATTAATCTTGGCGCCGTATCTAGCTTAGAGATGCGTAAATATTTACAGTTTACAGCAAGGTACAACTGCAAACGTAATGAACACCTTGGTTGGATAAATAACGTTCCTAACCTTTCGCAGAAATTCCTTTATGCCCTGATAATGCCTGTTAAATTTGTACATAAGAAAGACTGCTCTGAGAATCCGGTAAAGAAAAAACTTGGAATGATCGCCGAGATGCATACTGACTCATTTTATGCCCTTTTTACTTTATTTCTTTTGATCACTAACCAGAATTGTGTTTTGAAGTTAAAATTCATAATTATGTGTTTCTATATTCAACAATCAAACAAACGTTTTAGTTTGTTGTAGTTATTCAGTTTATAAACCGAGAATATGGGGGAAATAAATAATGTCAGATTTATAATAACAAAACTATTGAGCCGCTTAAGTCATTTCAGGGACACATGATTATGTCTGGTCGAGCCTTGCTACTCTTTTTAATGAAATAATTCATACTACATCTAACATTCTCGATGAATTAGTTTACAAGTTTAATTTGTTTTTAAATAAGCTTATACTTTTCCTTGTACAAGAAATCTAAGTTTGCTGTAAATGTGGATAGAGAACGACTTTTTACTCACAAGCTTTCTGTTGCAACAAACTACATAAAGTGGCATCTTATTATGGCAAACCGTAAACCGATACTTGCAGGTTATTGGGAAAGCATAAATCGTGAAACATTCACGACGTTTAGTAGCTTATTGGCTTTGTGACCTTAAAAGTCTTTCCTAAATCGTTTCTTATTGCAACAAGTCCTGTCACTCTATGCAGTATATTTGGATGCAGAAGGTTAAATATCACGCATTCTTGCCCGTATCCGTTTATGTCACGTCTTTATGTTATTTAACAACTGTTGCTAATGTTCTAATATAAACTACATCTTTACGCATTGTACAGCAGTTTCGGGATAGTTATTTCTTTAATGATTTCGAAACAACTTAGGCAATAAATCAATTAATTGCAAAAATGATCTTAGTTTGACGAAAGAATTTTAATATTTAACTGCAACTAGTTAATTATTACGTTGATAAATGTCCTTATAGAATATGTAGGGCTATGTTGTTAACTTAATTTTTGTAATTATAATTTTCATCTAATACTGTGTTGGTTTTCACCAAATATATTAGATTTTTCAAACAAAGTTTTAACATGAAGATCCATTTGTGATTTGATTTTGTTAGTTCAGTTACTTACTTTTCAATGTAGTACATGTTGCACTAAAATTTGGTAGTTTACATTTCACACATCACTCATTTTGTATAATTACATTGAAACCCAATCCGTTGAAATGCAAGTCATTTCTATCTTATAAATATTCCCACTTTCTTACACCAGTCAGAAGAAAGTTTTCCTCTATCATTTATCAAAGTTTTCAAACTACCACGAGTACTATAATTTACTGCTGACACTTATTAACTCGTTCATACCCTTCTGTCAATTCTCTTAACTTATACATTACCATTATATCGTGTAAGCTCAAAGAAATATCTTAATAATATTCTATTAGGAAAAATATATGCATGGCAATGAAAAACTCTGTACAAATGTATGAACAGATTGTCATGGTAAGGACATATTTTGTTTGAAATTTACTGTTGGATGTTAGTTAAACATGAACTTAAAACGAACCAAGAGTGGTCTAAGAGCTCAACAATCAAATACAAGGTGTTAATTATTTTTCTATAAATTGATATTACTTGTTTAAAAAGAGTCATTTACCAAAAATTAGGTTTTTAAATTGAATTACATCAAACCAATTAAGTTAAATAATATATGGAGTATTTACAACCAATTTTAACAACGTTAAACTGGCTTTTAGGACACACATTGACCCGGCGCATAAACTTTAAGCTAAAAAACCGGCCTAGCAGTAGTTTAACGTTGGCTATAAATTATTGAACAATACTTTTTTTATAGTTGTAACACGAGTAAAATATCAAATATAATCAATAGTCTCAATAGCTGCTCTATTAATTCTTTGTTTGAAATTCATTGTTGATGATAGTGAATTTATATTTTGGTTTGGCTTTTTGCGGATATTTTCCATCATTGATTAGTAAAAACACGTTTGCTATATTAAAATACGAAAAGATTTAAACATCAATTAAAAGGCATGGTTTTGGTTGTCAACCAATCAAAGAATAAACGATAAAAGTTTTATTTGTTATGATAAGCACACCGTTTGAAATGTACATCCATGTAGATGTGTACAGTGTTCAATCCCTATTATCGATTAGTGTAGCTATTGAAAAGTGTAAAAAAAGACTACATGGGATATAAGAGATGTCATGTTTCTTACGCAGTAAAAACAAAATGCAAACAAAATAAAGTCGTAGTCGTAATTTTTATTTGAGCAATAAATAACTTAAGCTCAATAATTGTTTGGTTGAATTTCGACAAGTAGGCTAACTTGTAATAGTAAATTTCGAAAGAGTCCTAATATATTTTATCATGCATGGTTAAGATTATTTTACACCAGTATCTTGCTTGATTACTTTTATTGAAAAGGAGAAAATTTAAAGTATTAGTTCCCTACATGTCAATAATTTAATCTAAGGTAAACATCTGTTTACTACCTTATTTTCTGAAGAAAACCTCATTTTATAGCTGAGAACAAATTGTGCAGAGATATTTAGTTGAAGATTTCTGACTTTTTCTAGGTCAATCACTTCAAACAATGTATTTAGACATGACTTTATATGGACCTTACACTAACATATTTCCCACATAACCAACATCCACACATTACTTATTTTTTAAGGTGATCTTAAATAAGGTTCTCAAATAATTTTTAGTTGTAAAAGGGATATTAGAATGTATCTTGAAATAATCCTAATGATACTACTTTTTCGTGATTTCTAATTGGTTGAGGGTTATAGTATTATACATACAATGAAGTTTGGCTTAATCAAACAAAAATTTCTGACATTTGTTTTTGACATAATTTTTAAAATTAAGGGAATAAAATCAAAACATTATACAATGCTACAATTTGTGTAGGTATAATATCAAGAATATTTTTTAAAAGTTTATTCTTACTAGTGACCAGCAACTGATCCCAGCTAAATCAAGGAGTCAATTCACTGTGGCTGTATTGTATTGAAACCATATCGGGACAAAGTTTTCAACGAGACGTGAATTATGGAAAGAGTTCGAGTTTCACTGCATTTCAGTGTGCGAAAATTCGAGTTCAAACAACGCTTAAACATTCATTTCATTCATTGATTTGATGCATGGGAGTATGAGTATAGTTTGCTCAAAGTATGTAGCCTATACTATTTTAATTTTCATTCAGACTTTATCTCTATCTTAAGAAAATATGTAATTGCAGGAAATTTGTTCTTTCGAATAGGTAAATTTTTCACAAAATCCAATACTTATAATTTTTGGTGTCAATAAAGAACGAAGTCTTTAGATTATATTATGGTATTATATTAGATAATATTATGATTATGTTTATATATATTATATTAAATATGTTATATATTATGTATGATGTTATATATTATGTAATTTTATATATTATGTTTTTAATCTGGACAGTAAATTGTTTTTAGACCTCTGCCAAGGAAGAAATCCTGTTATTTCGGTTTTAGTAGACGAAAAAGAGTGAACAAAAAGGCAGGTTAATAACACGTTTTGATGAGGGTATAACAATGTAATTAGTTCATTGGATGGTTACATGTAGGCCTGTTTTATAATTAAGTATGCATTATCTTCCCTGGAATGCCATGCTCTGTATGTCACAGCTTTGATGTGACTGCTTTTGGAATACCTAAGGCATGCACAGACATGCGAGCTAATTATCTATTATCATACTGAATTGTCATTTATATACACTACTTGGAACTGAAGCTACACCAAATATCATGAGAGTTATATAGCTATTACAGAATTCGGAGTACACTTAATTGCCTTTTGCGTTAATATTATTATAAATCACTTTTAAATCTTGGTTCTTTGATATAATACTAGTGTTGTTACAAAAATACAAATACAATTTTGAATAATTTATTTTCTCTTTTCATGTCATCAGCCACCGAATCACTTTTATTAGTTAAATTGGTTTAAATTATAAGTTTAACTGCCGAAGTGATACTCTTCAATCATGATTAGTGATATTGCTAATTTATTTTCAGGTTTAATAACTTCAGAAAAAAATGTAATATAACCGCTTAAATTATACATATCCACCCTATAACATAAATTATGCCTGTAGAAAAAACTTACTAGAAGACTACCGTGTAAAAATATACCCTAAAACCGTAAATAAATTTATCATAAGCTCAATTTATTTTACAATTGATTAGGTCATCATATGAAAAGCTATAATAAATTTATTTATGTTTATGTTATAACTGATATTTTACATTTATTATGGCACCGCCCTTGGTAATACAGTAATACAATGTCAATATGCCAAGAGCGGCGACGGATGCATCGGATATCACGTCCATCCAAAGTAGTGATTAGGGGGAGGCTTTGACACAGAGGATGCATTTGTATTGGCAACATTGATAGATAGTGCATCCGCTTATTATCACATAGTTTAAGTACTGAATGAAGTTGTCTTATAAAATCAATACTCAATATCTCGAAAGGAAAACTAGTACAGTAAGGTTCAATTAAATGCATCAGGGATGGTATAACTTTAGTAAACATTATTTATTTTTTAAGCGTAATTTATATTATACTGTATATGAAAGACACTGAAACTACTGACAAACATTTGAATTAAAATATTTTGTAAAACAGTATAATTTATCGTCAGATTCCAAAATTTTCTATCCTATTATGCAAATATAAAAAATTACACGTAAGCGGTAGCTAAACTAGGGGTTCAGATGAATATAAAACTAATGCTTAAACATAAGACAAAAATGCAGTAAAGCAATGATAGAAACCATTTCTTGCGGAGAAAATTTGAATATACAACTTGAGAAATTCTTTAAATCGGTTGAATATTATGGGACTAGTTATGCATAATGCGTAAATAGACAAAAGTTGTATATTTACAAAACACATTGTCAAAACAGATTTTAAATGTATCTTAAAAATTAATATACTCGATTGTAACCTACTTTTTTTTTAACTAAACAACATAACCGATGGTTCCAAAAACCCATCTATATGAGTTTTATAGAAAAGAGTATGAACATGTTCAAGCAATGTTTTATTGCTTTATCATTCGATATTCGTTAAATACATTCACAACTTGCGAACTATTGTACTATTTTTAATTTCGAAGTATAGAGATTGTTCAGTGTAATTCCCTTTCATGAGCTAGTTTGAAAACATTTAATTATAAGAAACGTGTACTCAAAGCTTCAGAAGAAAGCGCCGCCAAGTCTTTTAGGTTTTAATAAAGACGAGAACAGTTGGAGCGTTTACTTGGTTAGCTGGAATACACGGATATTAAAGCCCGAGGAGGCCCTATATAGCCTACACCAACTTCTGAAGACACACTGAGAATTCTTTTATGGAACCAATTTTAACCATACTTATATTTGTAAAGAAATTCTTGAACTGACAATAATTTTTAGTGTAGTCTAAAAGTCTGGTTTACATTTTGTTTTAAGTTTTTCTGAGACACTGTAACTTATTGTTAAAAATATAGTTTCGCAATCACTTCAATATGGCCTGTTAACATTATACAGTAATCTTTTCACCAGGTATTAACCGTAATTAAGGGCTTTTTACTAACGAAAACGTTTTAATTGTAAACATAACAATTTCCAGATAATTTTTGACAAAATGAAACGGACTCATGATACATTTTGGTGACAGTAAAATTAAAGCTAAATCAGGTTTTTTAATCCGTTTGAATTATACCTTACAAATTGTAACATTAATGTTAAAAAACAAATATCTTTCTCAATAATTATTTATGAAACTTAAAAAATGCTGAATGGGTTTCATTACTCAAAAATGTACCTTAGTATTTAATTTTATTCATGAGTATTATTTTTTTCTTTTACTTATCTCCCTGATCAATGCGTTATTAAAACCCATTTATTTAATTCCCAAGCAACCTAAATAACTGCTTTGAATTACAAAAAAAAAAAAAAAAAAACACCGTCTAATGGTTATCATAGTTTTATCTCAATATATATCTTTAGCTAAAACATAGAACACCATCGAACAAGTAAAGTCACGAAAATGAAAGATAATTCTTCAAAAACGTTAATTATTGTTTTAAAGTTAAATGAAAATTTTAATAGCAATTTTAAAAGGTTAAAGTTTATGGAAGTTTTATAAGGGCTTAACACAAAAGATTAAGGATGTACATTTGTTTATCTCTATTATCCATCAACTTTAAAGATCGTATTAAATAGCTTGGCTCAGTCCGAACTTAAATAAAATTTTAATTTTAACTTTGTGCTTATGTAGGGCCATGTCATTTGACTTGGACTATGAATTCCCCTCAAAAAACTTTTTCGGTAAATAGCACAACTAACAAAATATGGAAACAATGCAATCATTGCTTTAATTTTAACAAGTCACAATTTTGATTTTACATTTGCTGCCAAGGTAGTTTATAAAAAAATTAAATTAACCATAATTATTAATCTCGAAAATTCTATAATCAGATTGAATAGCTGGAAAATCAAATAGCCATAGAGAAAATATTTAAGTAACCAATCCATATACATGTATAATTCTATTATTTAATCTAAGGTCGTAGTAGTTCGAGCAAAGAACCTATAACGCATCGTATTAAAGTTTCAGTCATATTGAGTTACCGCAGAGTTCAACTTTGGTTGCTCATATTTTTTCACTAATAGGGCCACGATCATATCACGGCAAGAAATTTAAATATGTATTAACCAGCATTGACGTTATTTCTCTATTCTGTGTCATGCAGGTTGTCTCTTGAGTGACAATCATAATAAAGTACATTGTAGAATGGATGCTCAATAGAGTTTTTTTTTTACAAAAAAACATATCCATAAAAATAACCTTGTTTTAAGTGTCATGATTTTCAAACCACTCTTGATATCTTTATTATGTTTTATCATTATTAAAATTGATTTGTTTGCCAATTGACCTACAAATTCATTTCTATACCTTAAAGTGAGAGAATTTCAGCTTGCTCCAAAACAAACCTAAGAGTTGGATCCACGTATTCCTACAGAGTTATGTGAGACATTTCATACTGATATTGTGTTCTATAATAACATTGTTAAATAAGTAGCTTTTAAAAAGTTCTTATATATTTGAGCGAATTTAAACTGTTATTTAATACGTCAATTCAGTAACGTTACCATTAGGATGCTTCCAAAGCTATGACTTCAATGTGTAATTACTAAGGTCCTTTGATGTGACAAGTACATACGGAGATAACGCAAATTGATATTACATCTAATACAAGATAGTATCCTTAGCTAATAAACAGGCTAAGGTTTAAATGATAAATTTTAAGGACTTGATAGTTATTTTATTTCTAATAACGTTGTAGTAGGTATTTAGTTGTCTGATTCTGTACAGGATATGGTAGAATTTTATAGTTACTTTTTTGTAAAACAGTCTTGATTTTTCTTATATTACATAAACGTTTAAGCGGTAAGCAAAAATACTTTATATGTCTTATTAACTGAAACTTTCGTTTTTCGATTTTAATCATTGTTAATTCTAAGTCCCTAAATATTTTTGGGAATGTAATAAATATATTTTCTATCGAAACGCAGACTATTTACATTATTATATGAATAGCAATACACGCCAACGTGCATTTTGAACCTATTGTTCTTAAGACCATGTCTTTAAAGTACCTATTGGAAATATCACCAAAGGAAAGGGATAAATGAATGAATTAGTTAGGCTTTAAGACAATTAACATTTTATTTCTCTACGGTGTATAGTATTCCTATACAAAGGTGTGCATTATACTTATAAAAAGTCATAATGTTATAACAATACAATATATTGTAGGCTGAACAAAATTACTAAGCTTTTAAACAACAACAACATACTGTGGCACTTGTTCCATAAAACTAAAAAACCACGAAACTGGATGGCAGGCCCTAGGACCAGGTAAGGGCCACTAATACATTTCCAAATTGACAAGCCATAATCATCCACTACCCCATTCAGAGCTCGGGCAAGAAACTAGGAATCAAAATTTCCAGAGAGGCTGGGACGAACCAGAGTTTCAGGAAACTAGTCATTATGTACAACCGCTTATACTTACTAATACAATGAATTATTTCTTATTTTATTATGAACTGCTTCTATTACTCTCCCCACTGTTGACCTCGTTACTAGAATAAGCTAGTCAGAAGGCCATATAAGGTTATAGTATTAGCGCAATCAATTTATTTTATTAAAAACCATTTTATTTATTTAAAATTATTTACCCAAATATAGTTATAATTTATTAGAATTTATAATATTTTTCATGAATTTGATTAACCGTTATGATATCATCTGCCAAAACCTAAACAGCCTAGCATTACGTTACTCGTATTGCTATATTAAATATAGCACATATAATACTCAATTTTAGACCTTTAATATATAATGCTTAATCGACTAACCCTGTTTTACTATACTAAATTGTTTTACTTATTCTAATTAATCATAAGTACACCCGCACAGTTGTTTTAGAGTAAATAAAAACCCAGTTTAGTCAAAATGTATGCTTAAGGTAAAATAATTAATCAGTTAAAAATAATATTTACGAGGTTGAAGTTACTCATGATATTGCGGGTATAGAATTGTATTAGTCCTCCTGGTCTACAGACTTAAAATTTACGTATAATACAATTTTTCATAATGGTATGGAGGAAAGAGTATAGTATTTGCCTAAATAGGTACCAATATTAAAAGCAAGGAACGTAGGTACACCGCTTGTAAGGAAACGTTTTGAATAGAGAATGTAAGCCTCTTATGAGGAGAGTTTCATTAGACCCATCACACAGTAATTTCTATAGAGTCTCATTAAATTATATCTTTGTCGCGGGTTCTCAAAAAGACAAGTTTGATTTGTTTTAAAAATTAAACTAATGTAATATATTACCTTCCATTTTGGTAATAAGTAAAGTACTGAACGAAATCATAAATGATTAAAAAACCCTAGTCATTATTTATTAAATAAAAACCCTAGCTAAGAACTGAATCAGACTTACTCCTCTTAAAATTTACTTTTATTCTGCTTTGTATGGATTTAAAAAAAATGCGAAATCTCTTTGCATTAGTCCAGGCTAGCATAAGCTAAATTGTAAATAATTTCAAGTTCGGATAGTTTTGCTAACAGTTTTTATGAACCCAAAAATTAAGATTTATTTACAATAACAAGTAGGAGGTTATCAATGCAATGATTTATAGAACAATTTATAAATTAAAAAATATATACGTTGCGATAAAAACAATGGCAAAAATAAGAGACATTGCTTATTTAACAGTGCGTCCACATTGATATGTGAACAATCGAAATGGAAGATTCACGGTAAAACTTAGATTAAAGAACAATGGTTGTGGAATAAACATGGCGTCGGAACAATGCGTACGTCCAATCCGAGTTGGAACAATAACTACGGAACAATCCCGCTGTGTACGCCGCGAGTAAACGTATACAGAGAAGACAACACAATCAGCCGTCCTTTACGTGGGATAATTTAGTTTAGCATTAATTTATAGTTTGTCTTGTTACAAAATTTGTCTCACTAATTACGTTAAAATAGAGCATTTCTTTAGAGTAAGACGTGTATGGATACATAAGACATCATATGTGGTTAAAAAATATGACAATTTAAAGTGAGGTGTACCGGAAAAAAGGAAAGACAGTATCAATATGTAAATACAACAAACTTATATTCGGATAATTTTTTTGTATAAACCTACAACCGTCTTTATATTTAATTAAAATCGTTTATGTTCGTTCTAAAATAATACTAATTTATTATTTCATAGTTTTACAAGAATTGTTCGCTGCAAGAGCCAGCGAAACAAGTGTGAATCAGCAACCACAAGCCTAAATAAAACATTTTTGATGTTGAAAAAATATTTTTCATACTTTAATTTAAAACCGATTGCTTTAGATATGCGAAAATAACAATTTTTTTATTCCCTATTCATAAAAAAACAAAAAATAATATTGTAACAATAGGCAAAGTAATAAAAAAATATAATGGGTTATTATATCATATGAAAATACGCTCACATACACCCTTGTAATTTAGCATATACTAGTCTTAAACAACTAGAAATTCCGACATCTCTTAAAATAATGGTATATGTATATATTTGTTTACAATTTGTATACAAATTAAAAAATTTGAAAAAATAATCCACTAAATTCCTAATAAATTTCTCCTCATCATAAAAAAAGTATATCTCGGACTAGGTGTAATTAATCAAAAACTTAGGTCCCTTGAAATCTTTTTACCAGGGAAATATAAAGGTATATAAGTTTTTTCTAGTCTATAACATCTTATGTATATTTTTTACCTAAAGGTAGGCTTATTAGACTATAATATTAAACACTACATTCCTTACACTAGGCATATGTGCGACTACTGATTTTTATATTTCATTAATCAAATAATTTTATTTTAGTAAAGAGTATTTAATTTGTGCAATTAGTATTATATTAAATGTTGTTTTCTACATATGGTGTATGTAACATTAACACAAATTTTTAATTCAGCCTGAATAACAAAGACACAAAAATTATTTTCTCTGTACCCTGCAACAGCTTTAAATAGTGACTTGTAATGTGAGAAGTATATTAAATGTTACCGTCAATACAGCATTACTGTTACTGACGCTTGATACTGTCAAATCGTAATATTATGTAATGGTAGCTACCAGAGATAATTGACCAGGAGTAAGTGGACATCCAATCGACCTTTATAAATTGTCTAGCACAGCCATCTAAACAAACAACTCTTACTTCCCACTTGGAATTTATAGTTAACAACAGTTTCCGCAATCTCGTATGGTAAAACATAACATAAATGCATAGTGGCTGATTGTATTGCATACAGCAGCCGAATATCTAAAATATTGAAGAGATTTATGTTTGTAATTATCACTTAAATTTATAGATCAGTTTTCCAAGTTATAAATCTAAATTGTTAAAACTGTTGAAATTTTGTCAATACCTTAGGAGACACTCTAGCTTTTTACTCTCTTGCCGCATAAACTATTTGTTTATCGGATTTTACAAATTTTGTTCCCTGGATTAAAGTTGCGATTTAACATGTTTTGACCACAAATTTTGATTTGTTTTCCCTCATAAATAAAGATTAACCTGGAATAAAAGTCATTATGGAGGATAAAATAGCTTATAGCTTTTTAAACTAAAATCAATTTTTGTACGTATACTTGTGTATACAGGGTATTTCAGAACTCCCTACCAATATTTTAGGGCATTGTTCGTGGGTAAGAAACATATCTAAATATCATATTTAAATCTTCCGGAAGTCCATAGTTACTCACACAGCCGCTATTTAGTTTTTTCATTTAATAATTTATTTCTAAAAAACGGTTGGACATACAAAATTGATACTTTGCACAAACATTTATGACAATTAGACAAAACTACAAAAAATTATGAAAATGTTTTCAAATTCATAAAACAAAATGGCGGCCATTTAAAATTTTGTTTCCTAAATAACTAAAAAACCGTTGATTATACAAAAATTTTAGAAGAATGACTTATTTTAGTTAATTCAATTACAAATCCATTTACACCTTAACTTTTAAGATTGGATGAATATTAACTGAGATATGGCAGTTTTAGTGATACATGACCGCTGAAGGCTAGTTGCAGTGCATGCCAAGGCATGCGGCTAAAGTCTGCTACAACAATGCAACAGTCTCCTTCCGCTTTGCATGTTATTTGTAAGCGATTTCAGATTATTTCAAACAATAATAAAATATTGCATAACCCCAAAAGTATCCTTTTTTCAAATGGATGGCGAAAAATTTCACTCCTTTTTACTGCCTTTAAAATTCACACAAAACACCCAAACTTTTTATATCAGCTGTGATAAAAGTCAACGTACTTGTTTACAAACTAATCAGCTGATTTTATTGTTGCCTGAAAATGTTATTATTTATTCAATGTAGTTGATTCTTCTAACTTTTTACACTCACTTTTATTAGCTGTTTAAATTAATTGTTCTCTCGTTTAATTCATTAATTATTTAAGAAAATATTTTGTTATTGTCTGTTTGGTAAGTGGATATGAGAAACAAAACTACTTAAAGAAGACCCAACGGCTGACTACACTAATGAAGAGTACTGCGACATGCATTTTATGTATGGAGCTGCATTAGGAAATTCATCTCAGGCAAGAAGATTGTATGCTGAACGATTTCCACATTGCCATGTGTAAAGACTTTTACTGCAGTCCACAATCGGCTGCGGGAAAATGGAACTTTTCAGATTAGTAGATCAGACACAGGTAGGGATAAGTCCATTAGATCTGTGGAATTTGAAGAAGATGTTCTCATGAAAAGAAAATCCCCGAACTTACGTACTCGGGCGGTTGCTAATGAAATGAATACAAGCAATGCCACTGTTTGGAGAGTTTTAAATGAAGAGAAGCTGTATCCATTTCATTTACAAAAGGTCCACTCACTTGAACCCCGGGATTATCCTAGTCGTGTTGCTTGTTCTCGTTGGTTCCTTCACAAGTTGGCAGACGAACCAGATTTCCTTGAAAAGATTCTGTTCACAGATGAAGGTAGCTTCACTAGAGATGGCATATTCAACAGTAGAAATAGTCATGTATGGGCAAAAGAAAACCCTCACGAAATTATTCAGAAAGGAAATCAAAATCGGTTTTCAGTTAATGTCTGGGCACGTGTTCTCGGTAACCACGTCATTGGTCCATAATTCTGCCAAACCGACTTAATTCTCCCACTTACCTGGTCTTTCTGAGAGACATTCTTCCGGATCTGATGGAGGAAATTCCGCTACAAGAAAGAATGGAAATTTGGTTCCAACACGACGGCGCTCCTGCTCATTTTGGGAATAATGTACTGGAGTACTTGGATGTGACATTTGGTGAGTGTTGGATCGGGCGAGGGGGTCCGACACCATGGCCACCTAGATCTCCAGACTTGACGCCACTGGACTTTTACTTTTGGGGGCGTATGAAAGAACTTGTTTACGATACTCCAGTGGAAAATGACATTGACTTGGTGGGTAGAATTGTGGAGGCTGGGGCCGTCATTCAAGAAGAAAATGCAAACATTTTCCAGTCAATGGATGCCCGTTTCAGGGCCTGTAACCGTGTAGGTGGACGGCATTTCGAGCAACTTATTTGAAGTTTGGCTATGTTTTCCAGCCTCTTTTAAATGTATTAATTTTCTTTTGTATTTTTACATTCAGAATGTATTGAAGTTTTTGTAATTTATGTAAATAAAAGCATATTGTTAACAAATGTTTACCTAAGTTTTCTCTACTTAAGTAAAATAAATTACAGTTATTGTAAACTTATGCCAAGACCAAGAGGGTTATGTAATATTTTATAATTGTTTGAAATAATCTGAAATCGCTTACAAATAACATGCAAAGCGGAAGGAGACTGTTGGATTGTTGTATCAGACTTTAGCCGCATGCCTTGGCATGTACTGCAACTAGCCTTCAGCGGTCATGTATCACTAAAACTGCCATATCTCAGTTAATATTCATCCAATCTTAAAAATTAAGACGTCAATGGATTTGTAATTGAATTAACTAAAATAAGTTATTCTTCTAAAACTTTTATAAAATCAACGGTTTTTTAGTTATTTAGGAAACAAAATTTTAAATGGCCGCCATTTTGTTTTATGAATTTGAAAAATTTTCATAGTTTTTTTGTAGTTTTGTCTAGTTGTCATAAATGTTTGTACAAAGTATCAATTTCGTATGTTTAACCGTTTCTTAGAAATAAATTATTAAGTGAAAAAAACAAAATGGCGGCTGTGTGAGTAACTATGGACTTCCGGACTATTTAAATACGATATTTAGATATGTTTCTTACCCACGAACACTGCCCTAAAATATTGGTGGGTGGGGAGTTCTGAAACACCCTGTATATACGTGTCTGTTCATAAAATGAATTTCGAAGGCTTAATGTACAGTAAGTGAATTGAACTGCATTATTATAGCTAACTTAATCCCTTTTTTTCTTATATGAACAATCGCAAGCACTTTCATCAGTAAATATACTATGAATAATTGATAACTTAAACTTTAAACAATAGTTAAAATTTTATGTTACCGAAAGTGAAATTCGTGTTATATTGGCATTTAAATTTTACAATAAAATTCTGAACGAACTGAAAAAGTAACAAAATTAAACTAGGATTATAAATTAAAACTTATAAACATGACAAAAATACCACAAAACATTATTAGGAAACAATTTAATTAGGAATAAAAATTTAAATGTAACGCTTAGAGTATATGAAAAATAATAGTCTTACATTTACTTAATGACTGTAAAAATTTATTTCTGTTTATATGTTATCGGCTTTTAACATGCTTCATAAATGTTTAAATATTCTTAAGCGCAATTTAATCACTTCAGTAAACGCCTACGAGTATTACACATGTAAGCCGCTTTTATGACGATTAGTCCCTACGATGTATTTACCGTCTTTTTTATTGCATCTTTAAGTGCTCTCGTTCCTCAAAGCGGCTAATCCTTGGTAAATTAAATTATGGGAGATATTTGAGGCATGTAATGAGTTATATAGATATTAAGCTTGCAAACATGCTTCTTCACGATGATTTTCACATGAGTGTTATTTTACGACAAAATAATGCTTACAGAAGTATCAAAAAGTAAAATGATTGAATTAAAAAAGATTTCACAAATGTATTGTTTTTTTTTACAAAGCGAACTGGTAATAAACCTCAGAAACTTAACATTTAAAAAGGTCTGCACTCACAGTACGAAAACCATTTTAAAGGACAATATTAAAAGATATTTCGTTTCGTTTACAATAAAAGAAAGTTGAAGTAGAAATTTCTCTTCGTTGGTCAAATGAGTTTATGTTGAAAGTAAATTTTTTCCGTGAAGGTATCTTTAAGCCATACTAAATCTGGCATTGATTATAAACCTATTTCGGGGGGGGGGGGGGGGGAGCACCTAGGAATTTCAAATAATTTAAAAGCTATCTAGTAAGGAACACAGTATGTTTAAAAAGCAAACTGTAAGCTCTTTGCATTTTTGTATGGGAGCTACATGGAAGCTATGGAAGTTAAATGCGTTTAAATTGTTTTCATACTAATCGTAAAAATGTATTTTTTATTACTATTAAGTACTCTTTGTTTTCAAGAGTATAAAGACACATGTTTTGGGATGGACAGAATAGAAACGTCCTATATCCACTACCGCTTAATAAATAGATGAATTGTTAATAACCCAAAAAAACAAATTTTTACAACAGTGTGTTGATAATGAAAACAAACAAAATATATAAAAAAATTATGTAGATTTTCCCTTGTAGATCTAATTGTTAAGGAAGGAAAATAGGAAGTCTTAAGGCATTTTGCCTGTTTAGAAATTCCATCATTTAAACGTTATAACTGACATTATTAGAATTCAAAAAGGTATTATCATACTAGCATTTTGCAGTAACGCTATAAATTTTGATTTACGATGCAAATCAATTAAAAATAATAGATATGGTAACTTTTAGTAAAATATAAAACCAATACACAGCTTATTAATCTTAACACTCATGTATGGGCCAATATATAAAAAGCCAAAAAAGGCCAAAAAACAGATGTAAAGTTCTTATCGTTTTCAAACTTCAAACAGTTTTATTTATAATACATGATATTACATACCTAAATACTAATGTTTGAGAAAAACATTTTCCAGCTTAGTTATTTTCAATTGGTCATATTTACGATGATTTTAATCAATAAGCTGGTGTACGTGAGGGGGAATATTCACTACATTTATACTGTGTTATCAATTTCATTAGAGGTCATATATTTAGTTGTATTAAACATTTAATAACATTTATTGTGTAAATCTGTAGACACGTAAGGCACCACACCGTAGAAATATTGTTGATTTACACAGCAAAGCGTTTTATTCACATAAATATAATATTATATATCATTTTATATTATATATCATATATAATAATAAAAAAACATTACACTTTATCTTAAAACTTTAATAACTTTAAACCTTACAAAACTCTCTCTTTAAAACTTTATCTTTTTTATATTATATACCATTTTAATTTATTTATTCAATAATTCGAAATCAAAATAAAAAAAGTAGTTGAGATTTATAATCTTTAGAGTGTATTCTGTTGCAAAACGAAATATTTAATATGAAATATCAGTTGCAAGTTCCGTTAATTGAAACTTTTTATAACATAGCCAAATTTGTTGAAACATTGATATTCTTATTATAACTTCGCTATAAAGCAACCGTCAAGACACTAAGATTGTGATTCCCAAGCATGGTCGTAAACCACACCAACATAAACACCCTCATGCTTCTCGGTTTACTCGATTGTGTTTAATTTTTAATAGGGACAACAGTTTTTAGCTTTTTTCACTGCAAATATTATGCTGTTAATATGTAATATTAACTTTTGCATAAAGGAATCATGATGTTTAAGGATAATGGTAGAATAGCTTATTATTTCATGTATTTTTTAATTCTTAAATTGTTTCTGCAACGTTGGAAACATTGCAGTTACTAAAATGTATGAAATATACAGTTCAAAATAATTTATTTATCAACAATATATTCATCAAATTTTAAAGTTTTTAGTCTCTCAGGTAAAGTAACTGCATTTTTTTATACTTAAATCAAAAATAAAACTGAGGAAAGCTATGTAGTACAATTATTTAAAGCAGTACAATTAATTTGAATTAATAATAATACAAACTGCATCGATCAGCATGTAAAAAATTCAAGTTTCATATAATTAATAATACGGCTCTGTTAAATTCGTAAATAACAATTATCCACGGACAAATAATATTGAAAATACGTAAATACCTTATATAAATACTTAAAGTAAGGCAGTTTTATTTGTTAATTTGCCACTGGGCCTATTAAACGGACTAAACAGCTTACCTACATTTTAAACATGGCAGTTTGAATCAATAAATACACGCTTCTTCTTTACACGAGTACCATCTATTTATAATAAAAGTAGACCACAAACTTGGAAAAAATAATCTCCTCAAAACTAAAAATATTAGAGAAACCTTGGTTCGATAAGACGAACCACAACAGTACAAATAATTCAATATATGGCCACAACATAAAATAGGATAACATTTTCAAGCGAGAGTAGAAGTTTTTTCACATTTTTTCTGACGAAGTTGCGCTATAAAAGTTATGATAAAAACAAACTTGTACACAAACTTATATTATACAGTGAACAAAAGACTAAATCTAATTATACGAATAAAAAAAGAATCACGAAACCAACAATTAATCTAGTGGCTGTTGGCTTATCCATGCAACCACATGTACATCATGATGAGTCGTCATATCAGAGTGTGGTCCCAACTTATCCCTGGGTTAACCCTTCCTGACACAGTTTTGGTAAATTGATGTCATAGAGTGCCAGAAGGCTATTAATCCTTGTAATTATGGATATATTAACATTTTGGTTTAAGTGGAAACTTGTTTGGTATGCAGTGTTGTTGATTTATTTGTTGTAAGCTACCATGACTTATAAAAATACTAAATTTAAAAATGGTTTAACTGCAAATTCATATTTGGATATTTAAAAAAAATATATATTTATTCATGGTTGACGAAGTGCACCATAACCAGTGCACCATATTAGTGCAGTATTATGCTTTGCAACGGATTTATCTATTCCTTATATCATTCCTTCTTTATTCGTAGCCTAGCTACATCAACTGATAAAGTATTAAATAAAATTAAATAATTAATTCCATATTATTAATTTAACTTATTTATCGCAATATTTGTGGAAAAGGGCAAACGTCCGATAGGAGAAACGTATTATTGTTTGAAAGCCTAACCTTTGAGATGTGATATGTTTCGTCTAAGCTGTTTTGTAATAATATTCTTTACTGCATCTGTTTTCTTTTATTTGTAAAACTGACACCACTGACATTTAGATATACGGAGCTTAGGCGGAATACACTCTACATTATCAGAGTAGTATGCTTTTTACATATCAGGGTGAATTGAACAGATAAATCGTTAACGTTGCATACCTAAAAGTTTCCTACTTATATAACTATTGTCAAAATGCGGCTATTTAACTATTAATGTATCACGTTTTTACTTTCCTTAGGGCGCAACTCGAAGCCGACGAACAGGCATCAGTGTCAATTTCAGTTTAGCCCCATGGCCTTTTGTACAATCAAATTAAATTTAATTTAATTAATCATAACTTGCAAGTTTCTATAAAATTTTCGGAGAATTACATATTGTTAATCCCTGATAATGCATAAAATCGAGGTTTCACTTTAGTACAATCACTTTTCCATGTAAACTGCATTTTTATACTGATATAAATAAGATTTTTCACTTATAATGTGCTTGTTGTAAGTATCAGTGACAAATCTGTCTAAGTGTTAGCAAGCTTAATCAAGAAGTAATGTTAATAAAATACTACTAGTTATTACCGCGGCTTCGCTCGCTGAATCGATACAAATTTTTGGTTATCCTTTGTGATGTGCAATTTCAACAAATTTCCAAATTGACTGATGATTTCAATGGTTTATCTAAACCATACGGTTTTAAGCATTTAATTACACACTTAACGTTGCAAATAGTGATCCACCCCAGGTTTAAATGAGAAGATGAAACGTTTCCTCGATGAATTTTCCTTTTTCCCTCAAACGGTATGAGTTGGCTACCACGTAATAGCACATTCTAGTTTTTAAATTTAGTCTTAAGAATACTGAGGTTTCCTAGTTAATCTATTGTTTAACCTATAAAGTTAATACTGTAGTTTGAATAAAATAATATCCACTCCGGGGGTTTGAACTCAAAACTTTCATAGCACTGCGCAGTCCCCTAATATCTGTCGGTCATTTTGTGGTTATTTTATTTCAAATGCCCACTTAAAAGAGGAATTAAGAAATTGCTCCAAAAACATTCTAGGAAGGGCCATAAGACACCTCTCCGAAGACAAGTTCAACTCTGGCAATAACAATTTAATTAACTCTCCAACAGCTCAACGCGCCTCTGTTAGCCTTATCTTGTCTTTATAGCCTTTACTCTTACTTGATACGACTGTTTTACTAAAGTCGGACTAAAATTATCTTCAAATAAAGACACGTGTGTTGAGTGTGCACTTGTGTAATTGTCAGTTCTGTTAGTATTATAAACTGTTTTTTCGTCTTACTTTTCGTTTATTTAACTAGTAAACTTTATTTTTATCAATAAAAATATAAGTGTTTTTCTTACTTCTACGTTGGGACAGAATTTTAAAAATAATTATTTAGTCATGTAAAAACATAAATGTATTTAGATTATAGATGATAATACATTATTATCAAAAACATGTCATGTCAAAAACAGAATATTTAATCAATAATATTGTTTACTTTTTTTAATAAATTACAATAATCACCTAACATCTGTGTATTAATTGCATCCAAAATAATTCTAGTAACGAAATGCTAAAAGTAGCTTATCTCTTTACACATACAAATATGTTAGTGATTAAATACGCATGGTAAAGTAACAAACACTAAAACTGTCTGTATAATGACGATACGAACAACTTGTTGATATATTTCAAACTTATGTTTGAAAGTGTTATGTAATAATTTTGAGAAATGAGTTTACACTAAATAAATAACTTTAACGTCATAGACTTGTTATTTGTGTTACCAAAACGTTTGCTTTAAAACTGCAATCAAAGCACCTTAGAATGCTTTTAAGATTCTCACTTCGGCAGAATAGTAAAAGGTTTCCACTAGGCAAATTGTGTTTAGTCAGTATCCAACAACTTACGTATATTCGTAAGTTTTACGTACAACAGCTTTATTTTTAGGTCGTAATTCACGTATAATATTAGCTGCAATATTTTGAAGTACACTTTTCGTCCACATAACTGACTGACGCATTCTGTGGTTCTACTAAACTGCCCTTTAAATGGCTCCATAAAGTGCTTTGTTAATGAACATCAGCGGTAAGATACTACGTCAGAGGACTAACAAAGTCTCCAATTATTCTGATATCCTCTATTTACCAACCACGTTATATATGTTGAACTATGTGCAGCCCACTTTGTAACCAAGTGTGATTTAACTGTGGTCACTATTATGAGGCTTTAAGATAGAGTTGAATAAAAAGAAATAAAACATATAAAGTTAAAGAGAACATTTAATTCAGAGAGGGATTTCAGTGGAAAACCTTTCTTGTTCTCAAACATAATATAGAGAAAAATAAAGCCAATGCCTGTTGTTTTTAGAATAAAGGAGGGAATTTTAAATCAGCCATCCTAGTTAACAACCATGCTTTTACAGGTAGCACTTCCCACTTCCACGTTTTTCTTGCAGTTGATATTGATAATAATTTTACTCAGTAATCACTCATACGTAAATAATTTTACTATTTTATTAAAATATTTCTTTTCCGTGAATCATTTTGTTCACATTGGATAATATGAATTTAAAGATGTATTTATAATATATTTCTTCATAATTTAGTGAATTCGTATTAGTGTTTCGTATTCTTCGTATTAGAATTCGTATTTTTAGTGTAAATTATGGTTTCAATAAAATTTTGTTTGTTCCAGGTAAAAAAGATTGGTTTCAAGTTAATAATAAGTAAGTAGGCGTCGCGTCGTACAATTTCTAAATAGCCCAACTATAGATTTGTCACATTGTCACTTTCAAAACAATATTTAGAGGAATAGGTTTTTACAATCGATTCAAACTTATTCATATTAAACTTTATATTTAAAAGGCATTTTACAGACGTGCTCCAATTAAATTTTGTTTTATTTATTTTACAAACCACGACGTATTTTGACCTCGGTAAGCCTAGCTTAGCATCAAGGTTCAGATTTAGTGATAAAAAAAAAACTAACTTAACTTAATAAATACAAATATTAAGGTACATATATTAAAGGTTGTTGTTCAGTTATTTGTTTTAAAACCATTAGAGGCACTCAAATGTGAGTTTCTTGTATTTTTACTGCATAATCATGTATATCCCTATTTTAAATCGTAAAAATCTCGTACACATGGTGAAACAGATATCGGCTGCAAAATATGGATGTTAAAATTGGAAACACAAAATTAGTTGCTATGGCGGAATTTGCCATGAATAGTAAGTAAGAGGAAAAATCTGACACTGTTAATAAGTTTCAAAATAGTTTGATCTGGATCGTAAACCGAACTCTTATAAAATTAATTTTGGCTTTTGGCCAAAATATCGTTTTTAACATAGTTCTTAACGATGGAGGCCGATTCGAAAGTTTTACCGATATTTCATTATTGTAGGTTCGGCTTTTTTCAAAATTAATATCATAAACAAACAATTAAATATAAATTATATTTTTTTATTGTAGAAAATGAATGGGTCCTGAATAAACCATGCGTACTAGTAACCTGAGTGACCATATGGGCGTATGGTCCCAGGTGGTGCTGTAAACTCTACAGTCATAAAACTTGGATCCTTGCAACTTGCACATGTACTCTGACACGTAAAAGGCAAATATAGTCAAAGTTGCTGCTATGACCATAAAATTATTTTATTTTGAAATTTATTTTAAACATTTTTGTAATGGTGAAATTAAAACTCTTTTAATTTAATCAAATGATAAAGATAGTCATGGCGATTCAGATAAGGAGGCCTGTGGAAGGGATGGTATTCGACCTGATGACCAACTGACGGTCATTAGCAAAGCTTCCTAAAACGAAAACTTCTAAACGCTATATACTTGCGTTCGAAACACCGCTTTATAAACACGAAGTGCTTTTAAATAACTGATAAAGTCATATAATGTTGAATGTTCTTTCGTTGTTGCTTTCATGCGGGTTGGCTGCAGTGATCCTACTAATAGTACCAGTGTGAACGTTTTGAGTTTTTTCATGTTATATAAGACAGTAGCAATGCATCCATTTGTTAGCTAACTACCAGCTGCTTTATTTTAACAGATCTTTATTATTTCTTTTAAAAAATATTTACAACATTTTACAAGTACAAATAACCAATGCAAATACAATCTCTCTATGGAAATATTATACTACTATAATTTTGTAGATCACATTGTACTAGATTACAGCAGTTGTTGTTATTAGTAACATCTAGTTGTCAACTAAAGCCCAATGTGTGACTAGCCGAAAATGGGTATGATAAATAAATCATGGAGGTTTCAGTTAAGAATTTTTAAATTCAATATCTCTCTATTGCTTAAATAATGCAGGTTAGGTATATTGATCCTAAGGACTGCGAGATTATACTTACATTTTCCAAACAGGTCAATAAGACTTGCTTTAAATTTATTGGTATTGAGAATACAAGGAATTACTCCGCTCCATGAAATAGGAGCTAAAAGGACGTTGAAGTGTCAATTAAATTGTTATTGTTCACTTCGACACGCTTTACTCCTTGTTTATCTAAGTTCTCGGTAAATGGTGATGAGTTTTAGACAATTTAAGAAGCTTACTCTTTTAAGAATTTTATCCATGGTTAATAATTAAACTATTATTTATGTTCCTCTTATTCAATCGGTTTATAAAAATGTTTTCGATTAATTCAACAATGAATGGCCCATTGAATTATGATTTTTTTCTTTAACAAAGGAACCCTTTGTCTAATTATTAATTTTGGAACAGAGACTAATTATTAATTCTTGACAAGTCAACTAATTTAACCTAAATTCTCGTTGCCGATTCCTAATCTCCCCCCACTACTCACGCACTAATCTTGGTGCATTCTCTCCAATAAATTCTATGCTACGCATTTTAATTCCTTGGTACAGTTTGAAAACATTGATTTATTTAATAGTTCGTTAAATTTGTTTCGTATGCATGTTTCAGAGTCATTAAAATATATTGATTGAATTATGTAGAGTAATGGCTGCATTATTTATTTTGCATGAATGCCATTCATGATGTTTAAAATGTTGTATGTTCTCATTATATATTTTTTAAGTTGGATTGTTGATGATATTTAAAAGAATTACTACAGTGGCATGTCATTCATTGTTTTGTTATGTAGATTCAGTAGTTGTTATTTTTTATATTAAATTGTCTTGTACTGTTGTGAGCATGAAAGACTAGCATGGACTTCCCTGTTATATAATTTTTGTATAATTTATTATGTACTGCATTGTAATTGGGCACCAGCCTGTTATGTAGTATTTCTAAATAAATCAATAAATAAATAAGATTAATCTATTAAGCATATTTAGTTTGAGCCTTAATCGATCAATTACCTTCAAGCAAGAGTCCTAGGATCAATGATAGTTATGAAACGAGATACATGCAGTAAGAAAAAAAATATTTTCTATCTACTAATAACACGTTTGACTGGCCCTCGGTGGAGTGGAGGGTGTTTAAAACCAAGGACGAGTGAAATGAGCGTTTCACTTTCTCCTACATTTACTGCTCTTCCTTCACAAATACTGGGGCAATATAAGTCGTCTCGAATAACCGGCAACATAAGAACAATACCTTTTTCCTCCCTAGCCTTTATGGAAACTATTTACATAGTAAAATAGTTGTGAGGCCTCTGGAAAAAAATTATCATGAAAAATTCATTTTTTACAAAGGGAAAATGATCATTATTTGACTATTTAAACACTAAAACAAAAAACGTTTTAATCAGTTTTTTTTTAGATGTGTATTGTTATAACTTAGAGGTTTTATTTACAAAATTAGATATGTGTATCAAAACTGAAAAATGAAAAATGATTAACTGACCTCTTTTATTAATTAACACTGAATAATTATTATAGTGAAATAAAGGATATTAGAAATATTAATGATTTTTTTACATATTTTGGTGTTGGTATTGGTTTCCCTCTAGTTGCGCCGGATTAACTGGTGCTACGCGGTGATAATCCTTTCATTAAAATTATAGCAGCATATAACATTTAACTAACTAAAAAACAAGAATTAGATTTTTCTATTCTATTACGAGATAGTGACTATGAAATGAAAATTTGGTGATGTAAATCATAAGCACAATGAAATAATCATTTGTCCCGAGTATATTAAATACTCGTAATACGTAAATACGTATATCGTTGTGTTTGCGAAGAATTTAAATTAGCATGCCCGGAAATTCCAGCTAATACATTTTTGCAATATCTCTGTTAGAAATGAGTACATTCCAGGGAGTTCTGAAATCTTAACAAATTCTTCTAGTTTTTATCATTATATAGAAATTTAATTGTTAAGTTTAATTCGTTAATTGATAGTTTTTAACAGGTAGTTGTAACGCAGTTGAACTCATCGATCCGACCAAAAGGTTTCAGGCACTGGCATGAATACACAATCCACGATGCATTTTCCGCGTGGGTTTGAAGTGGTAATGTCCCACTCAAAAGTGCATTGAACGACACCGGTCTGCTTTTAAGCACGCTCTCGTCCAGGCGATAACACGAAGTGTTGATAGTTCCGATTTGGAGGGCTAGAAACAAAATCGTCACGTTTCTAGAGCTCTAATAACTGTCTATACACGTCAATTCTAAGAAATAGGCTGTGCACTTCTGTTGTAATAATATAATTGCTAAAAATAGTTAAGGAAGTATTTAAGTAAGAATTTATTACTCAATAGTTTTGAAATCATTAAATAAGATGCATTTTCTAATTAAATTTATTTCAAAAGTTTCAGTTAATGTTTAAGTTTAATTTAACCATTTTTTTGTAACTCTGAAAGTCCCATAAATTTCCTTGTTAAAACTGTATTTTAAAATAAATTTTAAAAGTAACAGGTACACTAATGCAGTAAACTGTTGTATTTATATATTTTTATGTAAATGAAAGGTAAATAACGTGAAGAAAATAAGCTTATACGAGTATGAGCATGATAGTGATACATGGTTTCCCAATAGACTCTATATTCTCTTTTTACCGTTTACAGTAAGACAGTGTCACTTAATATAACTTGTAATACAAAACTTATTTAAATTAATTATGGAACCTAACCTCACTATTACTGATCACTGAATCCTTTCGTTTGAGATCAACTGAGTTGCAGACTATTAAACACAATCAATTAAGGAATTCAACTTAATTATTTAACTACTCTACAGATCATATGTTGCTCTCGAACTAAGAAAGAATATATAAAATTGTCGTTAGTATAGATTTATGATTTTTAGTCAGTTTATTACACTTTATAATTATTACCATTGGAAAAATTAAAAAATGCAAGCTTTATTCTTGAAATTAATGTATTTTTATTACATTAGTCAACAAATTAAAGATTTATTGACAGCATTATATTGCCTCTATTCCTATATTTAATTTAGACATTTAATTCAATTAATTAATTTTTTTTAATTTGTCAGTTTAATAAATCAATGATCTGATTCCATCGTTTCAGTATAATTTAAGTACACAACAATGTAAAAACTTTGGAATTAAAACAATCACTTGGACCACCAGTATGGGTCAGCGTTCATATAAACGAAAAAATAAAAACTGAGATACACAAACAGAAAACAAATCGCGTTCAGGATCAAGAGAATAATTTAAATTATGCTATAAAAGAAAGATTAATAATTTATTTTTACTATAATTTAAGTTAAAAGTTAAATCAAAATAGTATTAAATAGGAAACTGATACCATTTGTCGGTAGGGTTTCTAAAATTATTTTCGTAGGTAGCTGGTTTTGTATAAATAATACAAAACTAATATTTAATGAAATACTTTGAAATATCATTCTTTTTTTTGATTATTGAAACAGAGTGGGTTTTACTCATAATAAATAGTCTCAGAGCGTCATTAAAGAGCCCAGGCGAACATCCACTTGGTTTGCGGAAATGCAAGGATATTAAAACCCGTATAGGCTCCAAATTGAATCTTACTCTTCAACTATTGAAAGCAAAGTTTTTTTCTTCATATATTCTTAGCAGGCTTGATTAAATATGGTGAGTTTTTTGTCATTAAATAAATCACAGTTTTAATTTTCAGCATAACTAGTTAAAGCAATATTTCAACCGCTAAATAATGAAAGTAAAAAAATGTAGTTTAGGTTCTTAATTAAATTCAATTTAATTAAGAATTACGAAATTAAATTTAATTTCTTAATTTGAGAAAGCGGATACAAATCCGATAAAATGAATATTTATTTCCTATCTTTAAAAATATGTTATGTATATACTTTTTTATGTACCTTTTCTTTATTTTACTAATATAACAATATTATCTAATTATATTCACTAAGTAATGTAAACTATCACGAATTTAGTTATTTATTTAGAAATCCAAAGGATCACAATATAAATGTTTGTTCAAATAATTATCTAAACTTTAAAGGTTTTGTTTATTGCATGACACGTAAATAATCAAACAAAATAAATACACTCAAAATAGTTCTATGTTTTAAATTCTGTATTATTGATTTAAAATAATTAATCCTTGCTCACAAGCGATTACTATTTACAACAATTAACCAGTTAAAAATAATCCCTAAAATGTAGATTAATACGAATTTTATTGCATAATGCATGTTCATACATCAATGTAATTTGTTCAAACTTAGTTCCCAAGTGTAAAATCCATTATGTGCATTTCACGAGAGGTTTAAATAATATGTAACACTGTTGATCAGTAGTATTTGTTTGGTTGTTTTGTTTAAGCTTGGAAATAGAGTATTTCGCTAATTATTAATTTACAACAAATAAAATTTGGCATGCATATAAAATTCGTTTTACAGTAAATCGGTATTTTTTTCTTAATGAAATCTGATTTGATATTAATAATGCATACTAATCAGTATTAAGTTACTTAAAATATACTTAAACCACTCGTGATAAAAAAGAAATATTGTCTCAACATACTGTAATTTTAACATTTTCATCAAACAACTTCTCTATTTAGTCTTATTGGTTAGGCAACCTTATTTTACTTGTTTGATATTTGATTTTATTATTTTTTCATCACTTTTTTGCCTAAATGAAACGCTCCGTTTTAGATGAGGAATGTGAAGTATGGTTAAGAATCTATTGTTTTTTATTTCATAAGCAGCAGTCTAATGTTAATAAAAAGGAAATCTATTTTTTATTCATAGTGCAAATGCCTCCAGAACTGTATTCGAATTAAAACTAGGTTACAATACCTTTCCGTCGACAGTTCCCAACAAGTCAAATAAGTTGACTACATGTTTCGGAATTCAAAATTCCATCTTCAGGTCTTGGGTTGGCGTCAAATTAATCATAAAACACAGTTGAATGTTGATCTTGTCAAAATATTAAAACAGACAGTTTACATATTCGGTAGGCTTACACACTGCACACACGACTACACTTAACATAAAACATTTAATTTAATTGGTACAAGCCGGCCGGCGAATAGACTCCGACTGAGACAGTACACGGGTGTCTGCCTGTCTACCCTACCCCCACCTGTTGTTCTTGATTGATATTACCATATTGTATTGATATTACCATTGATATTGTAAAACAGAATCTGACAAGTAGTTCTAGATTGAACAAAGAAACGATAAACGAGATAGTCAACCTTTTAGACACTGTTTTAAAACAGAACTATTTTTATTTCAATAATAAATATTTTGTTCAACAACACGGCTTAACTATGCGTTCCCCGCTGTCAAGCATTTTATCTGAAGTCTACTTGAATCATATTGAGAACACCCACATACTTTGTCCTGATAAGAACCACACCAAGATTATATTGCTGTACAAACGCTATGTGGACGATACTATTGTGTTCTATAAAGGTAACGTGAGGCAGCTGGAAATGTTTAACAATTATCTGAATAAAATCACACCTAACTTAAAATTTACATTAGAAACCGAGAATAATGGATGTATAAACTATCTTGATTTAACATTAAGAAAAGAAAATGGAAAAATAAAGTTTTCAGTTTTTAGGAAACCAACTACATCTGACCATGTCATACATGCTACATCATACCACCCGATGACTTACAAAATGGCAGCTTTCAATAGCATGGTCCATAGGCTCATTTCTTTACCCATGGACGAAAATGATTATAAAAATGAACTTTCAATCATTAAATATGTCGCCGTAGCCAATGGTTATGCAAGCAAAATCGTAGATAATATTGTAAACAGGAAAAAACGTAACAAAATAAATAAATCGCCCACATTCACACCATCCGAGACAACTTTTGTGTCTGTTGAATATGGTCATGCTCTACACCATACTCTGAAAAAAGAACTTAAAAAACAAAATATTACAGTTTCATGTAAAACCTCAAATAAACTTTCAAAACAACTGAATTTTTCCAGACATAAAATCCAAATAATATGAATACCGGCATTTATAAAATAAATTGTTCCGATTGCCCTAAATTTTATATAGGTCAAACAGGCCGGTCTTTCAAAAAAAGATTCTCAGAACATCTCCCAAGAAAATCAACAAAAGAACAAAAGGCAAAATTTGCAGAACATATTGTCAACGAAAATCACAGCGTAAATAGCTTGGAAAATAATTTACAAGTTCTTTCAAAATGCAAAAAATCACGTATGATGACAACCCTAGAAGAACTCCATATTTACAACGCATTTAAAACTGAACCCAACAATGTACTCAATGACAAGTTAAAATACAATTTGAACGCCTTATTCAACCGCATAGCAAAAATTAATAATCTCGACAAACAGCAGATAAAAGTTCAAGGACAACAGGTGGGGGTAGGGTAGACAGACAGACACCCGTGTACTGTCTCAGTCGGAGTCTATTCGCCGGCCGGCTTGTACCAATTAAATTAAATGTTTTATGTTAAGTGTAGTCGTGTGTGCAGTGTGTAAGCCTACCGTATATGTAAACTGTCTGTTTTAATATTTTGACAAGATCAACATTCAACAGTGTTTTATGATTAATTTGACGCCAACCCAAGACCTGAAGATGGAATTTTGAATTCCGAAACATGTAGTCAACTTATTTGACTTGTTGGGAACTGTCGACGGAAAGGTATTGTAACCTAGTTTTAATATATTTTTCTTCGGAGTTATTTTTATGTGATTCATACAACTATTTGAAGTGATGATTGCATTTAAATATCCCTAATTTAAATACAAAATCATAACAGTGTTAAGGTAATGTAAAATACAGTTTGTATTCCTAAAAAATGTTATGAAATAGTTTAAGCACCGAGACCATTCGAAAATATATTGTCCTTTTTATAAATTGAGTTTATTTAAGTAGACAATGAGAAATATATTCCTCATAAAATGTAAAATATGTTATTTTAATAATAATAATAATACAATTACTATTATTAAAATAACAATAACTATTAATAATTACTATTATTAATTTGTTTTAGTATCTTCACTGAAACTAGACAGACTGAAATTCAACTAAAAACGAACTTGAACTTACCAACGAAGTTTAAAGGGTGCTTAACTTACATTTACATTATTTCAAAACATACAATAGCATCAGTATTCTTTGAAGAAAGTTAATAGAAATTAATAATTTTATTTCATTTTATTTTACGATCAATAAAGAAAGTAGAAACGCTTTTTCATTAGGCCACAACTTTAGTAACCAATCGCTTTGTTAATTTTGGCGGTCAAGTTTTATTGAAACCATATCGGCTGAAAGTTTTCCGCGAGTTGTGAAATATGAAAGGAGTTCGGGTTTTCCTATGTTTCACCGAGCTGGAATGTCGGTTTCACTAAACTGAAGTATGCTGGGTTTTGTTCCCCTGAGATAATGTTTACCGTGGGCTTGTAGTTTGATTTCCTATCTCAGTGATTTATTTTTATGAATAAAGCATAGTATTGCAAACCAACACTTCTACACTTACAAGTCGTTCTGACAGTGGTTTAATGGTAAAAAACTAAAACTGTATGGAAATATGTAGTCTTTTATTGGAACAATACTGTAAGACTATGGTAAATTGTTAGTGGCGAATAACATCCTTTCATGATACAAACACATCTTGATAAAAATCCCAACTCTTTGAAGCCACGAGATAAAATTATATAATAAAGGTCTATTCAAAACTTCAAACAACACTGGTCTAAAGTTTAAAAGTAATATATTTTCAAAGAAATTATTTAGTTTTAAAAGCAGAAACAAGAAACATTTGCTGTCGTACTGCCAGAAACATTTTCTATCCATTCCTTATCATACGATTCAAGTCCATTTACCAGAAAATCATGATAGAAGAAGTCATAAAATCGTGTTTACGAAAGAATAACCCATTAAATAAAAGGTAAAAATAATCGTACTGTATTAACTGAAAAATACTAGATACATTTGTATTTGTTAAAAGTAGAGGCTGAAAGATGACAGGTGATTTTAAGACCAAGGCTACAAGCAGGACGTATTTTTATTATTATTATTATTTATTGAAAAAATCATTACATTTAATATACATTACTAACTTTTTCAAAATTAGACGGTGTAAGTGTGCCATGTCACTGAAATATTTACTAAAACCTAGGATACCACATATGTTAAAAAGAATCGTTGTAAAAAAATCTAATATTGCAGGAGACACAAACCTTTTCCCAATAACACAATCTACTCATACACATTGGTAGTTATAATGCAAATACCATAGCGGGTATAGTGCCATATTAATTACTGCTTCCCTTTGATGTTGATGTCTTGTCTTGTGTCAAACACACAACACATGCATGATATGTTTGGCGCATTTCCCCGGAATTTAACTCATTTTAAAGGTTTTGAAAAATTGAATACAATGCCACAAACCCGGCTGCAAAAGAATAATGCAAACAAAAGTTAAAGATTCTTAAATATTTGATATTTGACTTCTAAAATGTGAAAGTGTATTTTTTTCTTCTTTGATTTCATAAATGGCTTAGGTTAAGTAAACCTGCTTCCTTAAGGGTGATTTTTGTTATATAAATAAAAAACCCTAAATCTGGTGATTTTTTTTTAATTACTACGTTCTACGGGACCTGCAGACGGTTTTCAGGATTTAAATTGAATTTAAAGTTTTCTAAGGGATGCCGACTTTTTTGTTTAATCACAATATTATACGCGTTTGCAAGATTCTCCCTTTTAAGTTTAAATTGACTGGCCACAAATTGCGTCAGGCCGTTTTGGGTAGTAAGCTGTTCGTAGCCCTCAGTTGTTTTCAATCGCCATTACGTGATTTGTATCATTATTATATCCTCGTATGGACTAGATCTAAAACAGGAACAACTCTTCTCTGCTTTTGAGAATAGATAATTGGTATAGAGTTAGTTACATTAATATTTTGCCATTCGGTTTTAGGAACTTGTTGTTAAAACAAAAGATGCTATGAGTGGCTAGTGATAAAAAATCTTTCATTTTAAGAGGAATAAAAATTGTAGTGATGTAAGTGATGTAGTTTCCTTGAAAATTAAATATTTGGATCGCATCACCAACATTACACTAAAGTAAATTTATTCAGCAAGGCAGATCCGTAATAGCAAGTCAGTTCCCAGACAAAATAAAGTATATTTTAACCTGAAATCAAATCAAATCAAATCAAATCAAAATCAAATTTATTTCATTAAATTACAAAAAACAATTATTAAAGATTTAGGTACGAAAAATAGTACCGCATAGGCCATGAAGGGCCTGTGCGCGGTACGAGTTCTTATCCACTATAAGAAAACCTAGTCATAAATTATACTTTTATTATAAATATTTTTTAAACTCGATTAAAAAACGGAAAATTTAAGACAGCTTTAGATATTAGAGAATATAGTAAAAACATAAATATTATGGTGATAAAAATAAATACATACCACAGCACAGCATCAAGATTTGAATTTAGAAAAAGAAAATTCGCTATTAGATTTATTTTGTTCTTTTAGTTTTAATTTTAGTTTTAGTTTTAGTTTTAGGGGCCGTTGACTAAACAAATTGTAAATTGTCCATGTAAAACGTAAATGTTATGTCATCGAAGAATAAGTACGTTAGTCAGTAGTAGATAGTAAGTGGGCGAGGGTCGAGTGCAGATGTAAGTCAAAGGTATTCGGAGCCGATAAGAAGCTCAGAACGGTCAAGGCCGAGCCCCAACAGCCAGTTATTAATTATACGCTTGAACGCACTATGCGATACCTGCAGGTCTCTTATGTCTGGTGGAAGATTTCGAAAAAGAAAATTTGCAATATAAAATGCACTAGTCAAATTAACTGTTTTGAACACTCGAGGTACCTGCAGGCCAACGCTCACGGCACTCCTAGTGCGATGTTGGTGACAAACGGGAGTGAGAAATAGTTCTTTGTGTGAGTTTAGGTATACTAAAACAGTTTTAATAAAAATCTGGCGGATGGATAGAATTTGAGATTGAGCAAAAAGCAGTTCAGTTGGGTAACGTCTATGTTTTTGGAAAGCTGTTTTTATTACTAGTTTTTGAATTACAAATAAGGGTTGAATGAGAGTTTTACTAGCTCCTCCCCAGACTAAGATACCATACTGTAGTAAAGACTGTACGTAAGCAAAGTAAACAATTTTAATTTCATTTACATTCAGAATTTCCCTAACTTCTCTAAAAACAAATATTAGTTTTCTAAGTTTAGTTTTCACAGAATTTATGTGTTTTTCCCACCTCAATTTAGAATCTAAAATTACTCCTAGGTATTTATAATGATCGACCCTTTCAATCTCTTGGCAAGCACACCGGGAACCGGGCGGGTTGTTGCATTCATGCAAAATCAGTCTAAGGTCTGCAGGTGGCTCGCTCCTTGGTCGTAAAGCTATTGGCATGTATTTTGTTTTTCCAATGTTAATAGTCAAAATGTTTTGGGAAAACCAGTTCTGAATCAGACTTAACTCTGTTGCAGCGATGTTATATATTTCTTCCCATGTCTTCCCCTTAAAAATAACAGCAGTGTCGTCGGCGAACAAAAACAATTTTCCCGTTACAGGAAGCTTATCTAAATTATTGATGTATATTAAAAAAAGCAACGGACCTAAGGTGCTTCCTTGAACGACGCCATAATCAATTTTAGTTACATTACTGTTTGTGCCATTAATAGTAAATGAGATTTATTATTAAAGGTGAATTGGTAAAAAATTTTAAGAAAGTTCAAACCGTTAACGTTTAAAAATACCAGATGTGTTTCTTGATTCTATTAAACTATTAGAGTTTGGTCTCTGGAACTAAATCCTAATAATATCTTTGAATACATTTGTATGAATTCCCATACATTTACAAAAAAGACATTTTTTCTACAACTTTTTAACTATCCTAATTGTATAAATAATTAATGAAAAATAACATTTAGAATATCAATATTTTTCAAAACTTTATTGATTAAATACTGTAGGTAAATAGATTGACTCTACGAGATCAATGCTGTGCCATTTTTATACTAAATTGAAACAAAACCAAAACACCTTTCATGAATCAAAGGGCTCTAAACTCGTTCAAAGGTAAAACGCATTAAGCGTTTTATAAAACAAAAGGGATTATAAAGACTCTTGAAAAGAGTGGAGATTAAATAGTAAGAATATAAATTCTGAGGAATCAGTTACGTTGGTATTACTGCACCAGAATGTGTAATTCATTCAAGGTATGAAACGGTTCATTCCATCAGACGTGTAACGGTGATGTTTCCAATAATCCGCCATATCTCCATTTGCAAGATTACCACATCCGTGTATTTTTTATTTTCCATACATTTATATGTTGAAGTTGTGATGTTAGCATACAGCTTGATTATTTTAAATATTTTGTGTTCATTTTTGCAATCTTTTTATTATAACACAGAATGTAATACACTCTGTAGAGGTTTTAATAACAACTAACTTGAAAAGGAGACTAGCTAACTATTTAACCTCAACAGGCTCAAGAGCGTCGCCCCTCGTCTGCGTGTGGAGATCATGGATCTCGATTCGTGCTCCACATCGGACGAGGTGAGCGACGCTCTGAAGCGGGAGTTGGGCCAGGAGACGGGAGACTTCAAGGTCTTCCTGACCAAACCCAACGCCCGTGAGCAGAGGTTGGCGTTCGTCGATCTCGACGCCTCAAGCGGCCAGAAGCTCCTGCAAAGGGGCAAGGTCAAGGTCGGATGGGTTGTCTGCCGAGTGCGAACTCGAGT
The DNA here is from genome assembly GCA_035578135.1 of Flexamia atlantica. Classification (NCBI taxonomy): domain Eukaryota; kingdom Metazoa; phylum Arthropoda; class Insecta; order Hemiptera; family Cicadellidae; genus Flexamia; species Flexamia atlantica. The sequence goes on along the minus strand of JAQJVK010000003.1, from coordinate 65,172,041 downwards.
AGAGATCCCACGATGCTTCCGCTGTTTGGAGTACGGCCACACTCGACGAGAGTGTAAAGGTCCGGACCGCAGCGAGGCATGCTGGAAGTGTGGAGGTGTCGGGCACAAGTCGTCCGCTTGTAGCCAGGCACCCTCGTGCGAAGCCTGCAAGAAGGCGACCGACGGCCGACCGTCGGATCATGTCCAAGGCTCCGGCGCTTGTCGGACCTTCAGAGACCTTTTGGTCTCAAAGAAGACTGACAGGTGCGGACGCTGAGGGTCATCCAGGGAAACCTAAACGGGAGCATCGCGGCAAGCTCCCTGGTGGACCAAATCGTTCGGGAGACGGGGACATCACTCGTCTTCGTGAGCGAGCCTCACAGGGCTAAAGGTCCACTATGGTTCCCTGACCGCACAGGATGGGCTGCGCTGTGGGTGCCCGACCCGCGCGTGGTCTCCATCGAAAGAAGTGGGAACGGCGAAAATTTCGCCTGGATCACAAGCAACGGAGTCACGTTCGTGAGCTGTTATTTTTCCCCGAATGACAGCATTCCACGATTCACAGAGAAGTTGGAGGCCATGGAGGACGCGATCCGAGCGATCGCCGGTCCGTGTCTCCTGGCCGGCGACTTCAACGCCAGAGCGAGAGAGTGGGGGATGCCACATACAGACACCCGAGGAAGGTTGCTGTTGGAGATGGCATCCAGGCTGGTGCTGCTGAAAATTAACGAGGGGGACACGCCAACCTACCGGAGGCCGGGATTCGGGGAATCGATCCCCGACGTGACCCTTGCATCGGAAGGTCTGGCTTCCCGAATCGTCGGCTGGAGGATGATGGGTGATTACTCGGGGAGTGATCACGAATACATCACCTTCGATCTGGCCGAAAGAAGACAAGGAAATCGCAGCAACAGCCGGCGCCCGCTCGGCTGGAACCTGGCGTGAATGGACGAACGGAGGCTGACAGAGGCTCTGCAGAACGGCATGGGGGACATCCCCCAGATGCCGGACGACCAGCCAAGCAGGGCGGACGCGGAGGCTGTGGTGGAAGCCACATCACGCCTCATTCATCGCGCTTGCGACGCGTCGATGCCCCGCAAGTCGGCACGTACCGGAAAGCGCCCGGTGTACTGGTGGACCGACCGCATCGCCGAGCTGCGGCGAAACTGCCTGAGACTCAGGCGGCGAGCCCAGCGTTCCCGGGACAGACCCGAAGCGGCGGAGAGGTCGAGCCAGTACAGAGTGGCAAAAAGAGAACTGGTCAAAGCGATCAGAGAAAGCAAGGCGCGCTGCTGGAGCGCACTGCGCGAGGACGTGAACAGCGACCCCTGGGGACAGGGGTACAAGATGGTCATGAGGAAACTCGCGCAGGGACCCGGGTACGTGCCGATGGAGGCTGAGAAGATGCGGACCATCGTGGACGGACTCTTCCCGGATCACCGGGTCAGAGACGACATCCCTTTGCGGGTGATCGCCGAAGAGGTCCCTTTGTTCACGCGCCAAGAGTTGGAGAGAGCGGTCAGCTCCATGAAGAACAAGAAGGCCCCGGGCCCGGACAACGTACTGTCGGAGGTGCTGAAACTGGTGGCGAAATGCCGCCCTCAGCTCCTGCTGGACATGTACAACGTCTGCTTGAAAGCGGGAGTGTTCGCATCCCGCTGGAAACTGGCCAAGCTCGTCCTTCTGAGCAAAAAACGGGGCCCACCGGACGCTCCATCGTCGTACCGCCCTCTGTGCATGCTGGACACGGCGGGAAAACTGATGGAGAGGCTGTTGAAACCGAGAATCGGAGATGCTGTGCGAGCGGTAGGGGACCTCTCGGCCCGACAACACGGGTTCAGAGAGGGCCACTCGACACTCAGCGCCATCTCGGAGGTCGTAGCTTCGGTGACACGAGCGGATCAGGCGTGCCACGCGGCTCGTCCGATCGTGCTGCTGGTCACGCTTGATGTCAAGAACACGTTCAACTCGGCACGGTGGTGCGACATTCTGGTCGCACTGGAAAGAACATTCAAGTTACCTGGGTACCTCCTCGCCATGGTGAGAGATTACCTAAGGGACCGGCGGCTGATGTACGAGACGGACCGGGGTTTCGTAACCAGGGCCGTAACCTCTGGAGCAGCCCAGGGATCGGTGCTGGGGCCGGATCTCTGGAATGTCTCGTATGACAGCTTGCTCCGCACTGAGATGCCACACGGAACGTTCCTCGTGGGATACGCCGACGACGTGGCGGCGGTCGTCACCGAACGAAACGCGGAGTTGGCCCAATTGAGGCTGAATCAGGTCATGCGCCTGGTGGAAGGCTGAATGCGCGATCACGGCCTTCAGGTGGCTCTCTCCAAAACGGAGATAGTCATGCTGACGAGGAGGCGGATACCCACGATCATTCCGATGCGGGTGGGTACCGAAGTGATCGAGACGCAGAGGACGGCCAGGTACCTGGGGGTGGTGCTGGACAACAAGCTCACCTACTGGGATCACATTAGAAGCGTGTGCGACAAGGCGGCCGAAGTGACGTCCTGCCTCGGAAGACTGATGGCCAACATCGGAGGAAAAGTCAGGGGAAACGGAGGCTGTTGCTGTCGACGGCACAGACCATCATGCTCTACGGAGCGGAGATCTGGGCAGATGCGACGAAGGTGAAGAAATACCGGACTCGCATGCTGGCGGTGCAGAGACGTGGCGCGCTCAGGGTCGCATCCTCGTACCGCACGGTCTCCCAGGCGGCGGTGCTGGTCATTGCGGGAGTCATCCCAATCGACCTGCTGGCGCAAGAGAAGAAGATCATCTGGGGGCGTGCTCCCGAGATGGATCGGGAAGAGGCTGCCGAGCTGGCCCGTGGCCAAACAATGGCCGCCTGGCAGCGTCGATGGGATGAAGACACGACCGGAAGGTGGACATGGCGACTCATCAGGAACCTGGAGCCGTGGGTTTGCCGCGACCACGGGGAGGTGAATTTTTACCTCACCCAGTTCCTGACAGGTCATGGCTACTTCCGTCTGTACCTCCACCGAATGGGCAAGGTCGACTCGCCCAGGTGCAAGTACTGCGGACACGACGGAGACGACGTGCATCACACTTTCTTCGTGTGCCGTCGCTTTGACGAAGAACGGACTGCCCTCGCCGACTCGGTCGGCGGTCATCTGACCCCGGACAACATCGTGGGGAAGATGCTGCAGGGCAGCGTCAGTTGGGACGCAGTGGCTGACTTTGTCATGTCCATCCTGCGTCAGAAGAGGACAGACGGGTGTCTCGAGTGACCCCAGAACTGAGGACAGCAGAAGATCGGTTTGAACACCAACTGAGGAGTCCCGAAAGGGACAGCAGCGCGGAGTCCTGAAAGGGACCAGAGGCCACGCATTGCGATGTCGCAATGAGCAGACGCTCGGGACGATCGCAATGATGTGGTGACAGCACGCGAGGGGTTTTTTTAGCAGGTATGCCCAAGGAGACGTACAGACAACTGTACACTCCAAGCCGCCTCGATCCTCGAGGCGGGGCCTCTGACACTGATGCTGTCTGTCAGAGGTTGGAGACCCCTGCTCGTCGCTTTGCTCTCTTGGGCGAGCGGCGTAGAGGGCCCGCATTTCGGTGCGGGTAAGGGCTATTTTAACCTCCCTTCCAGCGTGGATAAAAAAAATACAATGAGACCTTCACTGAAACTAGACAGACTAAAATTCAATTCAAAACGAACTTGAACTTACCAACGAAGTTTAAACGGTTCTTAACTTATATTTAAATGATTTCAAAACATACAATAGCATCAGTATCCTTTGAAGAAAGTCAATAGCAATTAATGATTATATTTCATTTTATTTTACGATCAATAAAGAAAGTAGAAACGCTTTTTCATCAGGCCACAACTTTATTAACCAATCGCTTTGTTAATTCTGGCGGTCGAGTTTTATTGAAACCATATCGGCTAAAAGTTTTCCGCGAATTGTGAATTATGAAAGGAGTTCGGGTTTTCCTATGTTTCACCAAGCTGGAATGTCGGTTTTACTAAACTGAAGTATGCTGGGTTTTGTTCCCCTGAGATAATGTTTACTGTAGACTTGTAGTTTGGTTACCTATCTCAGTGATTTATTTTTTATGAATAAAGCATATTATTGCAAACCAACACTTCTACACTTACAAGTCGTTCTAACAGTGATTTAATGGTAAAAAACTAAACCTGTACGAAAATATGTAGTCTTTTATTGGAACAATACTGTAAGACTATGGTAAATTGTGAGTGGCGAACAATATCCTTTCATGATATAATTCAATACAAACACATCTTGATTAAAATTCCAGCTCTTTGAAGCCATTAGATAAAATTATACCGGGTGTCCCGTAATAGTCCCCCCCTAACGTTTTCCTATATTTTTTCAGATATACATTCCACACCATCCCCAAACATTATTGGATAGCTAATACTTCATTTTGAGGGGGTACCCAATTTTGGCCGCCATCTAGGATCCGCCATATTGGATCCAAAATAATTTTTTCAAATGTAAAAATGGTGTTGTGACCCATTATTTTGAATTAGATTTTTTCACTGATTACAATGCTGCAATCCGTTTTTTAATACCTCAGTTTTTTCTCAAGATATGGGTACCTTTAATTTTCAAGTAATTTAAAAATTACAAATTGATAAAACAGGCTTATAACCACAAAATAATGCTAGATAGTGACGAATAGCCACCATTGGTCATTGTTGGGAGATTTACACTTAACTTTCACCGATGTAAATTTTTCGGCCGCCATCTTGGATCCGCCATTTTCAAATGAGGTAAGTTATTTCAAATATGAAGTTGGTATTGTGACCCATCATTTCAAACTAGTTTTTTACGCCGAATCCAATGCCGCAAATCGTTTTTAATTATAATGTTTAGTTTTCAAAATATTGACATGTTTCCAATAAAAATCTCAAAAAAATATGAATTTTTCAAAAACTAAGTTTTCCAGATAAAAACGGGAAAATCAATTAATTGAAAGTACCCATATCATAGATATTAAAAAACGGATTGCGGCATTGTAATCAGTGAAAAAAATCTAATCCGAAATAATGGGTCACAACACCACTTTTAAATTTAAAAGAATTTTTTTTGGATCCAATATGGCGGATCCAAGATGGCGGCCGAAATTGGGTACCCCTTCAAAATGAAGTATTAGCTCCCCAATAATGTTTGGGGGTGGTGTGGAACTGATATTTGAAAAAATATAGGAACAAGTTAGGGGGGGACTATTATGGGACACCCGGTAGGTCTATTCAAGACTTCAAACGAGACTGGTCCAAAGTTTAAAGTAATATATTTTCAAAGAAATTATTTAGTTTTAAAAGCAGAAACTAGAAACATTTGCTGTCGTTCCTTATAACACGATTCAAGTCCATTTACCAATAAATCATAAGAGAAGAAGTCATAAAATCGTGTTTACAAAAACATTACCCATTTAATAATAAATAAAAATAATCGTACTCTATTAACTAAAAAATTCAACATACATTTGTATTTGTTAAAAGTAGAGGCTGCAAGATGACAGGTGATTTTAAGACCAAGATTACAAGCAGGACGTATTTTTATAATTTATTGAAATAATCATTACATTTAATATGCATTACTAACTTTTTTCAAAATTAGACGGTGTAAGTGTGCCATGTCTCTGAAATATTTACTTAAACCTAGGTTACCACGGATGTTAAAAAGAATCGTAAAAATATCGAATATTACAGGAGATGCAAACCTTTTCCCAATAGCATAATCTACTCATATACATTGGTAGTTATAATGCAAATACCATAGCGGGTACACTGCCATATTAATTACTGCTTCCCTTTGATGTTGATGTCTTGTCTTGTGTCAAATACACAACACATGCATGATATGTTTGGCGCATCTTCTTGCAAATATTCAAATTATTTTAACTAATATACATACATGTGTTAGTTTAGTGATTTAAATGAAATGAAAATATACTTTTTCAAATAGATACATAACAAATGGTACATATAGTAAGAAATAAATACATGGATAGTACACAAAATAATAATACCATATCCTTACGAAACTAAAATCCATAGCATTCACGACTATATTTAATTGACTTATTATTATTCTTATTATTATGTCAAATTGCTATGTAGTGTTAGGCATAAGTCTAGGGTATTTTAAATATACATTTAATTACTTATAATGATGTAATTAAACTTTGTAATTGTGTATTGATGTAATGATAATCATTTAGTTCTGAATAACCGACAGTTCGCATGCTCAGGGAACGGGCCACGATGGCAGTCTTGAAATTCTTAAATGTAAGCCTTCCCCGGAATTTAACTCATTTAAAAGGTTTTGAAAAATGGAATACAATGCCACAAATCTAGCAGCAAAAGAATAATCCAAACAAAAGTTAAAGATTCTTAATTATTTGATATTTTATCTATTAAATGTGAAAGTGCAATTTTTCTTCTTTGATTTTATTAATGGCTTAGGTTAAGTAAAACTGCTTCCTCAAAGGTGATTTTTGTTATATAAATGAAACACCCTAAATTGGGTATTTTTTTACAAATTACTACGTACTACGGGACCTGCAGAGGGTATTCAGGATTGAACATTTAATTTAAAGGGATGCCGACAATTTTGTTTTTAAATCACAATATTATGCGCATTTGCGAGAATCTCCCTTTTTAAGTTTAAATTGACTGGCCACAAATTGCGTCAGGCCGTTTTGGGTAGTAAGCTGTTCGTAGCCCTCAGTTGTTTTCAATCGCCATTACGTGATTTGTATCATTATTATATCCTCGTATGGACTAGATCTAAAACAGGAACAACTCTTCTCTGCTTTTGAGAATAGATAATTGGTATAGAGTTAGTTACATTAATATTTTGCCATTCGGTTTTAGGAACTTGTTGTTAAAACAAAAGATGCTATGAGTGGCTAGTGATAAAAAATCTTTCATTTTAAGAGGAATAAAAATTGTAGTGATGTAAGTGATGTAGTTCTTTGAAAATTAAATATTTGGATCGCATCACCAACATTACACTAAAGTAAATTTATTCAGCAAGGCAGATCCGAAATAGCAAGTCAGTTCCCAGACAAAATAAAGTATATTTTAACCTGAGATTTATTATTAAAGGTGAATTGGTAAAAAATTTTAAGAAAGTTCAAACCGTTAAAGTTTAAAAATACCAGATGTGTTTCTTGATTCTATTAAACTATTAGAGTTTAGTCTCTGGAACTAAATCCTAATAATTTCTTTGAATACATTTGTATGAATTCCCATACATTTACAAAAAAGACATTTTTTCTACAACTTTTTAACTATCCTAATTGTATAAATAATTAATGAAAAATAACATTTAGAATATCAATATTTTTCAAAACTTTATTGATTAAATACCGCAGGTAAATAGATTGACTCTACGAGATCAATGCTGTGCCATTGTTATACTAAATTGAAACAAAACCAAAACACCTTTCATAAATCAAAGGGCTCTAAATTCGTTCAAAGGTAAAACGCATTAAGCGTTTTATAAAACATAAGGGATTATAAAGACTCTTGAAAAGAGTGGAGATTAAATAGTAAGAATATAAATTCTGAGCGAATCAGTTACGTTGGTATTACTGCAACAGAATGTGTAATTCATTCAAGGTATGAAACGGTTCATTCCATCAGACGTGTAACGGTGATGTTTCCGATATCCCGCCATATCTCCATTTGCAAGATTACCACATCCGTGTATTTTTTTATTTTCCATATATTTATATGTTGAAGTGTGATGTTAGTATACAGCTTGATTATTTTTAATATTTTGTGTTTATTTTTGCAATCTTTTTACTATAACACAGAATGTAAACTCTGTAAACTCTGTAGAGAGTTTAATACCAACTAACTTGGAAAGGATACTAGCTAACTATTTAAGCTGCATTGCAAACTACATTGGAAATCCTAGGGCGTCTTGTAGGGGACCCTATTTTGGTTGTAAAGTTAACGGTCACCTTCCGGGAGGCCATGGGATAGAAAATGATACGCTCCTAGGATTATAAAGACGAATAATAAGTTTTTCAACTAAACCTATTTTTTAAGTTCTTATTTTATCAGGGAAATCATTGCTATTTATTGAGGACCATTTTTCAGGTGGCCCTGAGTTTTAATTATGGTTTCTATTTGATGTTTTTTTTTTTAGTCCCGACCACTTTCCCGCTGCTACCTGGGTCGTATTTAAATTCAAAATGATGAAAATCGTTTTGAATAATATATTTTCGAATAGGATGTGTTTTATGCCTATCTTCACCGCGTATGGTTATAAAACTGCTTAAATTGTATAGTTTTTTATTAAATGATAAAAACAAAAAATCATTGGTATTTACAGCTTTCGAAAGAAATCTTTACGTTGAGGCCGACATAAACTGCTCTATCTTTACAATTATTACAATTCCACTCGAAGATAATGGGAAACCTTCGGGCTCAGAGTATGTTTACTAAAATTAAATAAACTTTTTTCCAAACCTGTTTGAGTTCATTCATATTACTAGAACAATCGTTTAACTCATGTTCACACTTTTGAAATGATGCAAACATGTTTATACTGGATGAACACTCAGTTAAGGTCTATAATTGCGGCATCAGTTACCAATTATATAATGATCCAATACAACAATGGCTCACTCAAACATAATTACGTCAACCTGTACGGTTAATTGCGCAAACTATACCCAGCAGTTTACTATTGCAACCACAATGTAACAAGAATAAACGGGCTAATAAAGGAATATCGTTGTTGTACATGGTTCGTGGTTTATTTTACTATTTTATGACTCAATCTAATACAAATTAATTTCAATAGTAGCACTCGAACTATGAACTTATGAATATTACTATGAAATTACTCAAGAACTCGAGCAAGAACATTTTACCGACCCACTTAAGAACTGCAGATTTAAATTTCTATTTTATTTGATTGTTCATACTTAGATAAACAATGTACTGGGTATTCAAAAATTAACAAGAGAGCTAATAATTAAAAAAATATATACCCGTTAAACTTAGATCATGTATCCTGTACCTAAACTACTATCAGGGATACACTGTTATCAATAATGGATTGCTTTCAATGGTTTATCATAAAAATTATGTATCACACAAATTAAGTAAATAAATACTTCTAGAAAAATTAAAATAGATTAAAACTAATCATAAAAAAGAAAAAATACTGATACATGCAAGAAGTTCAATTTATACAATTAAAGTCTTCAGTTGAAATTTGTATCATTATTGTTCAACTTTTATCTCGAACCATACAACATTTATAGAATTTAGTTTACTCCTTAACACACTAACACAATACATGTTTTACATTCACCATTACCTACTGTCTCCCAATATTTTTCATTAGCTACATTTTAGGCTTGTAACCCACAGATGAGGGCAGAGGAATAAACACAGGGGCACCCTAGGGCGCGCTGCGTGGCGCCAGAGTACATTACTCTACATTAGCTGCCGTTAAAACCGGGATACTGATTTTGAGCCTACATCCTTTACTGCCTGCGGTGAATTACTACATCTCCTGTTGACTAATTAGTAGAGGTGTTTTTTGTAAAATATATGTTGGTTTATTAATATTTTATTGTTTATAAATGTATTAAAAATATCAATCGAATATGTAATTTCAATTAAGAGGTGAGTGACCTTTTAAACCTCATTTCAGCAACGAAATTCGTCTTTATTATCATTATTAAGCTTAGTGAAGGCTAAGACCTAGTTAGACCTTATTTATTTGAGGGAAGTGTAATATTTAATAGTAATTAAAAAAAGTAATAAGTATGTATTCCTTAATACTTTTGAAATAGGGTGAATCTTAACATTGGCGTTTACTCTGGTAATCATGTTTACGAAACAAGAAAACTTTCATCGTCAAAGAAAACCCAACAAACATCAAGTTTATTCGCGTGTGTAAACAAAACTGTGTCGTTTTACCCTCCTGCACTTAAAGTGTATGAGATGGCAAGACACCAAACTAGTTATTTATCCTGGAAGAAGGGAGGGTTGGATCTAATCCCCATTAGTTTACGTTAGTATGTTTCCTTCCATAAAAACTATCGATCTATCAACTAGTTTTGGAAATAAATATTGTCATTGAAAATAACTTCGAGGCATTGAAGCAAGAAATGATAGCTTTGCTCCTGAAAAGCAATGCACATTGAAGTTGTTTAAAATGGCGGCCATTTGAGGTGTTACAGCTGGATATCTAGGAAAGAATTACGATGTTAATAAGTTATAAAATTATAGAAATTAGCAAAATTTGATTATCCATAAAAAATTTCAAATTATGAGGATTAAAACACAAATAGCTGAGATAGTATAAATTCAATTACAAGGTTTTGACATCCAATATTGAACCCCATTTTTTGCTCAGAACAATTGAAATACCTCACTTCTTTGTAGATTATTCCACAAAGGTTTACGGGTAGGAGAATTGGCTTTGCATACTTTTGACATTCCGTAATGTTTGAAAAAGTCGATGCTTCAAGGTAAATTAAAACTCACAACCTACCATTGTGACTTGATAAAAAGTAAAAACTTAAAGCTCAAAACCAAACTAGACCTAATTGGGCGTCTAATGTTATTTTTTGAAGTTGATACCTCAAGAGGGAGCAAAGCTATCCTTGTTAAATTGCATACAACAGATTGACGTCAGCTAGGTAAGGGTCTAAGGGTCGAAAAATACCCCGCCTAAAAATGTATTTTAAAGAAGTTACAGGGAAGGGTAGTCAATTATTATTATTTTTAGGACTACCCCTATACCAGGAAAAAATCATTTTCACGTCCAAATAAATAACGCCATAAATGTCTTTCAGAGTGGTTTGCTTAGCACTCCGTATAATTTCAGCGAAAGGAACGGTCAAAAGCGCCAAAATAAGGAAAACATTGACGTAATGACTAAACATTATATGAAAGAATAACTGTCGTAGTTTATGAATAGGCCTAAGCCTACAATTACCAATTAAATAAGTAATGTGATTACCTAATTTTAAAACTTCGCACATAATAAGGTTAATGTACCTTGTATCTTATAACTTAATATCAATATAGTAAATTAAATAATTGTAAAAAAAAACTTGTAAAACGACTTTTTACCGTTATGAGTAGAATGTTCATGTATTGTATTATATATTAAATATATTTTAATTAGAACATTCTAATTATTAAATGACCACAGGTGTTGTAACGCAAACTAATTAAGCTAACGCATGACTTCGTTACTGATTATTCGGACTCATTCAACATCCCAACCTAATACATTTCAACTTGATAGTGAAACCAAATCTCAACACAACAACAAACCTGGTCGGATTACCCGAAACATAGCTGCATAAACGTGTGATAATATGAAGTAATGCCCCAGGTCTGATTATACCGCCCCGGGTGGTGTTGTACTGTAGTAATACGACCTTCATCCGTTTTGTGCAGAGTTTATATCTCACAGGATTCACGTTGCATGTGAATTAAAATTAAATCAATTTGTTGCAGTCAAAACTATTAGGGGTAGTAGTATTATTTCTCGTAAAATCACGGATTATTATTTTGGTCAGTTCTTATTTTGTTAAATACATAGCCTAAAGTCCTATAAAACTAGGACTTCAAATAGGTCCTAGAATCATAGGATCTAGGGAAGGGGGGATCATAGGGGGTAGCTTCTTGAATTTAGTGATTGGATTTTCCATTTTGACATAATTTTACAAGATAGAAACCAGTCTTTGGTGAATTAAAACAATATAATATTTTCCTTTTTTGTAGAGATCCTTTCCTTAAGTAAACATCACCTGGATTTCTATGGTGGCATGATATTATCTAAGCCTGAGGAAACCCTAACTTTGCGTTTTAGTTTCTCCTTTCACTAAACCTACCACTCGTTCTAATTTTTTTTCTTATGACCTTAACAAAAGCAGCTTCTTATTTTCGAATTGTTCGAGATAGTACTGTCTAAAGAGTTAGTTTATATATATATAATCAGTTACTCCTTTGAAATTTGATAATATTTTTGCATCAGTTGAAAGAAAGTTTCTCTCAAGCATTTATCAACTAAGTTCTTGAAACTTCGGCGAGTCGTATTATTTACTGCTGACACTTATTAACTTCATACGCAGCTTGATCTTAATTCTTAAAAAGTACGCATTATTAATCATTTGTTACTAATCGAAGTAAATTTTTATTGCCTAACCTATTTTCTTAGCATTTTTTAACCTTTTTTAGCCCAACCTATTATGTGAAACACAAGTCATAATCGCAAAATTTTCCAGATCAGTCAAATACATTTTAGTTATTGTAACGGAGCAATAATTTAAAAATTTTTGTTTAGAAAAAAAATTTCTTAGATTTACAATATATATCATTAGAAAGTTTCTTGTATACTATGGAGTATCATTAGTGCCATTATCCGCTCCTCAAGATGTATTCTTATAAATCTGACGCCCTCGTTAGGTTTGCGTAGCTAATGTTAAGTCTAAACTATATCATTAGGACAATCTTTGATGGTGGCTCCGGGATGTATCATGTTTATTGATAAATGCCTATTCGTACAAGGAAATTTAAGATACAATATATCATTTTATTATGATATTTTCATAACACGAGTAAAAATATATAACGTTATAATATCCGAAGTTGTGGAAAATTCAAATAAAGTTTCAAAATCAACATTTTTTTATGAAAAAAATAAGATTTTGATAAAAACTTTACACATCTACACTACGATTTACTGCGAAGTTTGGTTAACACTACGTTAAATATTATTGTTCGTTCTAATAGGCCGCATGTTCATTATCATTAATTACTTACACCTAAATGCTATAGCAGACTTTTTCGTACGCTAATAAACTGTACATTATACTACTGGAATCTAAAAATTCCCTTCAAATGTAAAATTGGAAAAAAACGTAAAATGTAGCCATATAAAACGTAGGCTATAACATGCTTTTAAAACATTCCTGTCTCGATTTTTTTAACAGCAGATATCCAAACACAAAGGCAGACGAGTATAGACAGCGTTATCCTAGGGTGCTCCATGGTGCTAAAACATTACATTAGTAGCCGCTTATCCCGAGGTGCAGTGGTTGAGCCTATATACCCCGCTGCCTACAGTACACTAATACATTATCTTGTGATATATTCCTCAAATAGGCAAACCCTTAGAATACATTAACTGTGAGGTTTTAATAGTTTTATTAACTGACCTATGCTAAATAAATTACAAGGGTTCATTAATTTGTTTTTACAGGAAAACTTATGTTATCAAGACAAAAACTAAAACAAACTGTTTATTAAAAAAAAACAGTCGTAAACTGTGTGCACTTTGAGACAGTAAACGAGCGATTAAGGAACTGTATTTGTTCAAATCGAAGATGTTAATATATTTTAAATATATTGTTGGGCATACAGCATACTTTTACCATGAACACTGGCTCACAATTTGTATTTGTATATGATTTAAATGGTCCCAAATTTATTTGAGGCTGTGTAAATTAGTTTTCCTAAGGACAGCTTTGCAATTCGTTCAGTTTGTATAAGGTGTAGGAGTCCACAATTTACTAGATTAGGGCGCAAAAGGTGTAGGGAATAGGGCCTATTAAAGCAATTAAGTAAACAAAAGTGAAGCAGGCTATATCGTAACAGACGTGTGCTGTATTTTTTCTTTTATGTTCCATTCATTAGTTTCAAGTCGTACGTATCAATTGATGTGGTGAAAATTTATATATTTTATGAAGAAACCAAACTGGCCAACAAAATAGTTCATTAGTATCGCACCTGAAACAACCTGCTAGAGTCAAACCATGTTTAAGGCATTTTAAAATTATTTGAGCCGTTCGTCGTACTTCCAGGAAAACGTTTGGTTAAACAAGTATATTTTTGGGAAGTTTGTGCATGAAGGAGGAACACCGATAAGTAAAAGTAGTCTCGACTTCAATTTCTTATTGAATAATGAAATGAAATGAAATGAAATGAAATGAAACAGTGCTTTATTTACATTCAAAATCCACAATTATTACAATTAGAATAGCCTACCACTTTTACTTTAAATGCAATATGTTTCAATATCATTGATTTGACAGTTTTTATTTCATTTTCATTTTTTTCTTATCTGTCAAAAGTCAAAACACAGCACTTAAACACTGGCCTCTAAGGCCGTCGGTTTGGTTGGCACACACTGTTTTAATTCTAATTAATTATAGCCATAACAGTTAAAAACCTGTAAATGTTTAGAAATTATTACAAGAAAAAGAAAAATTATATTGCCATAAAAAACTATACCATAAACAAAAAAAAAACAATAGCATGAAGGTGAATCTCCACAATATTGCGAAATATGCAGTTATCTTTCCTTTTCAAATTAGTAATTAAATTCCATTATCCAATGGTAACGGCGTTTCCAAGCCTCCCCCATAAATTTTCCTAATATTTGCCAATTCTTCCCATTTAGGTAATCAAAAAATTCAATTTCGTTAATTGGGCTTTTATTGAAAAAATGAGTTCTGATGTCTGAAAATATAGGACAAATTGCTATAAAATGAAAAATATCTTCCCTAACATTTAAATTACATAAGGAACAGTTGTAATTTATCCCCTCCATCCATGGCTTGTAGTTCAAATCGACCAGTTCTGCCCTCGCTTTTATCGCCCAGGATATGATTTTCAGGTCGTTCCTATCATCGGCAAACACGCTCTTATCTCCTAGGTGAAGGTCTAACCTCAGATAATTTTGATGATATTGCGAGGTCCGCGCTCGTCCCTCCATCTCGCTCCACCACGTGACCCTCGCTTTGTCCACCAGGGCCATCAGCTGTTGCTGGAGCCCCTCCCCTCCCCTCACCATCCAGTCTAAAACGATGTCATTTTTCCTAGCCATTAAATCCCATTCCTTGTAAAATCCCACTTGTTTATCTATTACTTCTTGCATTAAAATCCGAGGAAGCCGATTTGGCTCCAGCTCTAGCACTTTGGACAAGTATTTTACATTTAGCTGCAAATTGTAGAAATGTAATTTTTCGATACCAGTTTCCAAATAAAGCGAGTAGTTAGGAGTGTTAACAGGCAATTTAAAAAGGCGTTTTAAAAATAATTTCTGTACAGATTCAACATATTCACTCTCTTTACAACCCCAAACTTGTGCTCCGTAACTTACGATTGCTCTAATTACTGAATAAAAACAAGAAAACTTTGCATTTAAATTAATTTTGTTGTTGTTGATTATATGATTCCAAATAGTATTAATCGCCAATTTTGCAGTCCTAGATTTATCAGAAAAATGTGTTTCCCAATTTAACGTTGACGTAAAAGTTACACCCAAGTATTTATATTTTTTAACTACCTCAATTTTTTCTCTTTTGTACCACCAATTTTCGTTACGCTTTAGCCTCCCTCCTTTTCTAAAAATCATAATTTTGGATTTTTCAAGATTTACTTTTAAGTTCCAAGCACTGCAATATAATTCCAATTCATTTATCATTTGTTGCAAGACTGTAGGCGTTGGCGCTAACAGAACTAAATCATCCGCGTACATTAACACATTCACTCTGCGCCCACTAAAAATAAAACCACCCCCAATGACGTCTGGTAAGTCATTTATGAACAATGAGAAGGCCAGGGGAGAGAGGGGGCAGCCCTGTCTTAGACCCCGGACAGTTTCGAACGCTTCCGTTATTCCGTCGCGACACCAAACTGACGAAGTTGTCCCACTGTATAAATCTTTTAAAACATTCAGCAAACGTGTGGAGACTCCCAAACATGACAGTTTAAAAATAAGAGCCTGCCGATCAATAGTGTCAAAGGCTGCACTAAAGTCTACAAAGAAACAATACACTTTACCTTTGACTGCAGCTAATCTTAAACTTATTATACTACTTAAACTAAATATATTATCTACAGTAGAATACGACTTTCGAAAACCTGCTTGTAATTCAGTTAATAAATTCATACCCTCAGCCCAATTTGATAATCTTACATTTATTAAACCAGTAAATATTTTACTGATACTATCAATAAAAGATAACCCCCTATAATTGTTGACCTGGCTTACATCGCCTTTTTTGTAGAGGGGGAAAACAATAGAATTCTTAAAACTATTTGGTACAACTCCTTTCTCAAAAATATTATTGTAAACTTTTAATAGAATTCCTAGAACGTCATTTGGTGCGTATTTATAAAATTCGTATGGAATACGATCTAGGCCTGGCGCTTTTTTATTTTTCAACTTTGACAACATATTTTTTAATTCTGCAATCGAAAAATCCGCATCTAGATAATCATTCCGAACGAATGGTTCAGCATAACAAACACAATCATTTAATAGTGGAGGATTTAATAGCTTTTTAAAATAATTAACCCACTCGTGAGGAGCGATATTTCCCACAGGACGCGCTGTCTTGTTTTTAAAATTGCTTATCGCTTTCCAAAATTGTTTTGCATCGTTACCGTTGTTTATATCAAAAATCAATTGATCGAAATAAGCTTTCTTTTTGTATTTACATAGGGACTTAAACATTTTTTGAGTTTCATCGTATTTAAACTTCACCAATGCGGAATTTGTTTTACGGAATAAATTTAAAAGTCTGAATGTTTTTTTCCTTAAAGTGAGGCACTCAAGGTCAAACCACGGCTGTTTTTTACCAAAACTGTTTTGATCAACACTGAACGATTTGTTTCTCCCGGAAGCGTTCTTTATCGCTTGGACAATGGCATTTACATCGCATTGACTGTCTCCCGATAGTTCCGTCCTTACTAGCACCTCACTCACCCGCGACCTATAACTAATCATATCCTTATCTGACCAATGCAATTTTGGCAACACGGGTATTGTCTTATCATTTTGATCCCCATATTCCTGACTATTTCTCTCACAAGATATATTACTAGTGTTTACCAACAACTCTACGGGCAAATGATCTGATCCAGTATGGCAAACAACACTAAAATTATCTACAAACTTTAAACAATTAATATTTACTGCCATTATATCTATGACCGAACAACCCATCGGACCGACAAACGTGAATTCACCCTCTGAGTCCCCCTCACATCTACCATTCATAACTATTAAGCCCAAATTATCTAATAAATCAAGTATTTTGCGACCATTTGCATTAACTACTGTATCTTTAGAATTTCTATTTTCCTTTAAGCTTAAATTAAAAGGTAAAAACACAGTCTCATCAACAAGTTGTTCTTTTCCAATGCGACCATTCAGATCCCCCATTAATATAATATTTTCTACGTTTGAGTCATATAAAAATTGTTGTAAATCGAAAAAGTCCTGATCCCAATTACTAAAGTTTAAATATACCGGCAAGATATGTACATTCTCTTTAATTTTATCAAAATGCAACTTAACTAGAGTATACATGCCTATTTCTATAAAGGTTAAATTTTTAACCCAAGGAGAGAGAAAATTAATCCCCCATACTACCCCTCCTACATTACGCCCTACATTTGCTCTTCTTGTTGCGAAATTAAATTTTAAATTAAAACCCTCTAATCTATTGCAAATAAAATTCTTATCTTTTTCAGATATAAAAGTTTCAACTAAACAAAACACATCGTAACCTTTTAAATAATTTACAAGAGTATCTTCAATTACCTTGCTTTTTAGGCCACACACATTATAAAAGCACACTTTTAATTGTCTCTTGGCGTTTTTTAAACTATTTACTGTCCCATGCTGCTCCTTAAGCCCATCAGTCGAAGAATCGGCGTTCCCTCCTCACACACCTTTGGAGGCTGCGCTGTTCGGAGTCCTCCCTGGACCCCCACCGCCGTTGTTCCCGCTGTTCTCGCCATCGCTGGGGCTGCTGGTGTCCTGCTGCTGCTGCTGCTGCTTCTGGTTGCCTCCTCCGCCTCCGTTTATAACCGCACATGAGTAGGTTTTCTCATTCTGCTCCCGTGTCAGTTCTCGGCCACCCCGGCCAAGGTTTTGCAGGAACTCCGAGAGGTCGCGGCCAATAATTGACTTTAGCTTTGGAACTCCGTCCAGACGTCCCGCCCTTAGCGTACCATTTTCCCAGGTGAATCTGCACCCCTCAATGACCAGGTGATCGTGGACCAACTGCATCCTCCTTTTTCCGGCGACTCGTTCCACTTCTCGTCTGATTGCCATGAGGATTGATCTCTTCTCCCGGATCTCTCGGGGAAAGTCGCGGTGGACAATAAAACCAGTATTCCGCAAACAGTTAGTGCGTGACATGATATAATCAATATCACAATCGTAAGGGATATGTGCGATTATAGTGCTCTTATCTTTCCCTAGGTGGTGTGCCCTGTTTACCCACACTTTGTCATTTCCAAACACATCTTTAATGAAATTACTCACTAGCAATTTACAGTCTCTAGTGTTATCGGCACCTTTTAACCCTTTGAATATGAGGTTATTGCGCCTTGAACGGCTTTCTAAGTCGACAAGTTTATCGACAACACGGCTCTCCCTAACTTTTATTGACTGAATTTCTTGCCTTAAGGCCCTATTTTCCTCTTCCAACTTAGTTACTTTTTCTGCTAGGTTATAAAAGTCTTCTTTTGTCGCTAAATTAGCCAACTTACGGTCTAACATAGCACCTACTGACGCCGTGAGATTTGCCAGAAGTTCCTCTTGGGTTAAGTCGCACACTTTTTCACTACCCATTTTTGATTGTTCCTCACTGTTTCCGGGGGACGAATGAGACCGTTGTCGCTTCACACTGTTACCCGTGGGTGTAAAATAATTATCTATTTTTTTCCCAGTCATAAATGTCCAAATAAAGCTCACTTAACACAAAAAATTACCTAGGAAAACGCCACGTTTTACTCACGCACACGATCCAGCCGGTAAGCTGAGCAATGACTGACCACGTACACCGATCCTCACGTTATCTCAATCTCGGACAGCGTCACGCTCGGTTTAATAACTGATAAACGTAACTTACAACCGCTACACGTCCTTTAATCAGCGCTACTAGTATTTCACTTCCCCTTTCTATTTTTAATTAGAATTTTTCGATTAAAACCGAGACCACTACTCACGAAGTCTTTACTTGACAGCACCAGTAGTGCCAACCTCCTTCTTATTGAATAAAACAATACTTGACTGATGAACTTCTTTATTGCCTTTGGGACAAGTATTATTGTCAATGTTATCTGTAACCAACTTATTTCCGTATACTATGAATTTACAAAGCCTTTAACATCCTTAAACAAAATAAATCCAAACAATGGTGAAAAATCTTGGATGAATATTTATTTAATATTTTTATGTACTTACGCCTATACATTTATTTTAAATAACATTAAGTTTCATTTTTTTATTTAGTTATGTATTATCTAAAACAAATTAACCCTCGTTAGAGATAAAATGCCCTTGGAATGTATATGGTTAGGAATGAGACAAGGGATAATAGTATTACAAGTTGATATCGCAACCAAAGCGAGCGCTGAGGCTCCGTGGTTGATGATCCGAAACGTCGTCTCATAAGCGAGGGATAATGTGAAGTAATGCTCCAGGTAGTTCATTCCAAGAGGTGTATTGCATAAATACAAACTTCATACATTTTCTGCGTGCTTTATGAGAGTTGATTCATATTTAATTTGTGAACACCTTTTATATTATACGATATTATTGTTTTTATTACATGATGAGAAAAACGTTAATTTTATTTTGTATGTTTTATATATTATCTGGTGTAATTTAAAATAGAAATCAATAAACAAAGCAATAAACATCAATTTTTAAATATCACTCTTGTTTAAAGTTTTCCAGTCTAATTGAAATGTCATGGCTACGGAGGAAAATTAGATTTTATTAATTATTTTAATAGAAAACATTTTTTACTTTATTTTATTCTCCTACCTAATTTTTTCAATCTTATATAGTACTGTGTTTCAAAGTTAAAATTCGTAATGGTGGGTTTCTACATTCACCAATCAAAATAATTTGTAGCTTGTACTAGTTATGCAGTTTACTAAATAAGTTAAGGGTGAAAATTTAGAATAAAATCAATAATCCGGCAGTCTTAATAATAATAAGGAAACTTAATTTAATTCGTGATTTCAGGGAACATATTTTTTATAGTTAAGCCAGGCTATTGTTTTTTTTTTGTTTTTTACAATGACCATATTACATTCGACTTCCTTAAGAAATTGCTAAGTGTAATTGTTTGTTATTTTTTATTGCTAAGCGTATAATCCGTCTTGTACAAAAGAAAAAGATTGTGGGAAATGTTAAAAGAGAACAAATTTTTATTTTCAGGCTTTCTGTTGCAATATACTACATAAAGTGGCATCTTATTAGAGTAAATTGTAAACCGATACTTGCAGCTTATTGGGAAAGCATAAATCGTCAAACATGTACGACGTTTAGTAGCTCATTGGCTTGCGATCTTAAAAGTATTAAATGTCACAAATCATTTCTTATTACAGCGTCCTGAGACTGTATGCGGGATGTTTGGTTGAAGAGGGTTAAGTACTCTGTATTCGTGTATCGTCGTATTTATGAGTATCTTGGTGTATAATCTTTTCGCAGTTTTTGTTTTGTGTTTAGTAGGTGAAGCTCACTTTTTACTGTAAACAACATGTTTACGCACTGCTTAACAGTTTCAGACAGCTATTTTATTTGTGAATACAAAATAATGTAGGTAACGAATAAAATTCAAAATTCATCTTAGTACGTCAAAAGAAGAATACAATTTAGCTACAGTTAGAGAGATTATCAAGTTATTAAATGTTAATTTTAAAGATGAAAAACTATGTTAATTTAATATTTTAATTAAATCATAGTATTATTTTTATCGAATACCATGACATTAAATATGTGAAATTTTCAAGCATAGTCCTCTGTGTATATCCATATTAAATTTCATTTTGCTAATTTAGTTACTTACCTTTCAGTGTAAGTACTTGTTAAACTAAAGTTTAGTTGTGTACATTTCACACATCGCTATATCTATATGAATACTTTGAAACCGAATTATTAAAACACAAGTCATTTTTAACTCACAAATATTCCCACTTTCCTGCTCCAGTCAAAAGAAAGTTTGAAACTATCATTTATCAAGGTTGTCGAACTACTAAGATTATTATAATTTACTGCTGACACTTTTTAACTTGTGCATACCCTTCTGTCGATTGTCTTAATTTATACATCAGTCTCCTTTATCTTGTATAGTCTAAATAATATTAAAATAATTATATATTTGTATTTTAAAAATGACACGTGTGGCAGTGATGTATGTTTTTGTGTGAAATTTACCGTTGGCATTCATCTAATAGTCTTATTGTAAAACCAGAGTAGTTAAAAAAAACTAATACGGCCATTTTAGATTAGAGAGTGTTTGAAAGTGTAATATAGTTTATATTACACTTATAAAACCACTAATAGTATATATACTATAGTATGTATTATATAGTGTATTATGATAAAATACACGAAAGCCATTGTTTTAACAAGTCAACGTTTTACAACGTTTCCTTGTAAAATTATTAGATCATCAAACAGTATACAAGTGTCAAGATGTACTTTATTAAAACGCGATTTTAAAAATTAAATCTTAAAAAAAATGTTTTTTATATGCTATTGTTATAATTCAATATAATAAATACGAGTAAAACAGAGACTCAATACTAATCAGGGTTTTTTTTATAAAAAACAACAAATCATTCCTTGACTAAATTATGGCAAAATCAATGAGTTGAAATTTATGGAATGATTCACAACCAACTTTAATGGCAAACTGGTGTAAAGGTTACACTAAACATCTTAGCACATAAACTGTAAGAATCGGCCTAGGACTTATCTTAATTTTATAGTTGTATATCAGAAATATATTAAAATACCATCAATATCTTAAATAACTGCTATATTAATACAGTTCAAAGAATTGAAGGTTAGTTAAAAGACACTTTGTTGTTGCTAACTAAGCAAAATGTATTAAAAATAGTTGTTTGTGCTTCTAGGGACTAAAGTGCAACTTTTTCTCCTCGAGGGAAACTGTTGTTGTCCGATGGCGAAGCCGAGGGCGACAATTTTCCCAAGGGAGAAAAAGCACTTTAGACCCATGATGCACACAAAATCTTTCCTCCACCTACACCATTAACAATAATTGTGACAATATAACGTTACCTTCATATGATCTTTTTCTTCTTTAAACTAGGCTAGATTAGATTCGCATATAAATATATAACATAAGCAATTAAAAGCAACTATGATTAAGCAATTTAAACAACCATTTATTTAAACCTACACACTATTCTTATCGTTATGTTTCTAAAGTATTCATTTTTAAAAATACCTCCCAAAATCTATAAGTAAGAAACGATCATGTTTATAAAACGTTCTGCCGTTTGGCCTATTGGTAACAACTAGCTCTAAATCAGGTGTTTTTATAATCAGCGTTGCAGACCTAATTCATACAAAAAAAAATTATTACCTGGCTTTCAAAATGCATACGGTTTGGTTTTCTTAAGCTGAAACACTGAAGTTCTTGAATTAAATTTAGAGTAAGCAAATGAAAATCGACATTCTTGCCACATTTTCTCACTGTTCATCGCGGCGTTACCGGATTTCTTTTAGTCCCGTGGGAGAAAAAAGAAGAAAGTAAATCCCATGTAGTATAAACTAGTACTTTAGTATTCTATTCTAGGGACTAAAAGACGACTTTAGATAGGAGATGGGGGGAAAATAAATTTTATTTATTATAATGGGCCTAGAAAACATTTTTAAACCTTTTCCACATTGTAACAATAATTTTTATTGATGACAAAATTACGATCCCGAACTTTAATATGAATCTACTTAATTTTGTATATATTTATACAGTGAGTAAAAAACGTCCGTCCCCCCTCTTTATTTTCTTTGTTTGTTAAGTCAAACAATTAACCTTTAGGGAACTATACTAACTCAACCCAAATTATTTTTCGACGTTACCAAAAATCTTGAGGGTCCCCCAAAAATGGGGGATTTTGGGTGCAACTCAAAATTTTCAAATGCAAACCTCTTTTGAGTGACTCCTCATTTGAAAGAGTTTTCAAAAAGTAGATAAATAGAGGAAGTTGGAGGTCTCAAACGTGATTCTATCCAAACTGACAGCTTGTGAAAGTTTTGAATATAACACATCCTTGAAACCTGGCGACTAGGACTTTTGGAGTTTTAATTCACCTTTGGTGACTTAAAAATGAAACGCCCTTTGGAAAAATGTTATTAAATGTAAAAGTGGTCTCCTTTGGTGATGTTTAACATTTTTAGTGCCCCCCCCCCAAAAAAAAATGGGGGATTTTGGGGGCAAAAAATGTTTTTAAATGCAAACTCCATTCGAGTGACCCCTCATTTTAAAGATCTTTTTAAAAAAATAGCCTAATGGTGGAGATTGGAGGTCGCTAACGTGTCTCTATCCAAATTGGCAGATTGTCAAAGTTTCAAGAAGTTCTATTCAAAACTGTGACAAATATTAATAAATTTCCGAATTGTCTAAATATATTTCATTATTTATGGCTTAGATTGTTTTACACCGGTTTCGTAATTACCTTAAATGAAAGTAAGGAAATATATTTTTTTGATTCTCGACAGTTTTTTATTCTCGACGTTTTGTACCTTTTAGTTTTCTAAGGTACAACTATACTATTTTGGGAGCACATGAGGGAGAGAAATGTCCAAAAAATAATTATTTGTAGAAAGGTTTTCTCCTTAGAATCAACTTAACTTATGTTATTAGGTTTTATTTTATTTTTAGCTCACAGTAAAATATCCACTAGTAACTAATATATCATTAAGTCAACATAACCATAAAACGTTTATATCCTTATATCAAATCCCTATAATAAATATCATGATCATTAGATCATAAATATATCATTAGATATGGGTCTTTTAAACAATATTGTCAAATAATCTTTAATTTTTGAGTTCATCTCGAAATAATACTACTGTTTGTGATTTTACATGTTTCAAATATTATAATATTATACATTTAATCAAAATGAAACAAAAATCTCTGACATTTTCGTTTTTTAACATTGTTTTTGAAATTGAGAGGGTGAAATTAGGTATTGACCTATACCAAAAAAAATTCCATGACTACTTTTTTCTAGATATATTATTTAGATTGTACTTTATTAAACATATTTTCGCTAGTCACTGATTCCAGCGACAATCACGGAGTCAATTTCCGTGGCTTAGTTTTATTGAAACCATATCAGGACAAAGTTTTCAACGAGACGTAAATAATGGAAAGAGTTTGGGTTTCACTGAATTTCGCCGAACCACTATTCGAGTTCCACACCACACAACGGTTAAAATATTTATCGAAACTCAAGGTTTGACAGGATGTTTTGTAGAAAGATTATTTTGATAAATACATATAGGCCATGTTAATTTTAAATTGTTTTGTCGCAATAAAGATTTCTCATTGTTGTGGAATTAAAAATATCCTATTTATTTAGATTAGAATCGAAATCCAAGACCCAAAGGGGTTCGTTTTACATTTTATTTTTGACATATAGCAAAAGTTAAATGAATGTAAAACGTAAATTACCAAAATATATTATTATTTAAAGATTCATGTAGCTTGTTCTAAATTAGATATAAAGTTCTATCTAGTCCTATCCCTACCCTACTGTCACCTACCCTTCCCTTCCCTATCCCTACCCTTCTATTTATTTACCCTGATTGTGTGGGGGGGGAACTCAAATTGTGGTTCAGTCTGTTTACCCTACTTGTTCTTGAAATATTTTTTTGTTCAAAGGCCCAAAACCAGCTAAAACTCAACCGAATCAATTGATCAAGTCCTTGAGAAAAAGCAAAAAAATAATTAGTGATTTAGAAAGTTATCAGGCTATAAATCTCTTTTAGCTGCGAAGAAAATAAATATTTACATAACACAAACTTTTTATGTTTAGTTTTTCAACTTGGCATTAATATGATCGTTTCCTGTTAATAATATATTTTCTGTAAGTCTGATAACTATGATTATTTTCGTTGGTCATGTGTCAAAAAAATTAAAATAACATTCTTTTGTTTGTATAATTATGTATGCATTATCATCCTTGGAATATCTTGCTATGTGTGTCGTAGCTTTGATGTGCCTGCTTTTGGAATACCTTAAAGAATAACATGCAAAGTAATTATCCAATCTCATACTGAATTGGCAATTATATACAGTAGATGTAACTGAATTTATGCCAAATAACATGTCGGTGGGAAATTTAATACAATATTCGGAGTACATTTTATATATTTTTAAGTTTATGTCATTAGAAATAACCTTAAAAAACGATGTTCTCAATCATAATGCTGCTTTACAAATATTTTTGTGAGTTTTTTCTTCTTGGGTAGTAAGGCCCAGGGAAATGAAAAAATAATTTACGCACTTCTCATTTTGAAAACCTTTTTATTGTAACACAAAACCTAAATGTAATTTGGCTGCCTTTGTTAATCTATATAAATGTATATTTTTAATAGCTACTGGTGAATTTGAATTGTGGGACACCCTAAAATATAGCTCGATTTCTAGACGGTACTCTTTTTGCAAACACAAGTTATTTTTTTGAGTACACACAAATCCAAATTTAACAAAATTTTTGTATCTGGTAACCCTGAAACAAACATTTTGGACTCTCATTGGCGTAATAGATACGATGCCATCCTATAACAATGCCGATGTGGCGTAAGATTTCAGAAAACATATGTTTAAGTAGGATATATATAGAGCTATAAGCAATTTAATTCGTCAGTAAATTAATTTATTTACCAAGCGTTTGGATCCACCTATTAAAATATACATTATATTTATTTATGTTTATCTTATGTTAGAAAGTTTATAATTGCTACGGCACCGCTTAAGGTAATACAGTAATATAATTGCAATATGCCAAGAGCGGCGACGGATGCACCGGATATCACACCATCCACGGTAGTGATTACGAGGAGGCTTTGACACAGAGGATGCATTTGTATGCGTTTGTATTGGCAACATTGATATGCAATGCATCCGCATATTATCACATGGTTTATGTATTGAATCAAGCTGTCCTATAAAATCAATACTTAATATTTTGAAATAAAAAGTAGATTAGTAGAGTTCAATGAAATGCATTAGGATGAAATGCGCTTGTAACTTTAAGCGTCACTTGTAACGCTTGTAATCATAATTTATTCTTAAAGCGTAATTTATATTATATTGTATGTGAAAAACACCTAAAACCTCAACTGCCAACAAACAGTAAAATTAAACAATTTTTTCAAGCAATATAGTTTATAATCAAAAGCCAAAAACTTTTATTCTGTTATGCAAATATAAAAAATTGTACATAAGCAGTACTCGTTAGGTTTGGAATGAGTTGGACAGGTCGTTTTCTCTTTTTTATCGTGCATGTGTTAATATCAGTCTGCTTTTTGAAGCCTGCGTGGTATTTTTCCTTATTTAACCTACGTCATTTTCCCTATTTTTTCAAGTTTAATATTGTAATTAGCAAGATATGAAGATGTTTTTTTATGGATTTCCAAACTAAAATAATAATGCATTTAGTATTGTTTTAAATAAAGCTAAAATAACTGGACTTAAAAACTGCTAATTTGGCTCGACTCCTGCTCTTAAGATTGAGGGGTTCAGAATAAAGAATACTGTAATGCTTAAAAAGATAAAAAAAATCCTGACAATTATGGAAAACATTCGTTACGGAACATACGACTTGAGAAACTCTTCAAATCGGTTGAGTATTGAGGGGCGTTATGTAAACTGCGTAGATAGACAAAAGTTTCATATTTACAAAACCTATTGCCAAAACTGATTTTAAATGTTTTCAAAATGTTATATGGTCGATAGCACCCTTTAGGTTTTTTTAACTAAAAAATGTAACCGTCCTAAAACCCCATACATGTTCCAACAAAAAAATATGAATATCTTTTAAGCACTGTTTTCTTGCCTTATCGTTCGATTTTTGTTAAATACATTCATTACTTACTTGCTATTGAAATATTTTTCATTTCGAAGTATGGAGGTTGTTCAGTGCAATCCCCTTTCATGAGCTAGTTAAAAATATTTCATTATAAGAAAAATGTACTCAAAACCTCAGAAGAAAGCGCCAAGTCTTTCAGATCTTAATAAAGACGAGAACAGTTGGAACGTTAACGTGGTTTACACGGATATTAAAGCCCGAGGAGGCCGTAGTGTACAGCGTCCTCTGAAGATACACAGAGAATTCTTTTATGGAACCGATTTGCAAGAGCAAAAAAACTGACAATAATCTCTGGTCTGGTCTAAAATAAGGTTAACCTGTTGTAGGTTTTTCAGGAGATTTTTACTTTTTGTTAAAAGTGTGGTTTCGCAATCGTTGCAGCTTAGCATGATAGTCAGACATAGTAAAATTGTTTTCAATTAGTAGGTGTTTTGATGATCATTCATGTTATAAAAACGTTAATTGCTATTCAAAGATATAATTATTTCCCCAACATTACCATAAGGAAAATAAAAACCGAACTATTTAACACTTTAATGGCTTCATCGCTGAAAGTAAATGATTTTTACATAAAAATCCCTTTAAATAATAAATAATTTTACATTCAAGAAAGACGATAATTTTAGCTTACATATTATTTATTTGTTAAAATCAGGTCCTAAATAATTATATTTTTAAAAAGTGTTGAAATTATAATTCTTAAATTGAGTCAGGGCATGTGAAGGAAACTATAAATAGATTCTATGACCTTATCTTTATGATATTACCTTTGTAGGTCACATGAAAATACCAAAAGTAATTCAGAACAGCTATAAGACCATTAAAATTAAATCTTTTTATAATTTTTGATATGTGGATATTTATCTAGATGCGATTCTTAAAAATTATACAGAGTGATATGCAAGTAAAAGCCAAGAAACAAAACAAACATATATGGTAGGAGATTTACAGACAAGTTTGGCTCTTAACCAACAACATACACAGCCTTTGGCTCCGTTTTAGTGTCAAGGTAGACTACTTGAATAGCAGTTCTAGTGAACAACATTGGGAATTAAATTTATGGTGACTCGGGCTTTGTCTTCAGCTTTATATGTTTGTTGCGGAGTAATATGATGTAAATAAAGTAAGGCTAAGATAATGTTAAGATATTGTGTATATTGTTCGGTTTTTGTGGAGAGGTGGCTTTATTAATTATTATTTATAACTTTATTTTATATCACTTTGTTTTTATGTTATTTCCTTGTAAAAATTGTCATGCTGCTATGCTGCAATGTAAAATAGTTTTATGTCAGGGATTGATCGAATGTTGTTGGATTTTCCTTATTATGATTGTTGGATTTTCATTATTATTAGGCCACGTTTTATATCTTCGCTATAAAAATCATAGTGATAAAACCTTTTCATTTGCATATTAACAAACTAATTAGTTTCTATTCTTTAAAATTAAATAATTCGAGTTTCCTTCCAAACCCATTCAGAGGTAGGTTAGTATTCCTACAGAGCTGTATGAAGTATTTCCTCCTCATATTTTAGTCTATAATAACGCTGTTAAATAATAATTCATGAAGTAAAATCTGATACCTCAAAAAATATTTATAATACTATTTAATACGTCACATTAGCAAAATCGCCTTTGGGATGCCTCTAAAGCTATAAAATCCATGTCTAATTAGTACGGTCCTAATTAGTAATAATATCCTAAATAATAATGATGTGTAAAATATACCTCAAATAAGAATTATAATGTAATAAAATATATTTTATTTCATTATCGTTGTAGTTTGTATTTATCTATTTGCCTTTATACTGTTTTGGTATAGTTAGAGAAAATCCATTCACTTATCCTTAAGAAACAAGAATAATGTCAAATATAACTTATTTTATAAATGTGTTTGATATTTGTCAAATTCCACGGGATTGTGTAATTTTTGCTTGAAAATACAGGAGGTTAGAGACATTAATTACCTTGGTTTAGCAATGGATTAAAATGTTAACTGGAAGTGCCTCAATCATAATGTAAATAATTTATTAGGAGGTGTTTATCTCTCCAATGTTCATCCTTTAATTACATACCAAAAGAAGATCATGGGAATGATAATTTTACTGTTTTCTTTTAATTAATAAAGAATATTTGAATTTGAAAAATATTGCTTAGCCGACTAAAACTATTTAACGTTAAGTGTTAAATATTCTTATTCTCCCCCCCCCCTCCTTAATTTCCTGTACACTCATGTACTATGATGCGAAGTGGTTTTTTATAGAATTGTAAAAAAACACCGTAAAATAACTATGTATTTTTGGGAAAAAAACAGGTAATGTGTTAAAAGCATGATTTTTGAGTTTTGAAGTTACGAAGATATCGAAATGCTATTAATGCTACTAATAAACTGTTATTAATTCTCCTGGTCTACACACTTATAATTTACGTGTATTAAATTCTTTCAAAAGTGTTTGGGAAAAAAGAGCATATGTATTGCTAAAATAGGGTCATGTATTAAAATGAAGGAACTAAACCGCTTGTGAAGAATCTATGTCAATAGGGTTGTAAGCGTCTTATGTTAAGTGTTTCATTAGACCCATTACACACTAATTTCTATAGATTTTCATTACATTCTATCTTTGTCGAGGGTTCCTAAAAAGTATAATTTGTTTAAAAAGTAAATTAATGTTACATATTACTCTACCTTTTATAACTTATGTTCTAGAATACTAAATCATTGTAAATTTGTTTCCCGTATTTAGTTGTGAATAGAATAAGTATATACTTTAATAACTTTTATTTATCCTTTTTATAGTTTATAAAAAGGCAAAAATATTTTACATTATTCCACACTGGTATTAGTGAGATTGGCTACTTCACTGTCAGATCGGCTTTATTCAGATAGTTTTTGACGAAACTGCAAAGGAAGATTTGTTTTATAATAACACAAATTAGACCACCCCCCTTAGACTTTTTTATGACGTAGATAAATATATTGTGTGACCTATTTACACAGTTAGTGCCTTTCTTTAGTACGCTCATAGACTGAGAAGCTTGTATAGTGTTGCATTAATTTTGACGTGGCCAAGACATACGAAGATGGTCGAAGTACAAGGAAATTTTTCCTAATATTCTGAGGAATTCACATTATATTCTGTGATTAAGAAAAAAAAAGTTAATGAACGAACTTTAGAATAAATTACTTATACTCTTCATACTATGTTGAAATGTCATAATGCTAAATACTTTATTTAATTTTTATTGGAAAACCTTTTGAATATATCTTTTATGTAGTAAGAGCTACAAGTAAGTAATCGTTTCTGTGAATTGCTTAAGAACATAAAAATAATTGGAATGGATTAACGAATATTTTCAAATAAGTCTATACAAACTGTCTATCATTCAAACCGTAAATACTATTGCACTAGCCTGCAATAAAAACAAAGGCAAAAATAAATGACAGTGCCTATTTAACAATGCGTTCGCATTGATATGTGAACAATCGAAATGGAAGATTCACGGTAAAACTTAGATTAAAGAACAATGGTTGTGGAATAAACACGGCGTCGGAACAAAGCGGCTGTCCAATCCGAGTTGGAACAATAACTACGGAACAATCCCGCTGTATACGCCGCGGGTGAACGTATACAGAGAAGACAACACAATCAGCCGTCCTTTACGTGGGGTAATTTATTCAATCACTTGTTTACTTTTTGTTCTTAATAAAAACCTTTTTTGTCGCTAATTACGTTAAAATGAGTATTCTTTTGAGTGTAAGAAGGTGGACAAAAACATAGTGTCATAACTGTGACATAAACCAAGGTACTAAGAAATATATATTATGTTATAATATTTTCTGAAAAGATGCTTACATACACCAATATAGTTTCGTATTTTAGTTTTAATAAATTTAATATCACTGTAAATAAAAGCTTATACTCATTTGCTTACAAAATGTAAACCATAGCAAAAAATTATAATTAAATGCACTAAAATTTTAGCCTATATCACAACGAAAACTTGTTTCTCGGTCCTAGATATAGTCACCTGAACTTCTGGAACTGAAGTCTTGGTTTACTTTTTTATTTACAAATATCGTAGGGAAATGTGAACAGAACAAATTGTAATCTAGTCTATATATGATATTCCGGATCTTTTTTGTAATAATAATGACCCCATTCCATACTTGAAGTGTACAAGGAGCCAGTGTTTTTACATTTCGCCGGTCAAATAATTTATTTTTGTAATAAATGTTTGATTAGCCAAATTAATATTATATTTTGTAATTTTCATAAATTTGGTTAATTTAATAAGACGTCTCTTTAGACCAGCGTAAACAAATTGTCATGAAAAATTCCACCAGCTTGCTTTCGATAAGCCTATATTTTGTTTCACTCCACAAAACCCTTAATTTGAAATGAGAAACCTTACTTCATTTGTAAAAGAGAAGTCTTCAAAATATCACTATTCCTTAAGTCAACTGGTTGGGGCATAGGCCACTGACGAATTTAATCGTACAATGGTAGCTACTGATATTAACTTGGGATAAGTGAGACACACAATTGAGCAGCATAAATTGTCTAGCACAGCCATCTAAACAACTCTAACTTCCCACTTGGAATTTATAGTTAACATACAGTTTCCTCGAGCTAGTTTTATGCAAAATACCAGTAACTGATTACATAAAGCAGCCAAATATCTAAGATTTTTTACATATGTTTGTAATAATTATCTAAATTTATAGCTAAGTTATATACATCTAAATTGTATTGTTTGTATGTATTGGATGGTTTTTCATTGTGCGTGTTGTGACAGATAGCTCCTTACCTCTGGAGACACTCTTGCACTGTACTCCCTTATTGCACATATAACTGTTTTTCGTAGTCCTCGGTATTTTAAGTTTTTGTTCTAAGGATTAAATTAGCGTTGGGTTCCTTTTTTTACTACAATTTTGTTATTTGTTTGTATAACAAACGTGAATGAGATATTAAATACTATGCAAATTATGTGGTGGTAAAAATATAGCAATACGAAAATTTTATGTATAAAATGAACAACATCAAATAACTTAACTGATAATGTAGACAAGGTAACCAAGACTAGATATGCTTGGATAAGGTTCTATTTTTGCTAACTAATTAGGAATAAAAACACATTAATACTACATTAGTACTACATTAATTTGTATTTTATTATAATTATAAACATTTCTTTTAAATGATGACATTATTTCATCTTGATTCTCCATTCAAAATCATTATTAACAGAATGCAATCATTTAATAGACAAAATACAAATAAGCTGCTGTAGATAACATTAAACAGCTTTTGCTTCAATTTAAATATGTTAAAGGTATAAAAAGATAAGACGGTCTTCGAGTAAACTCGTATTTTTATCTTCTTTATACCAGTACTCACTTCTGCTTGAATTGAAAGCTTAATTTAATTAATTCAACGTTTTTATATTTAATATATTTAAGGATTTAAAGCCCGTTTGATTTAGATCATAAGGCATTTTACACATAAGACATTTAAAGACATTTAAATACTTGCGTGATTAGTCACACAAGTTAAAATTACAACACAATAACGAGGGCTTTCTTTGCCGATGGAAGTCTCGCATTCAGTACCAGTGAAACGTGGTCATCAATGCCCGATCCTTAAATTCAAATTTTATGAATTTTTTATATCATAAGTAAGGCTCTTTTATTAATAACTTCATTGAATACTGCTTATTATATATTATTTCTAAAGTTTTGAACTGCTTACTTTTTTTTGATTTATGATTTCAGCCTTTATTCATTGGGTCAGACCACCAATAAAATAATCCCACCTAAGAAAAGAACCTTAGACAAGATGTCAGTTTTATATTTGTTCATTTTAACACAAATCACTACGCAATTTTATTTATATCTAATTACATATCTACTCATCAAACGTATGACTACATTTATCTAATAATGTTGACAAATGTGTACCTATACTAGCATAGTATAACGTTTCAGTATTTAAAATTTTTTAAACTACCATATTTATTATGAGGTAAATTAAATATATACTATAGTTTTTAGAGGAGTATACTAAAAGTATATTTTATTTTTGGTGGGTTTCTGTTTTGATTTTGATCGTTAAGGATATTTACTAACATAAACAAACAATTAATTGTGAAATTATTTTCACTTATTAGTGATTGCAAGAATCGAAAAAAAATCATAATCAAAAACATTACATGTGTACTTTTCACTACTCTTGTCTGTTATTGGTGATTCAGTTTCTTTTTGGTTAGATGAAGTGAATAGTGTTAGGTGTACATATGGAATAAACAAACAAATAAATAAATATAAATAAGTTAACAAATGTTAAGTGAATAAATAAGCACATAAAAAATAAATAAATAAGTAAACCTACAACAAACCTCACTCAACACAAGGTTGTGATCGTTGCGAAGGCGATAAAAGAAAACCATCCAACCACCTCACGCACCAGGTGGCCTGAGTAATCCTCTATGTTTATTTGATGGTGGCGCGTATTTCTGTGGATTAGTAGGAAATTCCTACTATTTAACACGTAAAACTGGGATTGTATTCTTCACTAAATTTTTGAGTCTTTATTAATTTGGGTTGGTTACATAATAATTATATAGCCATTGAATATTCTTTTTGGTGCCAAAGATATTAGTAAAATATTGTATTTGTTTAAAATTCTCATTACAATCAGCTATATATAAATCTAACAAAAAAACTTAGCCCACAACGTTTTATGTAATTTTTTATTTGGAAAATCCAAAATGCTCCAACCTTAAGGCCATTATGAAGGGTTATGTAGGTTATAGTTGTTTAAACTAAATTTGTTATTAGATTTATTACCTATTTTTAGATTTGTATAGTTGTGATAATGCGTGTGTGTTTATATGAAATGATAATACAATGACCTTATTCGTCTAAAGGCAACGGAATTAAAGTATATGAAAAATAATCATTTACTTAGGAAATGTAAATAATTCTGATTATTTTCGTGTGAATATTATTTCGGCATGTATTCCAACACATGCCTCATAAATTTTAAAATATCCTTAAGCGCATTTCAACCCCTTCGTTGAACGCCTACGTGTATTACACATGTAAGCCGCTTTTATGTCGATTAGTTCCTACGAAATATTTGCCGTCTTTTTATTTATACCTTTCAAGCAGCCAATTCTTGGTAAAATAAAATTATCGGAAATATTTAGGGAATTTAATGAGCTATTTAGTTATTACGTTTCCGAAAATGCTTCTTCATAATGATATTAACAAGTGCACTTCGTTAGACAATGAAATAATGTCTCGAGAACGTAGTTTCTTTAGTTTATAGGATTTAAAATATAATTCTACGTTTTATAAATTTAATACAGCATTTTAATGCGCTTTATTAGGGTTTATACTAAGCATGAACACGCATTTTTCTATTAGGAAACAAGTTTCTTTTGTAGGAGTATTAGGGCACATCACGTTTTGGCATGGATAGAATAGGAACTTCCAATATCCACCACTGCGTAATAGATAAATAATAAATTTATTTCCTCCAGAAATGTACTCTTACAACAATGTGTATTGATAATGGTAACAAAAATATCTATCAACAAAATAATTTTAATTTTCCTTATGCAAATATAATAATCTCTAGAGGGAAATAGGGTCCATGAAGCATTCTGCCTGTTAGGAATTCCTCCATATAAAAGTTATAGTTAAAATATAAAGATTCAAAACGTTGTACTGTCG
The DNA here is from genome assembly GCA_035578135.1 of Flexamia atlantica. Lineage (NCBI taxonomy): Eukaryota > Metazoa > Arthropoda > Insecta > Hemiptera > Cicadellidae > Flexamia > Flexamia atlantica. The sequence goes on along the minus strand of JAQJVK010000003.1, from coordinate 65,137,379 downwards.
CACAAGCATATTAAAAAAGCGATAGAAATTTTGATTTATGATGTAAATAATTTAAAAGTAATATAGATTAATATTATAAGTAAAAATATAAAAACAATAGAGAGCTTAATTTTTTTTATTTTTGTATGAACCAATGTACAACAAGCTAAAAAGGCAATAGTAAAGGTTCTTCCCATTTTAAAGTTTCAAACAGTTTATTTATCATACATGATATTGTAAACCTTAATACTAATGTTTTCAAAGATATTTTCCAGCTTAGATATGTTTAATTTGTATTTTTTTCGATTGTTTACATCATTTACGCTAGTATAGGTCATTTAAACAAATTTATAATGTGCTATAAATTTGACTAGAGGTAATTTTTTTATATTTAATTTTTTTTAATGTTCATCTTCAGACGCGTAATGTGCAAAATCGTTAAAATATTGTTTATTTCTTCAGCGTTTAATTGATATAAATATATTATATATCATGTTATTAATTTATCTATGTAATAGTTAAAATTCTAATTTATGAATTAAGATATACAGGGTGTTTACGAAAAACCCTTACAAACTTCGGGATATGGTTACTTATATAAAAAATAAGAAAAAAGTTCCTGTAAACATGCGTCCTAAAATGCTCGGTTATCCGTCTGTATGTGTTTTTGACATGAGTTTGCATAACTTTGGAACTACTAAAGATATCAACTTTAAACTTGGTACGTACATGCTGACAAATAAGACCTATTTTTGTGCGGAGCATCAAGTTTCTACTTTGTACCATTTAAAAAAGGCAGCCACTTTTATATTTAAAAACTTAATATCTTACAAACCGTATATTTTACAGAAATTGTACAATAGTCAAAAAAGTTGCGCAATTTTATTTCCAATAAAACCATTTAAAGATCATAATGATCAAACTACAATTATGCGAATATTTCCAACAAAACGATGCGAATATTTGCTATAACAGCCATAAACAAGCATGTATTCTGTTATAAAAACTGCAATAACTCTGTTAATTGTATTCGATCTTTCAATAGTCAATAGTAAGCTTACTAAGTTAAAACTGTTTATGAAGTAGCCACATTTGTTAAAACATTTATATTCTAGTTACAGCTTCGCTATAAAGCAAACACCCAGACGCTAAGATTGTGAGTCCCAGGCTTGGTCGTAAACCAACCGAGCATAAACACCCCCACAGTTCATGGTTAACTAGATTGTGTACATTTTGATAGGGGCAAAAATTTGTTGCGTATTTTACTTCAAATATTACATTATTAACATTAAACATCAACCTTTATATAAATGAAACACGAAGTTCAAGAAGAAAAATTGTTGAATGGTTTATTATTTCTATGTCACTTTTTATTCTTAAAAAGCTTCTGTAACGTTGAAATAATTTAAGTTAATAAAATAATTTATGAAAAATATAGATGAGAATAATGTATTAATTGTATAAACAATATATTAATAAATACTCCCGTTTTAGCAGACCTGCATACTCAGCGAATTTTAAATGCAAAATAAAATATTACAATCCAACGTGACAAGATTTGTCTTTTTTTGAGCTCCTTAAGAATAGTATGAGGAATGAGTATGCAGGTTTGCTGTAACATGTATGTTAAAACTGGGTGGCTTAGTAGATCTGAATTCGAAGAAGCCAAATATAAAATAAAAAACATATAATTAACTATAATCAACTATTAAATATGATTAACAAAAATATAGTTGTTAATTTCCCATAGGGATAACGACATGGGGAATGAGTATGTAGGTTTCCTGCCACAAATTAAAAATATTACGGATTGTAGACTAATGTAAACTAGATCTCAACCAGATGAAGCCACAAACCAAGTTTCATTAAGATATGTTGATAAATAAGCGAGGTATAGAATTTTAATTTTTCCCATAAGGACAACGTACTGTGTTTACTACTTTCAATATCTCGGTAACCAGTAAACTTGAAGCAATAATTCAAGATACAAAATTGTTTCTTTTTTCGAGCAGAATTCAATGGAAAATTGGATAATTTTTATTTTTATATGTAAGAAACTCAAAAAACATTTTTGGGGTGGTTTATCCCTCTTCACCCCCAATCCTCCCGGTGGTCCGATCGGCCTGGTTTGCAAACTCGTCTGAGTGATTACCACTTTACATGTCTGTACCAAATTTCATTAGGATCGCACAATGTTTACGAGAGTTATCGTGTTTACGGACATATATATTTACGAACGAATGGTGTATTTTGCTTTTGGGGGCCCTGAAACGAAAAGTTATTATGGTCTCGGGCTTCGGTCTTACCATAAGACCTACATTAATAGCTTCTTCCTTATAGGGGAAATTCGCTAAAATGTTAAGCATATTTTTAGCCTCCTTATAAACTTAAATTATAAATTTGATTGTTTTTATTTTCATACGTAAAGTAAACATATTAACACTATAAAACGTTAAGAAGTATAAATATTTAAACTGAACAATTAGTTTAAATCAAATGATAGTATAAAATGTAGCATGTAAAATGTTTATGTTTTATGGCCAATCTTACTGCTTTACGATTAGTGAAATACTTACTTGGCAGAGTATTTTTTAGGTACTTTCTCTAGAGTCCCTTTAATTATGGTTAATGGTTAAAATTTTCAATAGCGCAAATAACATGTTCTAATATCGGTGGAGGCTGAGGAAACAAGTGCTTACCAAATTCCAACCAATGTAATATTCAAACATAATGAGCACGTTTTTCGTTTTTTGTTTTAGTATTTATTGGTAACAGGAGGCTATAATAAATAATAATAATACCATATATCATGAAACAAACAACCAACTGGTAACAAAATTTATTTGTTTATAGCCCAAACCATTAGGAGGGCCTTGGTGAAAAAGTAAGAACGTCAACTCATTAGGTAGGTACTGAGATTCATTCTGTGCTCAAGGGATAAAACAGGATAAACATTTTGGACCACTAAATCAGTTTCATTTTTTCACTAGCTCCTGACAATGTAGTTAGTTAATTAGGATAAATTCATAGACATATTGATTTGAATTGTCATAAACATTATTTATTTAAAATATTAAAATTAATCCCGTGAATCCTCAACAGATGTTTACAAAACAAAATCATGATGGGCTAACTGAGCCTACATATGCAATAAGGATCCAACCCACAAATATTAAAATGTTGTGTTTTGGTAACTTCCAAATAAAAGAAACATTGATTTATTTTATGCAAAAATGATCTGACCAAAATTAGCTTATTTAAGCAGTAAAATCTTGCTTGGAACCAACCCACATATCTGTAATGATACTTTCAGGTTTAGCAATAAGGATCCAATGGCTTGTTCTTTGAGAGATTACCTAGTTATTACTTACAATTACAAGTACAAGAGTAAATTACAAATAACTAGTGAATGACATAAGAAGATTATTGAGTTTGTTTGTAACTTATTTTTTGTATTTGTAGCTTGTTTCTTGTTTTTTGGTTTCAGTTGACTGGATCTTGTTTGCAACACCTGAAATCTGACACAACACAACACCTGTGGCTTGGACCCTCTAATCAATGTATACATTGCCCTAAACGTCTTTATTCAAAAAGGGTCCAAGCCACAAAACAATTAATAACAAAGGGAATATATGGACTATGACATTAAACCTATCATTTATAAATAGAGGAGAGTCACTTTTATACATACAATGCAAATTTATAACTTTAAAATTAGACAGGAATTAATAATGAAGTAGAAAATTTAACCTTGTTTTTCTCAGTTTGACTATGCAGTGGTTTGGATCCCTATTGCATATGTAGGCTCAACTTATCATTCGTGTTATATAATATTTCAATGATTTGTTTAAACTGGTTTTATGTTATTTTTTATTATTATGCATTTCCTATGGCTAGCAGGTTGTATCTGAATGCAACCCATGATGAGTCGTAATATCAAAGTTTGGTCCTTCCTACTCTCTTGAGTTTGGGTTTACGCTTCCTGACACGGCTGTCTTGGTAAATCATATTAGTTTGTAGAATCTTGAATATAATCCTTGTAATAAGAGGATGTTTTGACAGTTAGATAAAAGAAGAGTAGTTTCAGGTATGTAATATTGACAATTTATATGTTTCAATTTCCATGGCATATAAAAAAATACTACATTAATAAATTGCTTAGTTGAAAAATTTTTATTCGCTTATTTCATTAAACTATATTTTGTAATGATTGACTAAGAATATATGTTTTACATTGGTTTAGTACTGTGGTATTTAACAATTGATAAAATTAGGACTTTTTAGATATGCAATTTTAACGATTTATTTGTTCAAACCACAATTGTGTGTAAAAAAGTTGCTAAATTAATAAGGTAGAATGTATTCAAGGATGTATTAGGTATAAAGACAATGGTGTCAGCTTTAAAAATAACAGTAAACAGATGAACTAAAGAAATACGAACACAAAACAACTTAGACGAAACATATCACATTTCTCTAAAGGCCGGTTTTAAAACAATATTACGTTTCCCCAGTCCAACTTTCTCTCTTTTTCCATAAATATTGTGAAATTTAAGTTAAAAAGTGAACATAATGTGGTGATATTTATTACTGTATTAATCAGTTTTGGAAAGTTATGTATGAAGCAGGTATAATGTGCCGAATGAGACAAATCAGTTCACACAGTATTTAAGACATGAAGTTATTATAACATAGTAATATTTAGGTAACAAGTTTATGATTTTACTTTCTTTAAGACGCAGCTCCAAGCCGACGCACAGGCATTTGTGCCCATGGTAGCTCATTCCCGTGAAGTTTTTTACAATTAACGTATTTTAGGTTAGATATGGCATGAATTAATCAATGGCTACCTAATTAATCTAATAGAATATAAGTTTTATATTATTTTTTCTAAAAACTACGTATTAAGAGTGTATAAAATCAAGATTTTTATTTTTATATGACTACATTACTAACTTGGATGGAACAGATGGTTTTCATTTTACTGTTCTTCTTGTAAATAACAGTGACAAATTAGTTAAAATGTTAAGCTTAATGAAGTAACAGTCTCGTAATATATTTCATTGTTATAAAGAAATTAAATTGATATTATAAGTATTTAACCTGTTGTAAAATAATTTACTGTCCATAAAACATAGAAAATTTATTCAATTTTTGTTATCATTATACACTGTTTTAGTACACCATGTGTATGTATACAATAGCTTCAAATTGAAATAAAGTTCCCTCTAAGTCGAGAGTCTGACACAGCTAATAGTGTAAACAATAACGTATATCTTAAATAACCACTCAAAAGATAAATAAAAAAATTAGAGGAATAAAAATTAGAAAATTACTTTGAGACATTTTAAGAAGAGCCATAAGACACCTCTCCGAAGATAAGTACAACTCTGGCAATAACGATTTAATTAACTCTCCAACAGCTAAACGCGCCTCTGTTAGCCTTATCTTGTCTTTATAGCCTTTACTCCAACTTGATACGCCTGTTTTACTGAAGTCGGACTAAAATTTTCTTTACACAAAATATATAGTGTTCAAATGTGTAGTAGTCATCGACGCTAGTAAAAAAAACACCTAAAAATCAATGGATTTTATTTTTATTTTGGTTTATTTACATAAGTGGTATACATTATTTGAATCAATAAAAATATGTATATTTTTACTAACTATTATTTGGGATTTTTTAAATAAGCATTTAGGTCTGTACAAACATTTATGTATTTCGATAATAGATCATAATGCATTCTTTCTTCATGTCAAAAATAGAAAAAATATTCAATAATTCTGTGTACCTTATTTTAACTAAATTGAAGCAATTACTTGTTATCTGTTTATTAATTGCATCTAAAATAATCTGAATAACGAAATATTAAAAGGGGGTTTGATTTGATTTGATTTGGTTTATCTCCTTATGCATGGAAATTTGTTAATGACAATATACTCGTAGGTAAATAAATGCCAGAACTGTTAATGAGGACGAAACAAATACATCCATTTATATATTTGAAAACCAAATTTAAAAGTGTTAAAACTCTCATAATTATGAGACACGTGTGTTAAAATGAAAAATCTTTTATGTTATGGATTTCTTATGTAATAAATTAGCCAAACATTCGCTTTAAAACTGCAAGCAAAGTCAAACACTTTGGAATGTTTATTTCTTTAACTTTTTAAGTGAGAGTAGTAAAAATTTTCCACCAGACATGATTTTTTATCAGTACTCAAAAACAAAATGTACGTTTACTTTATTTGAGGTCATAATTGACGTCTAAAATTAGCTGCAATATTTTAAATGATAAATTTTTTCTCCATAAGAGACTGACTGATTTGGTACTCCTCCTGTATTTATCAACCACACTATATCAAAAAACTACGTGTGAAAGAGAGCCCACTTTGGCAACAATTAAATGTGATTTAAGATCATGTTCTTTGTCGGTCATTGTTAGGGAATTTAAAGATAGAGTGAAATAATAATAGGCCCTAATCATTTTAAGGTTAATTCAAAAAGAAATTTCAAATAGGAGAAGGATTTCAGCCGGAAAACCTTTCTTATTTTCTAACATAATATTGAAAAATAATACCAATGGCTGATGATTCTAGAATAAATGAGGGAATTCAAATTAGGACTTCCAGTTAACAACCACACTTTTACAGGTAGCACTTGGACGTTCTTCGTACAGTTGATATTGATGATTTACCGTTTCACTAAGTAATCCTTCAAACCTATAATATTTCTCGATCTTATTAAAATATATATTTCCTCCGTTAGTTATTGACTTTGAAAATATGATTTTAAACGCGTATTAATAATATATTTCTTCATAGATTTAGTGAATTCGTTTATTTAGTGTAAATTAGAGTTTTAATAGAATTTTTTTGTTTCAGGTACAAACGATTTATTTCAAATCAAAAATAGGTATGTAAAATACAATTTCTAAACAGCACAAATATTTAATTGAGACCTACTTCCACGAGGACACTTAAAACTTTGACATTGTGCTTTCAATACGAACAGTCAGAAACAGTCATGTTTTTTTAGCAGCTGGTTTTCAAAGATGAGCTATGTAAAAAATACACGACAAAAAATTCTAGTTAAAATATCTGAATTTTAATTAGTATAGGTGCTCTATTTCAATTCAAACTATTTTATATTAGGTAATTTATTGATGTAATTACAACACACACCAACAATAAAACTCTTGAGACCAACTAGATTCAACCAAAAACAAATAATTTTATCTGTACAGAACATTTTCGTTTTTTCTCAAACGATTAATCTTTATAGAACAAATTTTATTCCCAAAATTATGAAAATGCATTTTCATCACTCCGTACCAAAAGTAGCTACTTTCGATGTCAGCTGGTAGCAACGAAAACGATCGTTTCCCAAGCTCTAATTTAGAGCAAGGGAAAAACGATCAGCTGATTTTCCCTTGCTCTAAATTTGTTTTCCCTTGCTCTCAATTAGTTTTCCATTTGCCCGCTACGCGCTCTGACGTCGCTTTGCCGTTTATTCTTACAATTTAAATCAGCTGTTCTTATTGTTCAACAATGTAAACCGAAAACAGGAATAGGTATAAATGAGTTTTGCTGTGTTGTTATTATAGCGCATGTTTAAAATCTCTCAACCAATACCAACTGCACAATAAACATAACCTTGAACTTCTAATTTTTACGTTGTTATGTAGGCTTATTATAGTAAATTTGTTATTATAAAAAAATGTTAATTGAGAAATATAATAGTTTGCATTTTACTGAGGTTTCTTCTTCAGCATTGTGTGTATTTTTGCGTCGTGATGAAAAATACCGTTCATAACTTGTACCGAAAGTGATTTTCCGGCACTTGCTCCAATTATTCCCGTACTCGGCTACGCCTCGTACGTGAAACACACTTTCACATGCTCGGCTTCGCCTCACACGTGAAATTCGATATTCCTGTGTTCGGCTCCGCCTCACACATGACACTTGGGCGCGCACCGGAAAGTGCCACTTTCGGTACTAGTAATGAAATATACTATTACTCAAGGTAATTCGTAAGAAAACTAAAAAAAACATAAGAGCTACAGATCATTAAGCTAACAGCAAAGTACAAGCAAACTACAAATAACATTTAAGACGTAGTTAAAAAGAAGTTTTAAAACCATTCATGATCACATGAAAATTTGCTCTATATTTTTTAATCGAGAGCTTAATTAACTTGCTATATGTCAGTTCACCAATAACTCATGTACCTACTCCTGTGTTCCTGTTGTGTACATAATCACTGCTTAATGTCCCTGTGTGTTTATAGTAGTCCCTTCACTATCCTAATCAAAATCACTATCTCAAAGGTAACTTTCATGTTACAAGGTTAGTCTAACAATCTATTTTGACCTCTGAAATAGCATGCTATTGCTTAAGAACTATTTGGATTCTCATAAATAATAATTCACCCATTTATATAGTATTGTTAACCCATTTTTTCTTTACCATGCAAAGGACTAAAATATATATTAACAAAATTGAAAACTGGGAACTATTTTAAAGTTAGAACGCCAATTACAAGAACTTGTATATTGTAATTTACTTATTTTTACTTTTTGTTCATTACACTGCGTTTTGCATAATGCTCGTAATGAAAACATCCTAAATGAATAATACGCTTCTCTAAGATGAAGTTGAATATTTTTCTGACCTTAAAAAAACTATTTAATTTAAAAATAGCAGATAATAAAATATCTAGAAGGCGACATAAAAAAAATATTTAGACTACTCTGGAATGTAAGAAGAAAACGTTAGTGAGGGTAGATAAGGATAACATAGCACGTAAGACAGTTGTAGAGTTAATTAAGTTGTTATTGTCAGTGTTAATAGCGTCCAAGTTATCTTTCGCCGTGTACCACCTGTACTTTTTGAAACCTAATAATTCACTGTTTTAAATTTCTAATTGTGTCCATTGCAAATCCAATCGTTAATAGCGAGGATTATTTACACAATTTATATGTAAAATGGAATCGTTTAAGTGCAGTTGCAATTAAAAAAAAAAACATTCATTTTAGAGGGCATTAATCTTTGTTTTCGATACGTGGTTCACAGTATGTATATGACGAAATTAAAATAAAAAATTAAATACTGTCGTCATTTTTAAAATGATCACTTTGAGTCAATTAAAAAAGATCTATTGCATTTGTATATAATATCCAATCAGTAAATAAGGTGAAAAAGAATGTTTCCGTGGTATGTAAAAATTCGAACAAAAATGATCAAAACTTTACTAATTAATTTTTTTTTATCCAACGGGTATGTAAAACGTCACATCTTAAAATAAGGTAAAATTAACTCTTCTAAATATCATTACCAACCCGCTGCAGGTAATTCTCAACTAAATTTTTTTTGTCGCTGGAAATTACAAGTTATTTTATTGATGTAGATTCAGCTTTCTCACAATATCATAAACAAACTAAAAGATATTAATCTTTATAAAAAACATGAAGTAGAAAATGACTGCGTCCAGTAATAAACAAAGCGGACCAGTAACCTTAGTGGCCATATGTACGATGTAGGTCCCAGGTGGTATAGTAAACTCTACAGTCATAAAACTTGGATCCTTGCAACTTGCAATTTACTCTGGTACGTAAAAGGCAACTATAGGCAAAGTTGTTGCTATGACCATGAAATTATTTTATTTTGAAGGATATTTTAAATATTTTTAATTGTGTTATGAAAACTCCGCTAATATACTCAAATACTAAACAATGGAATGACGATTCAGATAAAAGGCTTATTTAAGTGATAATCTTTGTCAATAAATTACTACCTGACGCATATTTTAGGTAGCTAAAAACCAAAACCTCTAAACACTATATGTTTGCGTTCAAAACACCGTTAGATAAACTCAAAAAGCTTATAAAAACTGATTAAATCATTTTTCAATATTTAGATTTGCTTTCATACAAAATCAAACACCCAGACCTAAACATTTTTTGAAGCACAAGGAAGGGATTTCTGCTATTAGTTTGTTGAGCTATAGTTATTGTCACTAAAGCCCAATTTATGGTGGTGATTAGCCTAAATGGTTTTAATAAATAAATTTGTACAAATAAATAAATAATATAAATATTCAGTATAAAAATTCAATATCTTTGATACGTAAATAATGCAGGTTAGGCAAAGATTCCAAGGACATGGATTATTCTTTTATTTTCAAACCGGTTACTTTCTTTAAATAGGTAGTGTGAATACAACGTATTACTCCCCTCTATAAAACAGAAGCTAAAAGGACGTTGAAGTGCCAATTAAATTGTTATTGTTCACTTCTACACGCTTTATTGCTTGCTCACATAAGTTTCTCGTTAAATGGTGACGACCATTTGAAACCATTTTAAGAGTTGTATTCGTATAAAACATTTATCCATAGCTTAATAATTTTTTGTTCGCTTACAATCGGTTTTATAAGAACGTTTTTTAAAAACTTTAACAATGAATGGCACACAAATCGTGATCAAAATTGTCAGAACTGTAACAAAGGAAGCCCTTGAAAAAATACGTTTGGAGAAATTTCAATAGTGAGTTTGTGATGGAACAGTTGAGAATCTATTATTTCTCTACAGATCGGCTCTTTTTCTTTTTTTAAGATTAATCTATATAAAGCACGTTGACTTACAGCCTTAACAAATCACTTACCCTCTTGGTAAAAGTCTTCAAACCAACAATAGTTAAGTAATAACATAGTAAACCCTCTATATAATCCGACACTGCACCAGTCAGGCACTCCAGTAATCCGGCGTTTTTTGATGGCCATGGTGGGAGATTCAAGTTGAGACATGTCGCTCAAACTATTGTTAACAAATAACTAGCGATCGGTCAGTAGCCTCGTCGTCGTGTAATTTACCCGCCGTGACGTACGGTCGGACACACACGGCGATTTCTACCGCCACGGTGAAACTTCCGCTCCCCTGAAGTGCTTAGATTTAAATGTTTGCTTACACACAGGGCGGTAGGAGTACCGCGGGACAGTAATGCCGCGGTCCATTTAAATCTATACACTACAGGCGACCGGCAGTTTCGCCGCGGCGATAAACTCACCCCGTGTGTCTCCAGCCTATTTTGTTTGCAAGTTTTAATAACAGTAAATAGAGCAGTGACAGTGCGTAGTACGTGACAATTTGTAGTGTGGTGTACAGAAGTGCTTTAAAAGCAAAAGAAAATGGACAGTTTTTTTTTACTCCAGTGGAATAAGGCGTTCTGAATCACTTTTGTCGTGTATCGTAAGTTTAAGAGTATGTTTATTTCTAGTTTTTATTTAGTACGGTGCTACAGTATTAAAATTATACTTCTTAAAGATCATTTTAAGATGGTGTTTGATTTTGATACATAACATAATCGTGTTCAGGCCCAATCAAAACGTGTTTTATGCTTTTACAATGTTCTTATTCATAACCATCCAGTAATCCGGCATTTTCACTAATCCGGCAGAACCCTGGTCCCATATCTGTCGGATTAGTGAGAGTCTACTGTACTTGCAGTGAAAACAAGAATTGTCTTTTTTATAAACGAAAAACACGTTTGACTGGCCTTCGGTGAAGAAGGGGTGTTTGAAACCAAGGACGAGTTAAATGAGCGTTTTATTGTCCCCTACATTTACGCTCCTTCACATCTACTGGAGAAATAAAAGTCGGCTCGAATAAACTGCAACATAATAGCGATATATTTTTCCTCCCTAGCCTTTATGAAAACCGTCAACATGACATTTTCAGGCCTCTGAAGAAGAGTAATCATTATTTGTGTTTTGATCTTATTTCCGTCATACTAAAACGAAATAACGTCAGCAGCTACATGTAAAATATCTGCTTACGTGTTTAATATTTGTTTGTGGAGGACCTTGGCACTCTATCAACAGACAGTTCCCTGCCGTTGAATAGAGTATTGATACATATCAAATAAAAGATTGATATTTAATTTGAGGAACTTATTGAAAAAATACCGTATTCCAACGTGATCCAAAATAATTTAAAAAAAGGATGTTAATGATGTCAAAAGCGATGGTTAACATAAATATCAGTGGCCTTCAGTTGTATTTGTAGTTGTTAAAGTACGTATGTAGCGATCACTCATCAATAAATCCACAGTAGGTGATGCGAATACGTTTGGTAATTGGCAATTTCCTAGGAGGAGATTATAGACTTTAACTGATGACAAGTACAACTGCTGATGTTAGAATACCTTGGAACATGACATATATTAGTAACTTTTATCAATGCTGTTTAATATTGTTAATTGATCATATATTTATATTGAATATTAAGTATCTGAGATATATATTTATATTGCTTTATTGTAAGGAAATTTATTTGAAAGAAAAACAATTCACACCTCCCTTAAATTATAAAGAAAAAAGAGGTAACTACACTTTCACGCCCCCTTGTGATTTTAAAAATCACAAGTATTAGATAATATTATATTATTATTACAAATATTTGATAATGTGGCAATGTATAATAACCCCTATAGGGCAGAAGCTTTTACCGCAGCGTACAGGGTAGGATCTAAGCCCAAAAACATTGTAACTTTTCGTTCTGAAGTATCCTTATGCTAAACACAATTTGTACATTTCCATAAGCATGTGTTTTCTTTGTTCTTGTGGAGTAAATAAAAAATTGGCATATATCACTTATGATGAATTGAAATATGATTCTAAACATTAAACATATGCTGACTTTGCAGGGTCTGCTTTAACCGGGTTATTTTTTTCTAGGCAGTACACGCATTTAAATATATTCTGCCTAAGTTAATGAAGAAAACATAACCTCAAACTAAAGATTTTACGTTTTTCGTCTTCAAAGCGTTTTGACTTCCGTGTCGGTATTATTAACAACTCGTTCATTCATAAAGGTTTAATTTCTTGGCTATTTACAATCAAATGTTTTAGCTGACAGAATACTTTTTATTAACTTTATTAAATTAAAAAATGCTTTCGTTGCTAAAACTAATTAGTATACGTGCATTTTTACCACGGTATATTTGTTTGTAACGAGACAATTGAAAGTAATTTATATGGTTAAAATATAGTTAACACAACTACTATTGTTCTTAGCTTCTTGTATGCATGTTTTTGTTCTTCTATAGGTTTTGGCTATATGCAATGAATTTGATTGCATCTGATGTACGTTTTTGTTCAATTTGTTGTTTGATAGTGTTGATTAACGACTTTAAAACTTTTTCTCTAGTTCAAAACATACCTTTTAATTTGTTAGTACAGGGTGTTTTTTTTTTAACTCAACCCATGTTTAAGATTTTAAAACGCACATATATGAAGATCAAATAAGTATATTTGTTTATCTTTACATTTTATACAACCTATTATTTAAGTTTGAATACATGTAGCTTGGATAATTTTTTCAAACAATCTGCCATTGACATATACACAAAGTTGCGCTCTCTTCATCAAATTCCCGAGCTCGTTTTGCAATACCTTTTTGAATTATTTCTTGTATTAAATTTGTTATGTTTGTTTTGAGGTGCTGAATATCCTGTGAAATGTTTTCGTAGGCCTTACTTTTAATGTATCCTCAAAGAAAATAATGTAGTGGATCCGGGGATCATATCCGTGGATCCTGGGGGGGAATAATCCCACACTGGTAAAATAAAGTTTTGGGTTGCGTTTAAAAAAATCACCCTGTACAAGACATGGTATGAATAAAAACATATACAAATTATATTGCTATTTTATTGGCGTCAAATGGGAATAATCAGCACTCGAGCACAATTTCTGTATCCTCTACACATCAATAATAAAATGTTGGTTATCCATTTTGTACATTAATCAGGAATGTCATAAATCTATAACCGTTGAATTTCAGTTGATGGAGATTGCCTAAGTGCTGTATTCTTGAAATATTTTTACTATTCACGCCAAAATTCACGTGATTTTTTACATCTTGATTTTAACCATTTTCGATAAAAAATTAAAATTTTTTACATTTACGGAAATAATAAATGTATTTATTTCTGCTCAAATAAATTAAAGATTTGCCCTACGATTGTAATATTCTATTGAGTACACATTAAATATCACATTTTATAATGACATTTTCATGCCATTGTATGAGGCAGGAAATTAAGATGTAGAAGGGATCTCGGAGGCGCTATAGCGTTAGGTGGATATTGAATCACTACATAAATTGTTATTCAGCGTCATCCACCCCAGGCTATACAGGAATACATTGTGGCTGTCATAACCCTGTCCCATTAGGTCTTTAAAAAGCGTTGTTTGCATAATGTTAGCAAAGGTTTTCAATAATACTAGTTATGTTTCATATTAAAATATGCTCATCGATATCTCTAACGTTAACCAATTATATGTATATATGATTGTATAGAATTTGTGGGATTTTAAATTTGGTAGCTGACTAAGAGAGTATTAATTTTAAAATGTTCTAAGTGTTTGCAGTTTTTGCTAATTTGGAGTAATATTTCTCTGAAAACTTAAAACCTTTTACGATCAAAAGTAAGTAAATGAATAATAAAGAGGCTGAATTTTGGTGAAAGTAGGTTTGTAAGTGAGCCAGTTGGTTGACTATTGATTTGTTAAATTTATCGCTGCACAACATCATAGATTATAATAAAAAAATATATTGTTTTAATTTACGTAAACAGGTATATTTCAAGCTTCCTTTAAAAATGCGCAAAATAAATTCAATAGATATATAGCTTATACAAAAAATTTCTGTAAAAATATTTTACAATCTCTTGGCTAATACACAATCTAATGGCGACGTAATACATATTTTCGTGCCCTTTTTCTGGGAAGTTTCATGATTGTTTGACTGTTTTCCCTCTAAATTGCAAAAGTATCAAAGTAGATACCATATCGTCTTTATTTAAGTCCTTAAAATCTGAGATTGCTATTATGTATGTCAAAAAAAGGCAATCTGAGTAGAAAACCCGCTCAAAAATTGAAACTGCCCATAAAATCTTGACAGGAAAATGTATTAGGTGCCAGTCTGTACTATTCAATCACTATTAGTGTTTAAGTAAAAAGTTTTACTCATTCTTTCTGATGCTTTATAGCTTAGTAGCTTAATAATGTCTGTTTAATACATTAAGCTTTTTAATCCTTGTGTTTTTTTTTATTCGCTTTAGTTTTAAGTTTATGATTCAAAGGTTATTGTATAGATTTACTAATATATTCTGATGATCTATAGGTTACAATTTAAATTTACTATTGAATTATTACAATTATTAAAAATGTTGTTTTTATACTAACAGTCGCGAGCACCATACATCTAAACTGTATACTCAATTTATCACTAAAAAATATTTACAAATACAGTATTATGATTTTTTTAAATTGTGAGACAAGAATATTAACTCATGTATTGCAAAGGAGTAAATTTTACATAAAATATGCGTTAGAAGTGGCAGTATTTGTTGGTAGAGTCGCTACAATAGCACTCGTATACATAAAAATATATTGGTCTCCCCGGGCTGTGACCACTGATGTCAAGAAGGCGTATCTCTTACTCCAATGGTTTCGGGAAACTCTAAATAAAAACCGTTACACAGTAAATATGAAGGTGAACATTGTATATTTTATGTGTAGTTTATTTTATAATCTAATACTTTATCTGCTAATCTCTGTTATTTATGTCCTTTTGTTGTTTACTTTATCCCCTGGAAGTAAATATTATTAAATTAATTGGTTTGTAACTATCTTAGAATATATAATTATAATAACCTAATAAAAATCTATTATGACAATACGATTGATTCCGTACTGAAAACAGGTTAATGTATTTTCTGTGTATGATTAGTTAAATATTTCGTAGCATATTTATTGGTAGATAAACACTTAAATTCCACAACAAGAATTTAGTATTGAACTTTAATTTTATGTTATGAAACAGACCAAAATCACACATGTATAAGAGTCCTCATGGTTTCAACAAAACAATGTAAATTAAGTTTAATGGGGTTTTTAGAAAGTTCAAAACTACCTAAAAGATTGGAATTAATGTTATTGATGATGGCGACACAAATAATGGCAAACTTACTGTTTTCTTGTTATATATTATGAAAAAATAGGCATTAAGTAGTCTGAGTAAGATAAATCTAAATAATGGCAAAAAATGTAGTTAAGGTGAATATTATCTAACCAATATTCCCTTTACTCCCCCCCCCCCCCCCATTTACTGCACTACCCACTTTCAGACCATACAACTATGATACAGTAAACATCAGTTAATAGAAGAACGAGTACACAATGATAATAAGCTTTGTTGAGATAAGAACTAAAGGAGTCTATAAGACCATTAAAGAACCAATTAGACTGTTATTGTTGTTCACTTCAACTCGTTGTTCTCGTTGCTACAGTAGAGTTCCACTTTGAAAATTAATTACTGTATGAGGGTATTTTATGAAGGGTCTATTGATTGCAAACTTCTTCAAAGCAAAAGGAACATAATAGAAAACGGGATAAAGGATTTTTTCCTCATTTTATCCTCATAGTACAGTACTTTTTTTGATCTTACAGGAATTATTTTCATTATAATTACTAATTGTATAGTCTATGGACTTTACTTATCGATTAAATTGTATTAAAAAATTAATTAAGGAAACAAGCTTTTTCCTTTTCTAGCCCAAATAATTTAGTAAAGGCAATTGTTATTAACATAATTTAAAGTAATCCATATTAATTTAGTTCAATTCAAATAGGGACTTTGCGGTTAAGATATTATTTGTCTCATACTTTCCTTTTCACTCTGTCAAACGAGTGATCATGAAAAATTGTTTTATAATAATAAAATATCTGTATAAAGGATCGGTTCAATAGCTATGCTATGTATATTTTTTTAATATTATGCGAACAGGCTATTTACATTTTGCTCTTATAGTATTTTATTTTTACTTTAACGAAACTTATAAAAGTAAAAACAGAGTAAAAATTTTTAATATGATAAAACATGCTTTGTGTATACCTCATTGAATGTGTGTGTTTGGCAATGATAATAGCAGTTTTAATCACAAGGAGGAAATGTGGTATTTTTTGGGGGCGATCTTGATTTTAAAGCGAGGCGCAGCCGAGAACGAGAGCAGGGGAGGAATAATAGCGGCTTATTCTCTTGCAGGACGAAGAAAATTCTTTGCGCTAACAAAAAAAACACCTAAAAATTGTTTTTATTATTATTGCCTAGCACTATTTTTTTATACCTTTTGGTTTTGCCTGAGTAAAGACCATCCCTGAATTCCAACCCTACTAAGCTACTTTATTCTTCATTCCCTGATAAATACTTTTACAAAATTCCTCTTACACTTTTATTTAAAATTTTTGAACTAAGGTATCATATATAACAGTTTTTTTTTTCAGTTTCACCTCACCAAAACATTTTTAAGAGAACTTTAGCCATAAATACTACTTCTGATCTTTACTTTATGATGCTGTTTTTATAATGCAAATTAACAATCGTTGGAAGCTATTAATTCGTTTATGTACTCTGTTTGCATACTCTTTTATAATAAACAAAAACATTTTAATATTATACATAGCGTGTAAGTTGTAAAGTAAAAAGTATTAACTTGACTAACGTGTAACAAAGACAGTGTTTCAAACTAAAATCGGGTTAATATTAATTGCTTTAAAATTTTCAATTACTTCCTAAAAGCCACTAGAGGAACAAACCCCAGTTTTTTTATCTTAACAACTAAAAGGCACTAAAGAAAATTTCAGATATCAAGATTTACATTTGCAATCCAAAACTTTCTGCAAGCTTGACAACGCCATTTTCAAATCCTAATAGAATCCAAACGACGAGGACGAGGGTGTATAGTATATGATTAATACAACTATTTGAACTATATCCTCTGCCCTGAAGTTGTGCGATGCATGTGTATGGAATGATTAATCAATGTATCTCCATCTGGTTCGGTAAGGGCATTTGGTAATTGGCTATTTCCTCGAAGAAGATTGTATGCTCAAACATTGAACCTTTGATGTCACGTATACATCTATCAATATACGTAGTAGGTTATTTAGCAGCAATTTGCTTTAGAAAGTATTAATTTACTTAAGTACTACGTTAAAATAGAACTATGTTTATTCAAAGGAAAACATTGCTCTATATTTATTCATAAACAGCAATATGTCCGTAATTTCATCATGATCATCATTTAAAGCTCATAGCTGATTTTTAAATAAATGCTATAATTATAAAAGAGCAAAGTTTCAAATAATAATAAGCGATAATGTCAAAGTTAATTGGTTTATATTTTTTATGGTTTTAAATAACTTTTAATGTAACTGTTTTCTTTTTCTACATGCTTATACAGCTTAGACATAAAAAGTCCGAAATAAGCTGAACATTTTCTATTTTTTAGCATTTCTTGACGAGATGAGTCTTGTCACCCCCATGATTCCTTGCCTTTCAAAATTTACTTTAGACATACCTTTCAAAAAGAACTAGTAAAAAAAAAATTTGAAGTGATGATTAAGTGGATTTTAGTGCTGTAGCAGACTCTTAAAGGAATATCCTTAAAAGATGGGAGGCATCCTAAAATCTCAAGAAAAATACCTAACAGAGCCTTATTATTG
Source organism: Flexamia atlantica (assembly GCA_035578135.1). Taxonomy (NCBI): domain Eukaryota; kingdom Metazoa; phylum Arthropoda; class Insecta; order Hemiptera; family Cicadellidae; genus Flexamia; species Flexamia atlantica. The sequence goes on along the minus strand of JAQJVK010000003.1, from coordinate 65,118,835 downwards.
TAGACCAGTGTATGTTGTGTTATACTACAACAGTTGTGGAACTACAACCCACCAATTACTTTGTGACCTACAACAAATTTTCTGTATTTTACTTGACTCGTCCCCAACCATCCCCCAGTGAACTTTAAAAGTAATTTGGCACCCAAAAAAGTGGTTTTAAGGTCCAAAACCAAAAATAAGTTTTTAACTCTCCAGCCGTTGTTGTAGTGTACCAGTGTTTACTGATAATTTTTGGTATTTTCTTAAGGGATATGAAAACACACATTTTGTAACTGTTGAACCATTTTTAAGGTACGGTTTATGCCATTAAACTTCTCTTCATCATCCCTTAAAAATTCCTTGCATAACACCATAATATTATATTAAGTAATATATATATTCTTCATGGGCCGTCTTTTTTGAGATTTAAAGAATTCTAATCCTTTCCAAAAGTTGTTTTTGTACATCTAAGCTCACGAGCAAGATAATATTGTTCTAGCTAATTCCGTTATAAAAACATTCACCTTTATTGAGATATTTTTTATAATGTATGAAAAAAAAAACATGTTGACATTGATTTTAGTGATACTTGCTATAGTTTTACTCGTATTTATTTATGTTTACGAAGTTATACATCATTTCAACTTAATAAAAGTTCCACCATGCATAACGTATTCACCTGCAATATTCTGTATCGCAGATATACATAGTACTTTAAACTTAATTATTTAAACTCCAATAAAATGGATTATTGATTTTTATGTTTTTATTGCTAATGTAAATGTAAGATTTTCCAAGAGGTTTTAAAAACAAAGACCCTTGATAAAGAGTTTTAAGCCACAGTATTCGTTGGTTAGGAACGCTACAAGAGCACTCGTACACATAAAAATATATTAGCCCCCAGGGACTGTAACCACTGGTGTCAAGAGGGTGTATCTTTTGGCCTTCGGTTTGTGGAGGAATTACTTACATTTAGGAACAAAATAGTAAAAAATCTTCCTTAATAAATAAAAAAATATTTAGTTTTTCCAGTATTTTGACAAATAACTTTATAAACATGTTTATTTTTTTCGTAAGACGGATGTCTTTGTTAATTCTACATTGGTTACTGCTGATTAAAATAAACATTTTATTTCTAAAAATTAATATTTTACAATTTTACCACTGTAACAGTTAGTTATTCAACAGTTTTTTGCGTATTTTAACAATAAACTAGACAGTTTTAAATAATGTTTTAGTGAAAATCTTTTAAACTTTATGGTTTCCCTGTTTGTGGGTTACCCAAACACCCAAATTAATTTTTTTATTTGCGTAACCATATAACTTCATCTTTAGCATTCCTGCAAATTGGGTTCTATAAAGTTCTCACACAGATACAATCCTACTCTTAAAGATGAAACTATAACGTTAAATTTTGTATTATGAATAACATGAAGACTTTGACAAAACTGTACATATTTGTGTATCCATACATCAAGGGAATGACGATAACGATTTCCTAAGAATTATGTATATGTATATTGTAAAAACGTCGTACAATACTTAAACTTATACTGTACTAAATAAAACGAATAAAAATAAAAACGAGGAAAATGGCAATCGATTTCGATTGGTCACAAATCATCACCAAGCCATTTATACTGTATGTGAAAAACACCTAAAACCTCAATTGCCGACAAACAGTAAAATTATTGAGAAACTAATTTTGAAGAAAAGAAAGAATTGGATGAAAATGGGGTTATTTACCATGCAAAACGTCTAATAAAATAAGCAATATTTGCAGGAACATTTCCTAACCACAACTGTACCAAAGTCTACAAAGTTAATTGTTCGGATTGTCTACAAGTTTATGTTGGCCAGACAACAAGACTATTTAAAAATGATTTATGAAAACCCCAGCTAATACAATAAAATCTAATTTTTGCCAACACTCAGTAGATAATAACCATTTCACTTATATAAATGATTTTGAGATTTTAAATATCTGTCAGAAAAGTAAATTACTGGACACCTTGGAAGAAGTTTATATTTCCATAGCATTTAAAACCAACCCCAGGAAACGAAACTCAAACAGTGTTGTAAAATATAATTTTAATAATGCATGTATATCATGGGAATAGTAAGAAATCGTACTATTATATTTTTTATTCAATCAATGAATTACATATATGAATTCATATTGCATTTTTCTTTTTATTTCATTTTCCTTCAAATAATAATTTATTTTTAAAATAGGGACAACTATTTTAGTTCTCCTCTCTAGTAACTTGTAACTTGTAAAAGGTTTTTAATCTGTATGGTATTTAACTGAGAAATGTTTTGTAAAACCTGCTGACGCAGAATTTAATTAAACGTAGCAAATTTAAATGTAGCTGACAGTTAACTTTATACCAATGATAAATAACGCGAACAGTTATTTTTTTCAATGGTAGTCCTAAGAATCATAATGAATGCATGGCACTATTAAGAACGCCTTAGAATACATTTTAGTATTTACGGAGAGCGCACACTATTATAGATAATAATGTCTTATTTCATTGAAAAGGTTTGTATCTCCTGGCTTTTAAAGTATTGTCCTTATACAATGTCCGTGATAAAAGTTTTATTTTTTTTCGAATCATGATTCCAACAAATCTTTAAAAAAGGTATTTTTATCAAGTTCATATGTTTTACATTTTAGTGTAATTTTAAAAAAAGCAGAAAGAATTGTTCTTATCTAAAAAGCATAGTATAAATATTTACAAGGATGTAAACTGTCCGAATAAAATTATCTGTAATTATTAAACAATAACTGTTCAAAATCAGATTACTATTAAGTTGTTACTTAAATTTTTCCCCTTGAATTTAATTCAATGTAAAAAAAAACTTAATTGAATTTTTAACTACTTTATTCCATAGCTACATTAGCTCCATTCTATTATATATGTGACTGTTATTTGATTGTATTTTGTAAGTGTGCATAATATACGTAAGCCCAAAGATAATTTGTATTAGCTTATTATTAAAACTCTTTTTCAAACATCATTAAGTCAATGAAAACATGCAGGAAAATTAGTTTTACCCTCTTTGTTTCGCCCAGTTAAGTTTGTAAACACGAAGCATTAGTATTCAAAATTACTTTTCTCATTTCACAAAGACCTAATTGCCACCCACAGCAATATTTCCCGGCATCCATTTTTGCAGACAAACAGTGACTGTGAGGTTTTAAAGTAAAATGATGACAAAACAAGCGCCTACAGCAACATTCTCTGTACTTCTAAATAAAACTCAGACGTTCATTTATCATTAAATGTAAGGTTTCTGTCATTAAAAATAAAGTTAAACAACGAAATACAATATATTTTGTGCAATTTGTGTGTTTAAATAAACTAACGATTTTGTGTAATTCCATGTAAGCCTTGATGCATTTGCATAATAGTAAGAGTAACTATTTTAGTATAACGTCATGTATTTATTTCTCGTAAACTACAATACCAAGGACGAAAAAGCATAAAAAACATAGGGCTCCTAAAAACTGGTTATGGGATGGATTTTTTGTGGTTTTATTATTCATCTAGGCAAAACTATTATTTTTAGTAATATATATCCACTTTCTAAAGAAAGATTTGTTCAACATTTCTTTTAGGACTTTAAGATGGACTCACTTTGGAAACAAGGAATCAGTATTTTGGCGTTCAGGTTAAAGGAGGAATTATTAACTTATATATTTGAAGCCATTGTTTTAATAGGGTCTGAAATTATATTGTTATTGCATGGTTTTGCCTTTGATTTTAATGGGTACACTTGGAGACCTAGCAGTGTTTCTTTGTGGTGGCTTAGCTATTTTATTGGTTAGAGGAATAACTTTTCGATAAGTTGTACTTGGCTTAATGCAATATCTTAACAAGATATCAGTTGTTTAAATTGTTCAATTTTTGTCGTACAAACGGCATTAAAAATTAACAATGTGTCAAATATATAAAAAAATGTCCATCAGTTTAATTCATTTTTTGATGGTACCTGCTGGTCTCAAATAAGGAATAGTAAGTTTGGTAAATAGTGTATTGAAAATCTTTCCCGCGTTTAAAGTTAAGTCCTTAATGTGGTAAACATTTCCACGTTACGCGTTAAAGAGCAGCGAAACGGATTCAAGAGTACTGAACCAGAGATATGCTTTCACACAAAAATCTATCCCCCCACTTCGAATACAAAATACAGAATTTCAAACCTCTTTATATTGGTCTTATCAGTTTAAATCTAGGTAGAAATTAAATTTGATCGAGGAACATTATCAAGCTTAGCAACTGGCTTACTCTTCCTGAAGAATATTGAGAATTACAATGAAACACGAGTATAATGAATAACCAAGCGAAACTATTTTTGAACCATTAGGAAAGTTTAGTATTTAAGACTTTCACAGCTATTTTACCGTAATTTCCAAATAGTTTCTTAAATGTCTTCTTTATCCAGTATCCCTGAATTTCAGTTTCCATTTTGTAATTGATGACGGTAAAATAAATTCTGAGGCGAGCTCAAAAAAAAATGTAACATATAATTCCCGCACTATTTCTTTTCTATGCAATTTAAATTTGCATAGAATTAAATTTATTTTATAGTCTTAAATAGTAGTGACCATTAACATAAAAAATCATAATTTTAAGAACAGAGCATCACGAAACTAATCTCTTTAACCAATAATTTAGCTAAGATTTTTAGCAGAAATCCCATCACCGTTAGGTTGTTAGCTTACCCAGTATCTCTCTAGGAACAAACACTTAACTTTAGAAAAAGTTCCATATGAATAAGAACCTACACTAAAAAAATCGGGCTATAGAACATTCAATATGTAAAAAAATTATCCATCACTGCAATATAGCGTTATCTAAAATTAAAAGAACTCATAGGGCATGACGATTCCATTCTCTAAATTAAAACGACATATTGCGGATCAATACATCAAAACTAATTGGCTGGTGGCGTGATGGAGTCAGACACGCGACGCGACGTGGGACAAGCTCGTAAAAACCTTATTTATTGTGGTATTAAGACTTATATAAATGATTTTTACTGCCTTATAAAACATTAGGAAATTATGCTATTAATGTATTTTCTGTGTTAAAAAATCCAATAAACATACTCAATTTCAAAGGTAGACATGCGATAACAAATACACATAGGAAGAAGGATTTCAACATTTTTCATAAGCAATAACAGTTAATTTATTGGAACTACACTACAGTTAATTGAATTCAAGGGGTATGTACACTTTTCACAAGGGCTTGTAATTTTAACAAAGAAAATGTGATTTTTATCAACATCCTTGTCGGTTTATTTTTTCAGTATTATATGTGCCATAATGTTGACTTAGAGTACATTACTAAAACCTCTGGCTCCATTTTTTGGCTTTGTTTCCGGCATCTAGCTATTCATATCTTACGATCCAACCAAGGTCCCTGGGTCTTCGAATAAACTTCTTGGAAATTTGCCTTGGCGTTTCTTACTTACAAATAAACCAATAAAAAATTGTAGGATATATCATCACCCTTTTTCCTAATAAAAACCTTTTTTTTATTAACTACGATTTGTACTTCTAAAAGTGGTCATATCTTAATTGATTGAGTATACGGTATTTAAGGAATGTTTATTATAGCTTAGTAGGAAAGAGTTTTAATTTTAACGGGAATTTCAACATTAATAACGTAGCATACATATTATCAAAATCTAGTTACACAGTAATTTAAACAAACTCGTACATACCTTGATGATTAGTGATGTAATTAATTTAGTTATTTCCATTGCTACGGAGCTTTGTAGATTATTCCTGGAGTTATCTAGTTTATTTTGAACCGGAACTTTGCATACAAAACAAACCTTATACAATCTCGGAGCACGAACAGAATGTGACAACAACAAGAACAAGTTAATCCGTCTTGTCGCTGTGACGGTAACTAGATATATTTGTTGGTGGCTAGGATACCAAGTATACTGCAAACAACTTTTACCTATAACGGCCTGCAAAGGAGTTTGTATTAATGTATACCTTCATTCAACTGCATAAATATGTTATAAAGGTAACTTAAACCCGCAAAAATACTTATAAGTCTCACAAAAGAGAACCCCAAAACAGTTTATCATAGATTTTAATCATCATGATCAAAACTACAAAATCTTGCATTACTTCGCCAAGATATTTATGCCGGTCGTCAAGCTCGAGAACCATCAATAATAAAATATGACGAGATGTAAACAAGTAAAGTGTATCTAATATCTATTGCATCGTAATTGATAAATTAAATGTATTAAAACTTTTAATCAGTATTAATTTGATAAGAATTACCTTAATTCTTAAAAACAACATTAATGTTCAGTTATTCGGTAAACGTTTTGTAACATGATTCAGTTGAAAAACGCGATAACATGTGACTGTGCCATACTACCGTCATGTTGGTTTATATATATATATATATATATATATGACTAATTTAGAGTGACTGGCATGTAATATACACAAAAACACTACCCATACACTTCTTAACAGATTGCAGCTGCAAACACAATCAAATTGTATAATAGTATCATAACCTTTGTTTTGCATAAATAATAAAACACACTTGTGAAACGATTTGGATTATTTTGCAGGGACCCCAAAACATATCTATGTATTTTGTTTTAAAAAATAAATAATATTCTCTTCATTAATGCTACCATTTATTTTGAAACATTTGATCCTACAACTTGAAACATTTCACTTTAAAATTAAATATCCCGTAAACGTGTGTGGACATTATTTTCATGTAATAGAAATTGGTGAACTAAAATTATACTTTCCTTTAATATAACTGTTCTAATCCATTTAGTATTATGGTGTGTCACAGTCTAACAACCTAATATTTTAATAAAGAAAAAATATAATAGATCGTATTTGTAACGGCTTAACAGTAATTTTGTGGCTTCCTTTTCATTTATTTTTTTATTAGCAAATTAAACATTCTGAAAGGATTTTAATTGAAAGATACGACTCACCCAATACTTAATTTTAAACATCTATAATAAGTTAAACAATCTGTGAACAAAGAGTTGAGCGGTTTAATCTTTATACGCAAGGAATCAAACCCGCGTTCACCAGTTAATAGCTCAGAGTTCTACCGTATAGTTATAATTAATCAGATCTAAAGCTCCATCACCAAAAAATATATTGTGACGTTGGGACCTAGTTTAAATTATTTTTGATTTATTTATTCGTTCGTCCAGAATTGGTAATGCACACCGGCTGAAGCCGTATTCCAATGCAGTATTATTCTAAAACCAAGAAAAAAACAGGAAATTCTAGGCAAGTTTTCTACTCACAACGACAATATAACACAATAATTTCATCCTAACGAAAACTAAATCTACTTTATCTTAGAGTCATTTCATTTTCTAATACAGTACTTCACGTAACACAATAGATTCCTGACCTTAGGCCCATCCCACTGATTACATAAAATACAACACAATCTTTTAAAACAAATAACTTTAATCATCAAAACGAGCAAGGTATTATCATAAAATGTAATTTAACTGGCACAACAATAAGTTGATTTTCCAATCTCTTCGTTGGTTAACATTCCACATCGAGCAACGGTGAAACGGAGAACTCCATTTGTTGGAGAACATTGGATTATGTGATATTAAGCCCTGAGGAGGGAACGAATGCTATTGGCAGACGTTTCACCCGGTGAAGTTAGTGATCTTGCTCTGTTAATCTAAGACGATTCTTTAGATTTATTTTAAATTTAAATTTACTATAGGTTCTTAATTTGAAGTTATTAAGTTAGTGTCCTTTGTATTTAAAATCATCTATCATGAGATTCATAGTTATGAGCATTTTTCCCCCAAATGCTTATTTGATGACTTTTCTTGCAATTTTAAAAATTAAATCGCTAAAAAGCTATTTGGGATATTTACTTCAAAGTACAGTGGTATGTTTCCGATGATTTAAAAAAGATTTGTGCTAAATTTAACAATGATCAGAGTAACCATTTTGAGTAATCGCATAAAGTGCACACCCACTCACACACCTACACAGTGACGTACAATGAATCTTCGACTCCACTTATACATACACTGACTACCCTTCGTTCAATTACCATGTTCAATGTAACATCAATTACCATGTTTTTACAATGAACACTCTTGATAAAAAGCTTCAGAACGATACCCTAAAAAACTAACAGAATTATTTTTGACGAAACTATTAAATTTCACGAGTTGGTGATAAATAAAACCGAATTTATCACGTGAGGTATCTTAATTTAATATCTTAAAATAATTAAAAAAACACTCGGCGTAAAAAAAAATATTTCTCAATTTTAGGCAAGAAATATTACAACCATACTGTACCAGAGCATTTAAAAATCTCCTCATAAGGAATTGTTCTTGATTCGGATTTAATTTAAAATGCTCCTGCAGAATTTCAATAAAATTAAAGAGCCGAGGTGCGTTGTGGGGGCTAATCTTCTCTCAGCCTGGAAATGTTTGCCAACATTTTCTGTGATTATCTTAGATTAGCTTTAGGAGAACTGCAAGACATATTTTAAGTTACCAAAGTAATCTGATGCTAAAATTTTCATTTTTTTACTATTTAAACATAAAACACTGCAAACCCTACAACATTTCTTTGTAACATTGGACTTATCAGCGCGTTTTAAATGACAACGATGATTAATACTAGCAAGGTTTTAGGAAAAACTAATGTAATCTATATAATAATAGTTCGTTAAAATAACTTTTTCATTCCACTTCAAGCCTACATTTATTTAAGATTTTTATTGTAATGCAAAGAAGTCCAGCCATCTGAAAAGAGTAATAAAACACGTTACAGTTTTGTTATGATTTATATGTAATACATATTTGCAACAAGAAGCTGATATTAAAACAAAAATACTCTGTTTTTATTTAAAAAAAACTGTATTATTCATTCGAATTTACAATTCACTAGGTACACCTCCTAACTAGAACAAAAAGGTCAGTTAAGTTTACAATTCGTTCTGCAAAACGATTGATAATATTTCCATTCCTGGTTTACCCAGTAGGTGTGTGTAAAGCACCGATATCTAATTCAACAGTAAGACTTTTATTACGTATTGATGGAGACACTAATTGATGTAGATTGAAACATGGCCGTTCTTTGTATACCCCGTCCAACTTTGCTTGTTTACACTGTTCTACACGACCTAAAATGGGCTAGTATTTACTTTATTTTCCTCAACCGTACATCTATCATGTGATGAAATTTATGGTTTTCCTTTAATATATATCTCATAATTTTCTAATTTATTTTAATTTTTAATTAATTTAAAAAAGGAAGCTAGCATAACTTAAATATGAGTCATTATTCTTTTGAGAAATATATAACAGTGACTCGACGATAAATCAAAGATACTCGATGATAATTATTTTAAACATATTTGTTTGATTATCATGTATTCAAAACATCAAAAACATGATTTGTGATTTGTTTAGTGAAATCATTATGATTATAATGTTTCTTGAATAGAATATATCTTCAAGTAATTTTAGACTAATAACTAGTAATGGTGTCGCATAAAAAAACTAGGAAATTTGGTCATCCTATACTATCTGTTTTGTTAGTTGATTATTTAGGTAGATACGTTCAGAATCCCAGCTTTACTCCTAATATGACGTTTTCTCTTTTATTTATTAATGACCATTATCTCATAAGTTGGATAAAACAGAACACTTGATATCAAAAAGGGTAATTTATGTGCATATCATATAACTTTATAATACCTTGAACAAATGTTTATCAGTTTGCTTTTCAATGAATAATAATCTGCAGGCACCTAATGCTATTTCAAAAGACCACTAATTGCGTCGGTGATAATAACATTCTCTTTGAGCTGCAAAGTGTCTCATTAGTTTGGCCAATTCAAAGTCTCAAATATGCTGTTTCAAATTTATTCAATTTTTTTATCAAGTATTGCGTGCAAAGGTTTATTTATATTTGGCTTTTGTAGCATTAAAGAGATGGTCGGCGTATAAACTGTGTATTTGCAAAAAAGGAAAATAATTTTACTAATATATTTTTAATATCACCAAACAACAGATGCATATTGATTTTATAATAGGGCTTCTCATGGCTAATAAACTTCATCATCAGTTCTACAAAATAAAAAAAGATGCAATAAAAAAAGATGAAATTAAGAGTTCAAACTTTAAAAGCGCACGTATTTTAAGTTGTGATCGTTGTTTTAATTTTGTTATTCTATTACTATAGAAAACAAATATTCTTGTCACCAGTACTATATAAGAACTTCATTAGATAAAAGGTCAGACCATCACGGAGTATTTTTTAATAAAATGTAATGGAATGTGTTGTTGTAGCACCAGCTGCTTGACGTTAAGGAGGATAAAGTATACATTAAGAATGTTTTATTTTACTAGGGCTGTATTAGTAGCTCCATTGTCAAAAGCTAGTAGTCTAACACAAAAATACCAAATTAATGTAAGTTGCGATATTAAAATTATTAAATTATTATGCGATATTAAAATATTATTGTGGATTGTTATTTTGTGAAATTAAATACTTTTTGGCTTGGCTACATAAGATTTACTTTTTAAAGTTTTGAATTTATATTTTTTTGCTTGCCTAAGCTTTAGTAAAAGGACTAGTTTTAAAGCAGTGAAGGGTTTCCATCAAATACGTGCGTAACAATAAATAAAACCTTTCAAAGGATTTTGTTGTAAAATATATTCAATTGGTTGAGTAATCCTTCAAGATTTACCATTTAAAGTGAATGTATGGTTAATCAGACATACAATCAATTGAATATTTCGTCATTGAATTGCTGTAAGGACACTTTTGGATCAGGGAAAAATTTTGAAATGTATTAAAAAATAGCATTATCCAACATTAGAAAGTGTTTCTCAAACGTGTTGATAATTATTTGATATAATTTGGAAATTCTAAAATTAGCGTATATTAACATCTCTTACGTCGTATCTATTTTAGTTATGATACCTGATTGTGTACATTATCACAATAGCTTCGAATTATTTTGTTTAGATACAATTTTAAGGCTTCAAATATAACAGCATTTGAAATAGTCAGCACCAAGTGCATGACTACATGTGCTCCAAGAGTTTTTTAATGAATTCAAGCATTCTTTCAGGATTTAGTTCAGCACTAGAATTATATTTCTAATTGCTTGTATAAATATCATCTAACAATTATGAGCAAACCCAAAAATAGCAATAAATATACACTTCATTTAAACGTTTTATAGCTAATCTTTGTTGGAATTTCAAGGAAGTGTAATCTAGGATTGGATTGTATGAGAAGCAAAGCTCCGATCTCAGTTTAGTGGTCAATTGGAATGTTATTATTGACAGAGGACTGGCTCTTGCTACTCTAGTGGGAAGCAATATAGTACAAGATACATTCCTCTGCTTTTTTGTTGAACAGTCCGATTCTTAATTGAGTTTACACTGTAAAAATAATATTGCAAATCCATAATACTATAGTATTATAGTATCAAACAAAGAGAAAGAAGCTTACAAAACACTCATTTTACTTAAATTAACTCCATTATTCAATGTATTTAATGATATTCAATGTTGAGGTACTTTTTTGTGTTCAAGTGTAGTGTTGAGTCTATACCTGATGGTTAACCACTCTACGGTCAAATGTGCGACTAATACATTATCACAGATTCTGTGTCACTGATACATATGTGTCACAGGTATGGTGTCACTGATACATATATGCCACAGGTGTGGTGTCACTGATACTTGTGTGTCACAGGTTTGGTGTCACTGATACTTTTGTGTCACAGGTTTGGTGTCACTGATACAAGTGTACCACAGGTTTGGTATTACTGATAAATGTGTGTCACAGGTTTGGTGCCACTGATACATCTGTGTCACATGTGGAGTCTGTCACTGATACAAATGTGCCACAGGTTTGATGTCACTGATACATCTGTATCACAAATTTGGTGTCACTAATACATGGTCTGTCACAGGTGTCGTGTGGAGTCTGTCACTGACCACAGTTCGTGTGGAGGGCCACGCACTGATGGGTAACCACTCTGTCCTGGAATGCCACTACGACCTGCAAGGAGAGACCCTCTACTCAGTCAAGTGGTATAAGGACGGCAACGAGTTCTTCCGTTTCCTACCTAGAGGCAATCCACACGTCCAGATTTTCCCAATGGAGGGAGTCAATGTTGACGTAAGTACTTCAACGGCTGATATTTTAACTTTTACAGGATATTATTGTAATTACTTTAGATGCATATTCTTTATCTCCGAGCTACTTAGGAGTACGACTCAGTAGGAGTCAGGAGGAGCTCTGTAGTGCAGAATTGGATAAAAAATGTCTGGTAATAATGCCAGCTGTGAATATCTTTACACACATGACAGATGTTTACGCTTTGAAGGTAATGTTTCAACCTTACAATCACAGTTGGAAGGTTTTTAATGTCACTCTTGTGGAAGCAAGGCTCAAGATCAAGGTCCTGTTTTTATAGAACAAAAGAAAAGCCTGTTTAACAGCTAAATATAATATGAAAGTAAATCGTTCTCGGTAAAAAACACTTAAACAACTATTTGCTAGAGTGACATGTGCCAGGCTGTTAATTAACAAAATCTTTGAAATGGTCAAACTCAAAAACGTTTCCTTTTACCTCAAATTAATACTAATAAAACTTCGGTAACTATACAAACCTCATTGTTTGAGGCTATTTATAAACAATACAAAATGCTCTATGATCATAAATGCATATTTTATCTTAGGACAGGTGCGAGGCTCCGTCCATTCAGACTGTCTGTTGTATTGACCAGTGTCTGATCGGCTTGCAGGTGGATGCCAGCAATGCCACCAAGGTGGCGCTGCGGTCCCTGCTGCTCACGTCTACAGGGCGGTACAGGTGTGAGGCTCCGTCCATCCAGACTGTCTGTTGTATTGACCACAGTGTCTGCTCGGCTTGCAGGTGGATGCCAGCAATGCCACCCAGGTGGCGCTGCGGTCGCTGCTGCTCACGTCCACAGGGCGGTACAGGTGTGAGGCTCCGTCCACCCAGACTGTCTGTTGTATTGACCACAGTGTCTGCTCGGCTTGCAGGTGGATGCCAGCAATGCCACCCAGGTGGCGCTGCGGTCGCTGCTGCTCACGTCCACAGGGCGGTACAGGTGTGAGGCTCCGTCCACCCAGACTGTCTGTTGTATTGACCAGTGTCTGCTCGGCTTGCAGGTGGATGCCAGCAATGCCACCCAGGTGGCGCTGCGGTCGCTGCTGCTCACGTCTACAGGGCGCTACAGGTGTGAGGCTCCGTCCACCCAGACTGTCTGTTGTATTGACCAGTGTCTGCTCGGCTTGCAGGTGGATGCCAGCAATGCCACCCAGGTGGCGCTGCGGTCGCTGCTGCTCACGTCCACAGGGCGCTACAGGTGTGAGGCTCCGTCCACCCAGACTGTCTGTTGTATTGACCAGTGTCTGCTCGGCTTGCAGGTGGATGCCAGCAATGCCACCCAGGTGGCGCTGCGGTCGCTGCTGCTCACGTCCACAGGGTGGTACAGGTGTGAGGCTCCGTCCACCCAGACTGTCTGTTGTATTGACCAGTGTCTGCTCGGCTTGCAGGTGGATGCCAGCAATGCCACCCAGGTGGCGCTGCGGTCGCTGCTGCTCACGTCCACAGGGCGCTACAGGTGTGAGGCTCCGTCCATCCAGACTGTCTGTTGTATTGACCAGTGTCTGCTCGGCTTGCAGGTGGATGCCAGCAATGCCACCCAGGTGGCGCTGCGGTCGCTGCTGCTCACGTCCACAGGGCGGTACAGGTGTGAGACTCCGTGTACCCAGACTGTCTGTTGTATTGACCGCAGTGTCTGCTCGGCTTGCAGGTGGATGCCAGCAATGCCACCCAGGTGGCGCTGCGGTCGCTGCTGCTCACGTCCACAGGGCGGTACAGGTGTGAGGCTCCGTCCATCCAGACTGTCTGTTGTATTGACCAGTGTCTGCTCGGCTTGCAGGTGGATGCCAGCAATGCCACCTAGGTGGCGCTGCGGTCGCTGCTGCTCACGTCTACAGGGCGGTACAGGTGTGAGGCTCCGTCCACCCAGACTGTCTGTTGTATTGACCAGTTTCTGCTCGGCTTGCAGGTGGATGCCAGCAATGCCACCCAGGTGGCGCTGCGGTCGCTGCTGCTCACGTCCACAGGGCGGTACAGGTGTGAGGCTCCGTCCATCCAGACTGTCTGTTGTATTGACCAGTGTCTGCTCGGCTTGCAGGTGGATGCCAGCAATGCCACCCACGTGGCGCTGCGGTCGCTGCTGCTCACGTCCACAGGGCGGTACAGGTGTGAGGCTCCGTCCATCCAGACTGTCTGTTGTATTGACCAGTGTCTGCTCGGCTTGCAGGTGGATGCCAGCAATGCCACCCACGTGGCGCTGCGGTCGCTGCTGCTCACGTCCACAGGGCACTACAGGTGTGAGGCTCCGTCCACCCAGACTGTCTGTTGTATTGACCAGTGTCTGCTCGGCTTGCAGGTGGATGCCAGCAATGCCACCCACGTGGCGCTGCGGTCGCTGCTGCTCACGTCCACAGGGCACTACAGGTGTGAGGCTCCGTCCATCCAGACTGTCTGTTGTATTGACCACAGTGTCTGCTCGGCTTGCAGGTGGATGCCAGCAATGCCACCCAGGTGGCGCTGCGGTCGCTGCTGCTCACGTCTACAGGGCGGTACAGGTGTGAGGCTCCGTCCACCCAGACTGTCTGTTGTATTGACCAGTGTCTGCTCGGCTTGCAGGTGGACGCCAGCAATGCCACCCAGGTGGCGCTGCGGTCGCTGCTGCTCACGTCTACAGGGCGGTACAGGTGTGAGGCTCCGTCCACCCAGACTGTCTGTTGTATTGACCAGTGTCTGCTCGGCTTGCAGGTGGATGCCAGCAATGCCACCCAGGTGGCGCTGCGGTCGCTGCTGCTCACGCCCACAGGGCGCTACAGGTGTGAGGCTCCGTCCACCCAGACTGTCTGTTGTATTGACCAGTGTCTGCTCGGCTTGCAGGTGGACGCCAGCAATGCCACCCAGGTGGCGCTGCGGTCGCTGCTGCTCACGTCCACAGGGTGCTACAGGTGTGAGGCTCCGTCCACCCACACTGTCTGTTGTATTGACCAGTGTCTGCTCGGCTTGCAGGTGGATGCCAGCAATGCCACCCAAGTGGCGCTGCGGTCGCTGCTGCTCACGTCCACAGGGTGGTACAGGTGTGAGGCTCCGTCCATCCAGACTGTCTGTTGTATTGACCACAGTGTCTGCTCGGCTTGCAGGTGGATGCCAGCAATGCCACCCAGGTGGCGCTGCGGTCGCTGCTGCTCACGTCCACAGGGCGGTACAGGTGTGAGGCTCCGTCCATCCAGACTGTCTCTGATACTGACAACAGTGTCTGCTCGGCTTGCAGGTGGATGCCAGCAATGCCACCCAGGTGGCGCTGCGGTCGCTGCTGCTCACGTCTACAGGGCGGTACAGGTGTGAGGCTCCGTCCACCCAGACTGTCTGTTGTATTGACCACAGTGTCTGCTCGGCTTGCAGGTGGACGCCAGCAATGCCACCCAGGTGGCGCTGCGGTCGCTGCTGCTCACGTCCACAGGGTGGTACAGGTGTGAGGCTCCGTCCATCCAGACTCTCTGTTGTATTGACCACAGTGTCTGCTCGGCTTGCAGGTGGATGCCAGCAATGCCACCCAGGTGGCGCTGCGGTCGCTGCTGCTCACGTCTACATAGCGGTACAAGTGCGAGGATCCGTCCACCCAGACTGTCTGTTGTATTGACCAGTGTCTGCTCGGCTTGCAGGTGGATGCCAGCAATGCCACCCAGGTGGCGCTGCGGTCGCTGCTGCTCACGTCTACAGGGCGGTACAGGTGCGAGGTGTCCGCCGAAGCTCCGTCCTTCCAGACTGTGTCAGACCACGGCGACCTCCTCGTCGTGGGTAAGCAAAGTAGCCGCAACGTACTCTATATGAATGTAGTATAATTCTTGTCCGTGTGTGGATCATAGTATGCTTAATTTACAAGAAGTTAAGGTAAATAATTTCACGGTAAGTTCCTTACGGTTGCAGCTATAACGACTGACTTCAATTTTTGTTTATCCTTTAAATCTTTTTCTCGTGGGGCATCCTAAATTACAAGTTATTTATCTACTGAACACATTCTGCTCTGCTGTTGTCAAGAACAACAAATCATTGTACATAAAAACACATGAATCAGTTGTTCAGCCCTTTTCTTTATATTTGTGCCTTTGGGGAACATTTGATTAAATAGCTAACTGGAAGTTTCTCACCGAGACCTTGCGTTCAATGGGGTTAATGGGTGAAAAATTTATGGTTTTATCAAAAATTTGGGTAATGTGTGTGTTATATATAGATGTGACCATTTGGTTACGTCTAATCTGGTCATTTAATCGATACAATTAAAAAAACAGCCGATAAAATTTAAAATTATTTTCCTGAGTACAATAACAATTTTATAAAAATTACACCGGTTCCATCCGGGGATATCAATATGATATGAACGAAACTTAGAGCATTTCCTAAAACCGTGCTATGGGTCCCTTTAAACCGGCTCCATGGCAAAGCCTCAAAAGCTATCTAATCCCGACCACTATTATGCGCTCTTACATGGAATCTCTTGGAGGCTCCTCACACATTTAAAACATATGTACGGAAATCAAATTCTGTTAAGTACTATTAGTGGCTATTAAGTGTAATTAAGTGCTGATAGTTTTATTCACACGTTTTACAGCTCTGCCCAAGGAGGGCCCCAAGATCAGGGGCGGGCGGCCGCGCTACCAGATCGGGGACACGGTCCGGGTCAACTGCAGCTCTGGCCGCTCCAAACCCCCCGCCCAACTCGCCTGGTTCATCAACGGGGAACAGGTACAAGCATGTATGAAATTAAATAATTTATTTTTCTTCACTCCGTATCCTAAGCAGCTACTTTCGATGACAGCTGATATCAACGAAGATGAGCGTTTCCCAATCTCTAATTTGGAGTAAGGGAAAAACAAACAGCTGATAATTTATAGTATAATTATTGTTTTGATAGATGATTTGTTATAATTAATAGGGAGGAAACCATCATCCCTAGATAATCAGGGCCAACATCCCTAGATCCTTAGGGGGGATTTTTTATCATTATCAGGGAGATCCTAATTTAGGGCATGGTACAACCTACAGATTTTTTTACATGCTCAGCTTTACTTTGGTCAATTAGTTTTCATTGTACCCGATAGGACGATAATTTTCCTTTACGATACATATTTGAAATTTAAACCATTTTTTTACTAATTTGAGTTTCTTGATGAAAATCATTTTTAATAACTAGCTGAGCTATGTTTGTGGTAATTATTCTCGTAATAGGTTTTATCGAGGATTTATTTTTTCGGATTTCCCGTTTTCGGCTCCAGCTCTTACATGGTCCTTGAACGCACTAAAAAAATGTAATTTTTAATACTTGCAACAAAATACACCCTGCTCCTATTTCAATTTACAGTTTGGCTGTATGAATAATTGTGTTATTCATGAACTGATTTACTGATGAAGTTCATAATGCTCTACTTATCTGTTTAACCTACTTAATTTTACTATAATGTAATATTACTTTTAATTCTAAGTCGGCTGCTGTTGCTCTTAAGTACACACAGTCTTTAATATATCAAACTGTGGATTAAAGAGTCATTCATTTTGAAGGAATTACACAAAAATCGACAAAAACGTATTTACAAAATCTTTTTAGAAAACCACATTCCTTTCACGCATTTATCCATTATATTGTCGTAGAAAAAAAATTCTCTTTTTTCCCACTGAATATGTCTTAAGAAATTTAATTGGGCCGTTTAATTAGGCATTCTTAAAAAGTTATAATTGACTACTTCACTATTTTAGTATGACATTTTTACATTTCGTAGTGTGAAATTATTTCTTAAGCATCCCCTTTAATTCTAAAGACATAATTCATGCATTCAATGAATTTAAGCAACTTTTTAATAAAACTGGAAAAAGTGTGTGCACTGTTGAATCTGATCTCAAATACTATTTTGAAAGTTATAGAGCATTAAATCTGGGCTCTAATAGACAAAATCTATGTTACTGCTACGACTCCTCCTCCACTATTTTTTATTTAAAATTAAAAAATACCCCCCGTTGCAGCAGACCTGCATACTCAGCGAATTTCAAATGCAAAACAACATATTTCAATCCAACATAGCAAGATTTGACATGTTTTGGTAAGCTCCATAAGAATAACATGGGGAATGAGTATGCAGGTTTGCTGCTACTGGAATATTAAAACTGGGTGGTTTTAATTCAATATTTAGTAGATCTGAACTAGAAGAAGCTATTTACCAATTTTTAACAAGATATGTTGAGAAATAATCGAGATTTAG
Organism: Flexamia atlantica; assembly: GCA_035578135.1. NCBI lineage: Eukaryota > Metazoa > Arthropoda > Insecta > Hemiptera > Cicadellidae > Flexamia > Flexamia atlantica. The sequence goes on along the minus strand of JAQJVK010000003.1, from coordinate 65,100,441 downwards.
AATTTTTCTTACTTCCCATAAGGTTAACGTTGGGACAACGTACTGTTTTTACCACTTTCAATATCTCAGTAACCAATGGACATAGAGCAGTGATTCAAATTACTAAATTGTTTGTTTTTTTGAGCTGAATTCAATGGTGCCCACAAAAAGTCGATAAATTTTATTTTTCTATGTGAAAAACTCAATAAACTCATTTTTGGGGGGGTTTATCCCCCTTTACCCCCCCTTCCGGTGGTCCGATCGGGCTGGTTCACGACCTCGTCCAATGGATTACCACTTTACATGTCCGTACTAAATTTCATAAAGATCGGACCATTTTTGCGGCCGCTATCGTGCTAACAGACTCATAGATTTATATATATATATATATATATATATATATATATATATAATAAATATATATATATACATATATATATATATATATATATATATATATAAATTCGAACGAATAGTGTTTTTTGCTTCTGGGGGCCCCAAAACGAAAAGTTATAGTGGTCCCGAGCTTAGGTCTTACCATGAGACCTACGGTAATAGCTTCTTCCCTACAGGGGAAATTCGCTAATATTATTTAAATTCAACAACTTTACAGTTTTATAAAATTGTTGACCCATGTATAAACATATTTCTACGTTGCAGAGATGTGTTTCTGTCATTGAATACAAACTAAGTAAAAAGGCATTAGTATTTTAAAACAAAACAATGAATGTAAAAAAGTATAATTAAATACAGGCCAGTTTTACCACTTCCTAGCAGTTCTTTCTATCGTGATTCTTATATTAGAACACATTAAACTAAACAGTCGAGAGTTTTAAATGTACAAAATTAGATTCTAAAACCCTGCTTTAACGGTACGTGTTGTTAATTCCACTAAATCGAAGAAGTAGATACGTTTAAAAACGTGTTTACCATTTATTTCTTAATCTAAGCTAAATTTTAAAAACACACAATAATCTTCCAGAGTCTACGATGTCAATATCAGTCCAACTTGACCAGAAGATGGCTATAAAGTGTGGTTAACCTGTAGGCGGTCTATATATAGCAAATATATTTTCCACAATAAGAATCACACGTGTCCGTAAGTTTTAACGTAGTTACCTATTTGCTTTACTTGGTTTGGATAAGCTATGTGTGGCACCTTTACTTTTACATTTACAAACTGAAGAAGTAAGTTTGTAGATGTTTCCTTACATTACGAAAAACATTTTTTACAAGTTGTCTACGTTTTCAGTATGTCATTGTGTATGAATTTATTACTTATTAGTTCATGGCCAATAAAAATTAAAGTAGATTTAAATATATATTATTGCATAAAACATAAAATGCATACAAATAGAAAGAAAACTAGGCAAAGGACACAAGGAGAAATATTATTTTATCTATGAATGCAAACAATTTACAAAAACAAACCTGAGGGTTCAAATTCGCCCCTTATAGCTCCTATAAACCTTAAATTACTAACAAAAAATGAAGCCTCTTTCGATGCACAGTAAGTTGCTAATAAAAGGTTTAAAATAGACATCCCATGGAGTAATATTTCAACAAACGCAAGATAACGTTTTCAATAACCTTATTTTATTGATGGTAATGGTGTTTTATCATAATTAATAATGTAAATATTATCAAGCACCATAAATAAAAGGTCGTCTTTCACATTGTGACAAGTTAAATTTTATCATCTTTTTATACCTGTTCCTAGGATGCAATAAAAAAATTGTAAGATGGGTTGCCAAGCTACAAGTAAATAGTAGTTTATGCAACGATTGTATTATGAATGTCGTTAACCCACGAGTGAGATGTAAGTTAGAACACAAGCAAAGTGAGTGCTCTAAATATCTCACGAGTGGCTTAAAGGCATAATGCAATCGTTGCATACACTACTTTATCTACGACCAACAATATACGACAAAATTTCCCCCGAAGTTAAACAAAACACATGACTTTTACTAATGATGGAATAGGTCAACTCAAATTTGAGGTTAGGCACATAAGCAGACTTAACCAGGAATCGATGTGGAACAATCAGCTGATGGGATTAGTCAACTCAAACATGAATCGCAATGCAATGATCAGCTGATGTCCGAATTGCGTATTTGTCATTATGACACTACTTTAGTCAAATGCCGCGCTCCCATTGGTCTAGAATCTGTATCATAATGTGACAGCAGTATACGGTAGTCACATACTGTAGTAACTTATAGTCACATACTGTTATCTTTATACTGTAGTATAAAGTTAACGTTATGCAACGGGTTTGTATTTGGTTTAATAATGGACCTCATTATGACATTAGTTGTAACATTGTTATTGGTGATTATTGTGATGGTCGTAGATAAAATAATTTATAGAGCTTAAGGTCGGTGGGCTCGAACTTTTACTGAATCAGGGATTTATATGTTCCAGGCGAACCGGTCGTTCCTGCGAGGGCCTCAGTTCTCCACCGCGGAGGATGGGCTCGACGTGACAACTCTGGGCCTGGAGTTCAAGGTGAACTGCTCGGATAAATAATGAACAAAAACGAAACAAATTATTTTTTAGAAAATATATATAAAACATATAGATCATGTTTAAACAAATGTCCTCTTCATTACCCGTAACGGCTTAAATATATAAAATTTACAGCTTAAAACACAAGTGACAAAATATTACTGTTTTAAACGCATGCATTAGTGTAAACAGGATTGTCTTGCAGGAAATACAATTAGGTTATTTTTAAGCCTGATAAGAATAGGTTCAGTAAAGCATTCTTTTATACCGATATGGGGGTGAAATATAGACTGTCTGCAGACTAATATCTAAGTAATGGTAATGTACCTCTAAAAATAATGTTATAATCCTCGAATCAGATGCAATTTTTCTTAAATATAATTCTTATTTTTAAGTTAAAATGTATACATATTATCTAGAATTACTCAAGACGATACTGTCAATAAAACTAAAAGAAAACCATAACAACAAAATCCTGTTTTAATAAAACTCACGTGGAAAAGGTAATAAATTGGACAAAAATGCTATGGGGCTAATTAGCTTTACAATTTCTAATTATTTTAGGAACTATACTGGCTATAAAACAGTAAGATTTCACCAAAATTAATGGTGTTTTTTTTTTATTTACACATAAAATGTTTACTTAAAACTCTACCCTTGTACGAATTTTCTATTAATAACGAAGTACTTTTGTTTCGCAGGTGGAGGCCCGCCACTTCCAGAAGGGCGACCTGAAGCTGAAGTGCCTGGCGACCATCTCCACGATCTACTGGAACAGCAACGAGGAGAGCGTGGAGGGCGAGAAGCCCCAGAGGTCGCCGGCGATGGAAGTCAAGGAGACCAACCGGTCCAGGGCGGACAGGGTGCAGGGCCAGCGACCAGGTAGGTAATGAGTGCTCAGGGTAAAGTATCGGGTTGAGTCTAAATGAGATGTATAACTGGCGCCAATTCTTGAGGCCCAGCCCGCGCATGGGGCGGGAAGTTGATAGGCGGGGAGGAGAGGGAAGTAGGAGCGGCAGCGGCGGCGGCGGCCGACGGTGTACTAGCCTGGCTGCGTACATTCGGCATCTCGCAAGTAGTTACTGCTTCTCTGTTATTCGTTATTCAGAGTATCAAGACGCTTTAATAAATACTAATGAAATATTTTATATTATAGAATGAATTAAAACAGATCATTAATCGTCAATAAGAGTCGCCGTTCCGTCGGTCAATGTTTTTAGGACGACATGTAGTGACACGCGATTGTTCAAACCGAGAGTAGAATGACAGTGCTGCGGTCTGGCGACGCGTTGCCACGCATGCGCACTAGCCGTTTTTGCTGCCGCGCATTCACCGCACTGGGCTGCAAGAACTGGCGTCAGTTATACTGAGTTGTAAAAGTGTTTTGGTTAGGTCTAAAGGAGGACCAATTCCAGTAGCAAAGACCTGCTTGGTTCTAAGGGGGCTGAGTAGTAAAAGTGATAGAAGCAGAACTAAAAGAGGGGTACGGAGTAGTAAATGTGCTTAGGTTAGGTCTATCAGAGGTGTCATCAAGTGGTAAAAGTGTTTGAGGTGTTTCTATAAGAGGGGTACCGAGAGGTAAAAACGTTCAGGACTGGTCTGAAAGAGGGGTGCTAAAAGTGCTTAGGATTAGGTCTAAAAGAGGAAGCAGGTGTAGCGACTTGGTAGGTGCGAGGGTACCGTGTGGTTAAATAGATCCGTTTAGGTACTAAACAAGACCGAGTGAATGGGCAGCACCTTTATTGATACCGAGTTTAGATACATTAGATACATTACTTGAAATTGCGACCTACCCAAGTAGGTATTTTGAGCCGAATATGAATTGCATACGAGTGAAGGATGATTGGGGCGCGATCTTGTAGTCTTGTTACTAAGGCCGACATGTTCCTTAGACAGGACTGTTAATTAATAGCCCAACAGCCGATGGCAAGTAAGGGACCTGAATTTTAACGTGGGATCCGAACCACAATTTTGCCTGGGTTACAATTTACGAACTGGTCTAAAAAGGAGGACGGTCATTTGAACGTAATATTCAATAGTGCGATTGTTAACCCCGTAACAGTGCGGAAATATTCCGAATTTAAACCACTGAAGTGGATACTTTTTTATTCAAACTATTAGAAACCCAATTTTATAGTTTAAATAATAGATTATGTAGGACATTTTAGTACTCTTAAGGCTTAACTGAAAAATTAGAATATGGTAGCACGTGATAGCCAATCCACACCATTTGAGGGGAAAAGGAAAATTCATCGAGGAAACGTTTCACCTTTTCATGTCAACCTGGGATGGAGATGTAATCTTAAGTTTGTAATTAAGCGCTTAAAAACGTATAGTTCAGATAAATTATTTAAATCATCAGTCTATTTGGAAAGTAACAATGCGTTCTCAAGCCATCGCTCATAACCATCCAAAGTTCGTGACCTCAAAGTAGCTGGATTACAGGACACGCCACCGTCCCAGTTGTTAAAGTGATGGGATTAGGTGTAAAAGTTTACTGCGTGAAGGAAAAATGACCTGGTAGGTATTAGGTGCTGAGTGTTTAAAGTGATCGGGTTAAATCTTAAAGAGGACAGCAAGCAGGGGCACAGACATGGTAGGTACCGAGGGTTTAAAGTGATCGCGTTGGGTCAAAAAGTTACCAGATGGATTATGTTTTTCTTGGAAGGGTTGGTTGTGGAATCGAATATACAATAACTTAGCTCAATGTTTTAGATTACTAATTCTGGATGTTTGGTTCAAATCAGTAAGCGATGGTACATGATACATGACCCTCATTCTGAGCTCATATTTCACTAATTTTACCCAAAATTATTATGTAACTAGTAATTAAACTAAAAGGTGATGGAGTGGCTACGAGTGGTCAAAGACCGGACTTCAAAGACATTGGTCTCAATAGACGAAGTTTTAAAAATTATACCTTACTTTGGCGGTAAATTAAATAGTAAAATATAGAGTAAATATTCCAAGAAATTGATTGGTTTCGCAAGCCAGTAACGTAATACTGAAATTAGTGTATTCGATGTGTTCCGGGCATTCTTTAACAACATTGACTTTTCCATGAAATAAATTATTTTAAAATTCTACTTTTCTTTTTTAAAGGGCACTGGCCATGAAGTTTTAAGGGGTGGATGGATCTCTGTTAAACAGAATGTAGTATTTATTTGAAATTCATTGTTGCAAATCTCTCCCTGTATGTTGCAGCCCCAGTGACGATAGGTGACGCCAGCCTCACAGTCGCTCACTGGCCTCTACTGCTGGCCACTGTGGCTCTCTCCCTGCTGGACAGATAACCAACACACCCGGCAGTCCATCAACTACACCGACATTGTTGGCTGTCAGCTAATCTCTCCCTGTATGTTGCAGCCCCAGTGACGATAGGTGACGCCAGCCTCACAGTCCCTCACTGGCCTCTACTGCTGTCCACTGTGGCTCTCTCTCTGCTGGACAGATAACCAACACACCCGGCAGTCCATCAACTACACCGACATTGTTGGCTGTCAGCTAATCTCTCCTTGTATGTTGCAGCCCCAGTGACGATAGATGACGCCAGCCTCACAGTCGCTCACTGGCCTCTACTGCTGGCCACTGTGGCTCTCTCCCTGCTGGACAGATAACCAACACACCCGGCAGTCCATCAACTACACCGACATTGTTGGCTGTCAGCTAATCTCTCCCTGTATGTTGCAGCCCCAGTGACGATAGGTGACGCCAGCCTCACAGTCCCTCTCTGGCCTCTACTGCTGGCCACTGTGGCTCTCTCCCTACTGGACAGATAACCAACACACACGGCAGTCCATCAACTACACCGACATTGTTGGCTGTCAGCTAATCTGTCCCTGTATGTTGCAGCCCCAGTGACGATAGGTGACGCCAGCCTCACAGCCCCTCACTGGCCTCTACTGCTGGCCACTGTGGCTCTCTCCCTGCTGGACAGATAACCAACACACACGGCAGTCCATCAACGCTAGACCGACATTTTGGGCTGTGTCTAACTTTCGTATTGATCTCGCTTTCCTCGATTCGTTTGGAATTTCGGTCCCTGTTGTTCATATTGTAATTAAAAATTGCCCACTGTACATAGTCAAAGTCCCGGCTTTATATTTGTAAAATAGTTGTTAAAAAAATTTTAATTTTGTTGAATAAATGTGATTTTAAATTTTGCTGGTTGTTTTGTCACCTTTTTGCATGAGTTAGGTTTGTAAGAATAAAAAAATTAAGAGTTTTTTTTACTTTTACTGTAACAAACTAGTCAAATACTTAAATCGAGGCTTTGGTAATAAATATAAAAATATCAGAGCTCAGAGTAAATTTTTAATATTCATGAGAATTAACTCAGAATATAGTTCCAATTTCCCTTTACGCTCCCCCCTTCCCCCCTTACCGCCTTTTCACTCACTCGTTCCCTTGAATCACTTCCTGAAAGTATAACAGTTGTCCATCATGGTAATATTGATACTTTAAAAATCATCGCAAATTTTATTCAATGATTTTCATTACAATTACAATCACGGTTAATCCATACGGAGCTATCCGTAGGTATATTTGAACACAACGCCTATCAAAGTACCGTATTATAAAATGGTCCTATTTTGCCTTCACAGAATTTTCCCTGTATCTAGTTTTATTTCATCATGTAGAGTTAACTAGATGTAGGCATAAAAAAACTAATAATATATTAGACTGAATTTAAAAGTTAGAGTTGAAATGTCTGTAAATGGCTATTAGATTTAACAACCTTCCTCAACTACGTTACTCCTCTTTATGCATTATGGTATTCATTCTCAGCATTAAGTATCAAGGAAATGAAAACTCCGTGAAAGTACTTTTATGACCTCACGACATTCACTTGTTTAATGCAAAAAAAAATATTAAATACCTCCCAACCACATTATTTGTTATGAATTCCAGTGTGTAAACAGTTTCATGTGTACAATTTACCTAAACTCCCATCATCCCTAGCCTGCAATAACCGACTCCCATGACAATAATCGGAATTTCACATGAGGCAAGGGTCCGTGTTTTGCAGTAGTTCGGCGTATGTTTACTGTTGCCGGTTGCCGACGCGACGAGCCAATATATCATTTATACGTTGTTGGCGTGAATTGTTTCTCTAGAGTCTGCTTTCAATTTTCACACCAATAGTTTGCAACTCTCAAAATTATATTTTGATGGATTTTGTTCAAAGTTAGGTTTAGGCACACAGGTCAGCTATGACCAACCAAAACAAGTCGTTCGATGTCTGTAAGATCACCGAACTGATAAAATTTTAGGAAGAAAGAGAACTCAGAGCAATAAGGCAACATAATATACTCTGACATAACATAAACCATAATGTTTTATTGTGTAATTGGTGACAAATTCCACATAACATTTAAAAGGACATAGTGAAACTTGTTTTTTATCTATACATATAAAATCCAAAAACGGTTGACTGACTGACTCACTCACTGACTCACTGTCTCACTGACTCACTGATTACAGTTTCTAAAAAACTATAAGGCTTTGGGCCAAGAAACTTGGCATAATTAATCATTATAGGCTCTAGATGCGTACTAAGAACGGATTTTAAAATATATTATCTCAAAAGGCTAATATAGGGTATGTTATAATATTCAAAATGGTGACCATTTTTAGTTTTTAATGCTTATTTTCTAAAAAATTTAGGGTTTTGGGCAATGAATCTTGTCTCAAATATTCTTCATAGGCTTTAGATGCATACTAATGAAGGATTTTAAGATGTTTTCTTTTGGAAAGCTAAAATAAGGTAAATTAAAAAATTAAAATTGGCGTCCTTTTCAGTTTTTAGAGCTATGATTACAAAATATCAGTAGAAAGCATCTAGAATATTTTAATAGGAGTTCCATAAAACAAATAGGAGTTCCATTTAATAACTTTACAAAATTAATGCGCTTATCTTATACATAGGCTACTCGCGTTTCACGGATCCCCCGAAGTAATCGAACTAGAATCTTGAAACTATGCATGGAAATTGTTGCGGAAAGGTAATTAAGGTGTTGAAATGAATTAAAATAACGGAGGACCACTCTGATAGAGAATACGTATGAAAATAAAATACTGTGCATGGTAACTGAACGTTTATTTAATTAATATGAACAAATTCAAAAATTGGTTATGATTAATTTCAATGAAAATGAATGAATGATTTGTCACTCACTTAAATTGATATGAGTTATTTGATGTCCATAGTTCCTTGTTTTTTCTTCCAAACTTATACATGTCACTGACTTGCCTTTGATTTCCTATTCTTCATTTCTATATTTGTGATTAGTAAAATTAGTTGAATGTGATGAATGACTAATGATGGAATTATTATTTGAACAAAGAAAAATATCATGTGTTTAAAAAAATTTAAATAAAATTAATGACCCAAGAAATAAACAGTCTGGAAGGAAAAAATAAAGTTATATAAATAAAGGAAAATTTCGTTATATAAATTAAGAAATATATATGGAATGGTTTCTGGGAAAAATTAAAAAATTTATGATCTGTGATGGGCTACAAACAACCAAACAGACATACTTTTTGGTATATTAATAAACATCCTAAATTCAAATGTTAGGTCTATAGAGTCGCCCTTTGCGATATTTACGTCAGTAATGCATGCATCTTTTTCTTTTATGTTAAATTGGCAGACAAGTTTTAGGGCGCAGCGCGGTGCAATGAAAGTTCCGAATTTAAACCACTGAAGTGGATACTTTTTTATTCAAACTATTATAAACCCAATTTTATAGTTTAAATAATAGATTATGTAGGACATTTTAGTACTCTTAAGGCTTAACTGAAAAATTAGAATATGGTAGCACATGATAGCCAATCCACACCATTTGAGGGGAAAAGGAAAATTCATCGAGGAAACGTTTCACCTTTTCATGTCAACCTGGGATGGAGATGTAATCTTAAGTTTGTAATTAAGCGCTTAAAAACGTATAGTTCAGATAAATTATTGAAATCATCAGTCTATTTGGAAATTTGGGAAAACTATACATCACAAATTGTACGTATAATTGAACCAAACATTTGTCTTCCTTTCAGCGAGCGAAGCTGCCGGCGCGGCCGGTTTATCTCCTAGTTGGTCATAACTCTTAATGGCCAATTATTTTAGCCATAATTTTAAAGTAAACTCAGGAAAGGAGATACAAATGTACTTAAAACTACAAAGTACAGTAGTTTAAAACCTTTGTTTTTTAAAAACCTCTTCTTATTGTCCTTGTTTGAACAGCTATAAAGAGTTTTCAGGGCTCCTTAATAAGAAAGAAAGCAAGAAACAAAGAAAAAATGTTGATTTTAGAAAAACACATATTCAAAATAGAATACATCAAATTCTTCAGTTTTAAAACTTATGAATGTACAAATATGATGAAAAGAATAACCTTGAAGAAGACACTAAATAAGCATAAGCATGACAGAATAAAGAATTAAATTTAATATGCCATTTACATAAGAATAAGATATCACCAAATTAAAAATATAATAACATAAAATTGGTCTCCTAATCTAAACATTATCTAAAACTAAATAAAGAACTTAACATCTTCTACACACTAACAATCATATAACTTAACAGCCAACTGTAAATATTATTTTATAAGTAAATTAAAATACATTGAAAATTAATAGCTTTTACTTATTGTAAGCTTTTCTGAAATTAGGTAGCACCGTAGGAAATTCTGTAGTGGGGTACCGATAAAGCTAAAGACAGTAGTGAACGGGGAGATAGAACACAACAACAAAAACTAAAAATTACATTTCAAGAGGAAAAAACATAATCGGAGTACAAACAAAATACTAGCAACAAAAAATAATAAAAACAGAAAAAGATATATAAGTGAAATTTTATTACAGACGGGAAAAATCCATGTGAGGAATCATTAAGAGCCAATTATAAACAGCTTTGGAAAATGTATGAAGTGATTTTATCCTACGAACATTTTCAGGAAGTCTACTGAATAACTTAGGCCTGTAAATATTAAAAAGATTTTAACATTTATAATGTAGGTCTTGCTACCTGATAGGTTCTATAAAGTTTTTTTCAAATCATAGATCGTTAAAAATGTCATAACAAATACATCTACCAATTAATAATTATTTCATAAGTAAACGTATCCCACCAAATTCCCAATATAGGCTGATATTTTTTAAGCGCTTGGCTGAATTTGTCTTTATATTGTATTTTAATTTATAGTTTTCTGGTTATTTTATCTTCAAATGTTCAGGTTCATAAATGTTATTCATCCATAACTTAACATTATATTATAGGTATTATATTTTAAAATAAAAACCTCCATCGACAAAATAGTATTTTATTTTATTTGACCGAACCTTGTTGCAGATATTTCGTTATTTTATCTTAGATTTTTAGTAGACAGTTTAAAGTTTATATTAGAGACTCTTTTCTAACTAAAATTCCATAAGAAAAATTCGTTAGAATATCTTTATAAATATTAATTACTCGTATACACAGTAATTTTGTTCAAAGTCATGTAATTAATGCTGTGACATACTGAAACAGCACAACAATAGTTTCCTGTACACTTTCTATTCTAGAATAAACATTTATTGCCTTTCTCCAGGGAAATTCCGAAGGCTGGAACATACACTACGGCTCTCCCAGGCGAGTGGCGTGCCAAACGTAAGTTAAGCGTCGTCGCATGGCTGACACGGACGGTGGAAATATTACTGTTTGTGTGTAAATTGTTCCTCGTTACGATGGATATAATATGGCTGCAAATCAATTTAAAATAACAATTTCCTGTTTTTTTGATAATATAACACGAAGTTGCTGATGAAACATGAAGTATTTAAAATTCAATTATAAACATAATTTATAAGGGAGTTGATTATTGTTAGGAATCATACCGTAGAACCGTCTTGACTCGGACAGGGGGTCTTGACCCGGACAGCCGCGCAGACTATTTTTAAAATCATCATTACAAACTTACCTGACGAGATAAACACATGATTCACGCATTGATAGAATCTCTAAGACATAACCTTCACAACCGTATGTTGATCGTAGCCAATTCGCGTGTTTTTCATTTGTCAGTTACAGGTTTACCAACCACTCAATTTTGGCGAAAATATAATCTTTGTCCGACTAAGGTATATATATATAAAATTATATCGTCAAACGTATTATAATTGATATAGTTTTGTGCAGTATTTTATCGCTAACAATATTCTCATTGTCTAAAGTATATATCAATCATAGATAAAAAAGAAAATTAAAAAAAGTTAATCCAGTCTTGAGTCGGACAGGGTGTCTTTTTTATATCTCTATGGCAGAGAGCGGGAACTCCCGCGTAGAGCATTGTTGTTTACAACTCAGTTGAGGTTATTTACCCAATACATTTGGATGTTTACTGAAGTTTCTTTGTTTATTGGAAACAATTAATACGAGTTTAAATAATCGTTTTAGTTTAGTTTCGTTTTCAGTTTAGATTTGTGAAAAATGAGTTCAAATGAACGTTATGAACTAATCCAAAAAGCCGTCCAAGAAATTAAGGACAAAAAGCTATCGCTGCGAGCAGCGGCCAAGAAGTATTCTTTGCCTAAATCAACTTTAAGTGACCATTTTTCGGGTAAATGCTCAGGACCTCATGGAAAGCAGCCTGTTTTTTCCGAAAATGAGGAAAGCGTTTTTGCTGCCCACGCAGCTAAAGTTGCAGAATGGGGTTTCCCCTTTACTCGGCAGGACCTACGGTTCATTGTGAAAATGTATCTCGAAAAGGAGGGCCGTGTTGTGCCGGTGTTCAAGAACAACCTACCTGGTGAGGAGTGGGTAAATGGATTTTTGGCCCGCCATCATGATTTACGCCTTCGCATGAGCAGGAACATTACCTACAGGCGGGCGATGGTGAGCTGTGAGGATGTAAGCAAGTATTTCAGTAACTTAAAAGTTACTCTTGGAAATATCAAACCAGACAATATTCTCAACTATGATGAGACTAACTTGAGTGACGACCCTGGTTCAACTAAGTGCATCTTTAAAAGGGGCACAAAATACCCAGAGCGGATTCTGAACTCGTCCAAAAGCTGCATTTCTATGATGTTCGCAGGAACGGCAAGTGGCAAATTACTTCCGCCCTACGTCTGCTACAAAGCAGAACGCATGTATGACGCCTGGGCATTAGGGGGGCCACCAGGGGCACGCTACAACCGATCCAAATCTGGATGGATCGATGAGGATACTTTTTGTGATTGGTTCAAAACCATAGTTTTGCCATGGGCTAAATCACTTGAAGGTGACAAAGTTGTGATTGGGGATAACCTCTCCACTCACTTCTCCACTGAGGTTGTCAAACTATGCGAAGATAATCATATAGGTATTTCAAAGAGTTTTATTTAAAATATCATAAAATCAAAGAGATAATATTAATTGCAATGTAACACAGTTTAAATCAGTTTTTTACGAAGAACTAATTGATGATAAATTGAATGTTGATGAGTGCAGAAAACATAATTTTTACTGCGTAATAACTTTAAGTTATGATATATTTAGAGATACAGCTAAAATTAATAAATACATATTGCCAACCATATCTTGATAGAATTCCAATAGCAATTTCTTTTCTTAGGACTCAATATTGCTCGATACATTAAACAATGGATCCTATTGTAGTTGACTGTTGATGTTTGTTTGTTTTAAAAATGCAAATACAAGCAAGGCTGAAGTCCTACAATTTTATATAATCTGTTTGGTCAATACACGTTCAAATTACGAAAAAAATATATTTGAACTAAATCGTGGCTCATAAGGTAATGCACATAAATACATAGATAATTTTAAAGGACAATCTTGCGTAAAATATATATTAAAATGTTTAAGGAAGAAACTATTTTATCAAACATTATTACTATTTGTAATAGTACCGGCTGTGTGTTAGAAAAATTACGACTCAAAGGGTTTTAAGTGATTTGAATTTTACTTTGAAAGCTCGTTAATAAACAAATTGATAAACCATGCATGTCATTTTTTTATCAGTAAATGAGATCAATGTTTTAGTCAATTAGAAACAAAAAGTATGGAGTAAGAATAAACTCAATCACGTTAGATTTTCAAAAGCCAACAAAACCTCTGTCAAAACAAAAAATAAAATACCTCAAAGTTTGTTTTGAAATGTACAAGTAAACAGTTTAAAATAACTCAACTCTTCTCTAAAGCACAGACCTTTTGTTGCGTATTGACAAAGACAATTGATGTAGATTGCAACATGGTCGTTTGTTGTTATACCAGACACATGGTTTCCTGCAGTTCAACTGTAGTGTTCAATTGTGGCTTGGCTTTTTCTCTGTGATTCCTACGAACAGTTTAGTGCATAATTTGTAAATCCACTGATAAATATATTCATGTTTTATTTGCGCTATTGTACATTTTTCTGTTCTATTAGAATATTTAAAATTTTCCAACTTTAGGACCCTAACTATATTTGAAAGAAGATTTACATTTGAACGTATTATTTGATGACAGCATCAATAACAGGGTATAAGACTTCTCTTATATCTCATACAAAAGTATTTATACTCTCATCTTGCCATGATTGTAAGGACTTCTTAAAACAGTGAATGTGTGATTGATTATTTACTTATTAAAAATAACTTTAGGTTTTTAATATTGGAAAAACTAGTTTATTGTTTTACAGACGACCTCAAATAGTTCAGGCAACTAAGGATATTTTTAGGTTTTTATTTTTTGTATTCATCGATTATTATATTATAATACATTTATCTTCATTCGTAGCAAGCTTCGTGTAAGAAATGGCCATGGGGCCTAACTTTACCTGTGTAAATAAAGAATTTTTCATTTCCATAAAAAATCTTAATAGCCTAAAACTAAATTTTTCATGTTTTTTGTACCCATTGAGGACTTCGTACCAAAACTTCTTTGTAATAGAGGTTTTAGATTTTTGCTTTTACTTAATCCAAATTAAATAAAATATGAAAAATGCAAGTTTGATACTCGGGAACAATTTTCCCGCTGAAATTCTCTTATTGTAGGTTCATGTACTACATGAACCCACGAACAAGGATCTTTTCCGTTATACGTATACTACCATCCCAAATTTACCCATCAAGCTTGATTTTTGACCGAGACCATAAACTAGGACAAATAATTGTTATTAATCGTTTTAAAGTGGAAATTCCTTGTAAGAATATTTTACCTGCGGTTTCGTTATCTTATCTCCCGTATCTCTGTCTAGACGCGAGAAGCCAGCTAGCGGCGATAGCTGTCTGGCGGTTCCACTTTCAGTTGGTTAGGTTTGGTTAGGTTATGTTAGGTTAGGTTAGGTTAGGTTAGGCTAGGTTATGTTACGTTACGTTAGGTTAATTTTACCTAACCTAGGGTTTTTAGGTTAGGATTTTTTAGGTTAGGTTTTTAGGGGGGTTTTCAGTTAATTTTAGGGGGTTAGGTAACCTTACCTAACCTAACCTAACCTAGCCTAACCTAACCAAACCCAACCTAACCAAACCAACCTATCCTAACCCTAACCAAACTTACCAAAATCAAGCTTGAAATACAAACCCGAAACAGTGGTATACGTATAACGGAAAAGATCCACGAACAAAATTACACCTACGATGAAACACTTCGTATTTAGTTATTTGTTATTTTGAATTGTGATTTTATAGCTAATAATATAGTAAAAAATATTTTCCTTTAATATATGTCCATTCTCTTATTTCAAAACAAAGAATCCTCTAATCATCGACAGAGTACAAGCCCATCTAAGGAGTACAAATAAAATGACTCTATCTCAGCGTAGCGTGGAAATTCAGTTCTAGATTCCTGCATTAACACTTGAATTAACACGTAACACGGAGAACAGGCAATGAAAACCCTCTGGCAGGTGCTATTTGCAGCACGAACGCTGCTGAGGTGCTCAACATGCATTGCTGCAGCTATAATTTGCAGTCTACTTGTATATTTCTTTATTCGCTTGGTGAATGATTGTAAGTCTTTCAAGGAGATACAAAGATGGTTTAAATAAGGTATATTTTTATCCATTAAGTCGTCCATAATATATTAACTATATATTGTTTACACACTTATGTTTGATACTAGTCAATTAGGGAACTTGAGTTCTAAAAGCTCTTGACCACTCAAAATTATTGAATTTTTTTTAATGAACTGTGATTGTGTGTACCAAAAACCAACTGTTTCCCTCTCCAAGAAAAATCACCCAAAAAATTACCTGCATATTGAATTTACAGCAGCAGTAATTTTAAATATATTATTTCAAAATATATTAATTTTCAGTATTACACTTATTCCAAAGAACATATATTTTGGATTGTTTTTTTTTGTGATCAATCGTATTATCTTATTAAATTTAAAACGTAATCCTTATTATGCAAGTCCTTTACTCCCGGTAACCTATCGATTCATAAATATTTTAAATCTAACCACAAAGATACCATTTCTTAAGGGTCAGGACATCTTACGCTGTGTTACAAAAGCACGCATCATCAATACCAGTTCTTATAAACTTCTAAACATGTTAATGAGAAGTATTAAAATAAGTAAATATATTTACTACATAAGCCACGATAACATACTCGTATATTAATTTCTTTAAAAAAATTAATTTTTTGTCTTAAATACCTTTGAAGTTTAAAAAATATATATGTAAATACAGGGTGTTATTTTTTTTAAAGCAACCCATTTTTAAGATTGAGTAATACATATATCAAATATGAAATTAGTATTGTTTTATGGATCTGTAAATTCTATACAACCTATTATTTAAGTTTGATCACATTAAGTTTACATCATGTGCTCAAACAATCCACCACTGGCATTTGTATACAGTTATACTCTCTCCATCAAACTCTCGAACACGTGTTGCTAGGTACCTATTTCTTGCATTGAATTTGTTATGTTTGTTTTGAGGTGCTGAATATCCTGTTAAATGTTTTCGTAGGCTTAACGAAATAATGGGGTCAAATCCGGGGATTTTGGGGGAAATAATCCTTCACTGTTAAAATAAAATTTTGGGTTGCGTTAAAAAAACACCCTTTATATTTAAAATGGACGTACACCCTTTTTCGGTAAAGTTCTTGTTACAAGTATCCCTAAAATACTGAGCAGTTCCTAGGACTGAGACATTCCGTTGCAATTGA
The DNA here is from genome assembly GCA_035578135.1 of Flexamia atlantica. Classification (NCBI taxonomy): domain Eukaryota; kingdom Metazoa; phylum Arthropoda; class Insecta; order Hemiptera; family Cicadellidae; genus Flexamia; species Flexamia atlantica. The sequence continues at coordinate 65,083,812 of JAQJVK010000003.1, read as the reverse complement.
CGAGGACAGTAATTGATGTAGATTGCAACACGGGCGTTTGTTGTTGTACCGGTCACCTCTCATGTTTTCCCATTGCTACGTATTCACAAAACGGGGCTTTTAATTGCATTTATATTCCAACAATGCACGTGTCAGTTAGTATGGAATTTCCACCGTTAAAAAGGATTTTCAAAATGAAAACCTTTTATTTCCGTTCCAAATAACCAAAAATAATCCCATCAAAAGTTTCCATCATATACTTTCTTGTAAGAGAATTCTCGGTAATCTCATTTATCTTTTCATAGCTATCGAGAAAAAACAGAAATGTTCCAATGATTTAAATACCTTGTTTTGTTACTAAAATGTTAATATGTTTGATTTATATGTAAACTATTGAATTGTTTTAAGTTTTTTTTTTCTAAACTTGTGCTGTGCATATCATTAACTTTACCGGCAGTAGATTTATAAAGCAACATGAACCTTTTCTGCTACGTTATATGTTTACTAATCAGAGCACGTTGGTTTGGAATCATGTTTGATTACCTCACGTACGGATGTTTTTTCTTTTCCTGCTCGCGATATATTTTCGTCAGTGAACATTTAAATATACTATATAAAAATAGGAAATAACAGACCTTGCAGCATGCTCAAATAAATTCAATCTAATAAAAATAAACTTGTACTATCTTTAACCACACCGTTTGTCCTTAAGGTCATGAAAAACTTCCATTAAACTGTATTTTCATAGATGTCTTATTAATGATTGCAGACAAATTAAATTGATTTTATCTATAATTATTGCATAGTATGAAGTGTTGTCTTCAAAAGGCCCGTTTTAGCCACCCGTACATGAGCCGCTAGCGTTGTTATAAAGGCAGAGACATCGGCGAATTCGCATAGACAATTTTTTCAACAAAATAGTTTCAAAGTTTACAAAGTTCAGATCTTTGATTGCAGTGCAATATTGTCGCGAGACTCCAATAAAAATTAAAGAAAGAGCATTTTTATGTAA